>OX638313.1:78633259-79233259 GCA_951812415.1 Beris morrisii
AAATAGTAAATACGATAGTACCAGAAGAATTCGGTAGTCAGAAAAGAATAAATTGGAAAATAATAGATTTAGGTGGACGCTTACATGATGCCATTATAGGGACGGATACTCTAGATGCATTAAGAGCACAAATAAATTATGAAAAGAAAGAATTAAGAATAAACGACAGAATAATAAGATTCTACGGACATGAGACAAGTAAAGAAGAAATAAATACAACAGAATGAAAATACGAAGAAGTATATATGTTAGAACCTCAGGAACCAGTTATTAGAACAGATCATTTAAACGACGAAGAAAATAGACGATTAAGAAGTACCTTGAGAGAATTTAAGGAATTATTTTATAAATATAGAAATCGAACATGAGATAAAAACTACTACAGAAGAACCAATATATAGTAAGATGTATAGAAATCCTCAAATATACGATGAAGAAGTAAAAAAGCAAATAAACCAATTATTAAAGGACGAAATAATTAAACCAAGTAAATCACCTTATAACGCACCGGTTATAATAGTAACGAAAAAATTAGATGGAAGTAATACAAAGAAATTCAGGATGGTGATCGATTACAGAAAACTCAATTCTGTAACTATTGACTATAAATACCCCATTCCAAACATTGAAACCATATTAGAGAAATTAGGGAGATCAAACTATTTCACAACATTAGATTTAGCAAAAGGATTTCACCAGGTTAAAATGAATAAAAAAGACATAGAGAAAACCGCTTTTAGCACAGCACAAGGACATTTTGAGTATATAAAAATGCCTTTTGGACTCAAGAATGCACCAGCTACTTTTCAAAGGATCATGAATGATATCCTAGTAAACGTTATAAACAAGATATGTGTAGTATACCTTGACGATATACTAATATTCGGAACCTCATTAGAAGAACATTTACAGAATATACAAACAATATTAAGACTATTAAAGACAGCAAATTTAAAGCTACAAATGGATAAATGTGAATTTTTGAAGAAGGAAACAACCTTCTTAGGACATATGGTTACACCAGAAGGAATACAACCAAACAAGGATAAAATAGAAAAAATACTAAAAATAAAAATACCACAAACAAAAAAGGAAATAAAGTCATTCCTAGGACTTACAGGGTATTATCGAAAATTTATAAAGGATTATAGCAAATTAGCTCACCCAATGACCAAATATTTAAAGAAAGATTTAAAAATAAATTTAAAGGACAATAATTATGTAGAAGCATACACAAAATTAAAAGAGATATTAACAACAGACCCAGTATTAAGGCATCCAGATTTTACAAGTAAATTTGATATAACTACAGATGCAAGTGATTTCGCACTAGGAGCTGTACTATCACAAAATCAGCATCCTATAGCATACTTATCCAGGACTCTCAATGAACATGAGAAGAAATATGGAACAACGGAAAAGGAACTTTTATCAATAATTTATGCAGTAAATTATTTTAGACCATATATCTATGGAAAAGAATTTAACTTATATACAGATCATAGACCAATCGAATGGCTATACAAGAAATACAAAGGAAGAGATTTGAATCAGAGAATACAAAGGTGGATACTAAAACTAGGAGAATACAAAATAAACGTAAAATACATAAAAGGAACAACAAATATTCCAGCAGACTATTTAAGCAGAATAATAAATGAAGAAGAATGTAATATGACACAAGAAGAAGACTTAGTATCAACAAATCATACAGCAGAAGAAGATGGATCACATTTGATACCAATAAAAGATGATTGCATAAACAAATATAAACAACAAATAATACTATCCAACAATCAAGAAATAAAAACACAATTAAATAAAAGAATATGGATAAAAACAAGTGAATTAGGAACGGAAGAGTTAAAAGAAAAATTAAAGAAATTTATAAGAAATAAAAGAACAGGCATATATACAGAAGTAGAAGATAGCGAATATAACAAGTTTCAAGAAACATATGTACGATTATTCGATCTACGACAAATACCTACATATAGAGTTAACCAACTATTAATAGAACCAAAAGACGAAAATGAATTAGAAGACATAATAAAAAATCAACATGAAAACCAATCAAAACACTCAGGAATATTAGAAAATTACATGACAATTAAGGAAACATAAAAACATATAAACATGTGTGAAATTTGTAACAAAACTAAAATAGAAAGGAGACCACTTAAAGAAAAATTACAAATAACAGAAACTCCAACAGAAATTAGACAAATATGCCATGCAGACATATTTTTCATACAGAGAAACATAAAAGTATTGACAATAATAGATAAGTTCTCGAAATTTGCAACAATAACGACAATTGAATCAAGCAACGCTATTGATATAAGAAAAGGATTTAAACATGCATTTGCAACAATGGGCAAACCAAAGAAATTAATAATGGACCAAGAATTTGATATGCTAATATTAAAAGAATATTTTAAAGAACAAGACATTAAAATACATTTAACAAAACCAAATACGCATAGAGGAAATTCAAATATAGAAAGACTACACAGTACACTATTAGAAAAACTAAGAATAATGAAACTAGACAACAAGACACCATTAACGGAACTCATAGTAGAAATAGGAGGAATTTATAACAATTTAAAACATACCACAACAGGAAAAACACCATTTGAAGTCGAAAGAGGATTAGCAGACATAAAAGAAATACATGAAAAAATAAAGAATACAAAAGAGAAAACAATAAATAAACTAAATAGAAACAGAGAAAAAGCAACAGAGGACAGAAATACAGTATACTATAAAAATAGAAAAGCAGGAAGATATAAACTAGAACCAAGATTTATAAAAACCAAATATGATAAAATTAAACATTCAAAAGAATTAATAAAGAAAGCTAAAAAACAAATAAACATTACAGGAAATGGACATCAGAATAATAATCATATTTCTGAAGATGATAGCAATCAGAGCAATGCTAACAGTAGAACCAATTGACAGCGAAAATGGATATATAGAGATACCAATACAATCGACAAATTTAGCAGAACAATATAAAATAATATTACATCAGATCAATATAACCCAATTACACATAATAACTATAGAATTTCAAAAACAGATATATGTTAGAGACAATGAATTTAGTGAAGAACAAAAGAAGGGATTAAGTCATGAAACAAGGGAATTGCAAGCTCAAATTAAGACATTAGAATTCAATAATAATAGACGGAAAAGAGGACTTTTGAATCCAGTAGGAGAAATATATAATACATTATTTGGAATAATGACAGATTCAGACAGAGAATTAATTAATGATAAACTAGAAGATTTAAGATCAGGAACAAATAAGGTTATTAAAAACATGAACAAACAAATAGAAATTAACATGGAATTTCAGGAGAAAATAAATCATATTTTGAATCAAACAAAACTAATAAGTATAAAAATGAACTTACTAACACAAGATGAAGAAGTTCAATTAAGATATTTAAAACTAATAATGAATATACAATTATTAAAAGATCACGTCGAGAAGATACAAGATAACATATTAGCTTCAAAATACAATTTAATGAGCAGAAATATGCTTTCATTTAGAGAAATAATGCAGAACAATATAAATTTACAAAAAATGGAATTAATAGAATCATACTTACTAACTGACATAAATCGAGAAGAATTAATTTTTGCATTCAAATTACCAGTTAAAGAAAAATCATATACAGTATATAGAACAATTCCATTAGGAAATAAGAAAAATTATCAAATATTAACAAACAATCAAGAAACAGTAATAATAAATCAAAATATATACGCTTTTAATAATGAAAAATATATTGATAAATTGAAATTAAGTACATTTTGCATTCACACTAATACAACATGTAAGGCTATTAGAACGAACCCATTTGTAAAAGAAATTGTACCGGGTATACTTCTAATAAACCAATTAAAAATAAGAATAATAAGTAATTGCGACGATAGAACATGGAACATAAAAGGAAACTATTTAATTAAATTCGAACAATGTAACGTAAATATCAATGGAATAATATTTGAAAATAATAAAAAGATATACAACGAACAATATCAAGTATCAGTAGTAATACCAAAAGTTAATATAACAAATACAATTGAAGAAATACAAGACTTACAAATACATAATTTAGATCAAATAGAATCAATACAGTTTACAAAAAGATTACATACAGGAATAGGAATAACTACAACAATAATAATCATTGTAATAATTATAACAATCTTCATATATTTGAACATGAAAAACAAGCAGACAAAAATTAAAATAAATAACGTCTGAACTGAGGACAGTTCTTTTTCTAAGGAGGGAGGAGTTATGTATTGGCCCAACAATACACTCAAAACATACGATAACCATAACGCTATATTAAATCCACAGTATATTGATAAGCAAAGTATGAATCACCCTAAATAACCAGATATGAAGGATGATAATGCAACGAATAATAAACTAACATTAAATACCAAAAATTATATGTTATCGCTACTATCAGAAACTGTACCATGAACTGATGCAAACCGATTGTTACAAACCTTATCAAGTAAGAAATACTATAAATACTGAAGTCAGAACCTAGAACGGAGGACAGTCATATTCAATCTTATTAAGTCGATATTATAAAACTCTTCCAATAGCCGCCACCAGTGCTAAGCTAAAGGAATCATAATAAGAATAAATGTTTAGAAATTAACAAAAGAACTTATAAATAAAAACATACTGCAGTCACGATCGGCTGCAAGCCAATCGTATAATACTCTAGATGAATACTGAACTCCGATTTCTATTGTAGTTGGGGATAAAGTAGAATTACGTGTGTGCATGTTGTATGTCCTTTATTAAGGAATGCCATTAGATTGCTACTCAAAACTAAAATACAATTTTCAGTGTTTAGTTTCATATCTTGAACTGGGTAAGTCATCGAAAAAAAATGTCCTTTTTGAAGGACTTTCACATGGGAGGTGCAGGAAGGACTCACTCGATTTCTTACATATTTATCCTTTTCCTTGGAACTATTTAAAAATGAACGTGAATAAAATTTGAAATTCGTAGCTTGAAGCGTTCAAAAGTTATCGAAAAATATTGTTGAACACGTGTCTTAAGGGCATTTTGTATGGCAGCTACCAGAAGGAGTAAAAGGATTTCACTGATTAGTAAACTCGAACTTCGTTTTTACTCAAAACTAATTTGTACAAAATTTCCAATTTATAGCTAAAAGCTTACTTGAGTTATAGTAAGTTCCGTAAATTAAAAGAAGACGCTTTGACAGGATATTTGTATGGCAGCTACACGAAGGACTAATAGGATTTTCTTCATAATCATACATTTAGCTTCAACTATTGGAAAAATACTACGTACAAGATTTCAAAGACGTAGCTTAAGCCCTTCTGAAGTTATCGGCCAATATTCTTGAACACGTATTTTAAGGACATTTTGTATGGCAGCTACCAGAAGGAGTAAAAGGATTTTGCTGACTAGTAAACTCAGGCTTTGTTTGTACTCAAAACTAATTTGTAAAAAATTCCGAATTCGTAGCTAAAAGATTACTTGAGTTATAGTGGGTTCCGCAAATTAAGTTAATATATTTTGACAGGATATTTGTATGGCAGCTACACGAAGGACTAATAGGATTTTCTTCATAATCATATATTTATCTCCAACTATTGGAAAAATAACACATACAAAATTTCAATGCCATAGCTTAAACAGTTCTGAAGTTATTTACCAATATTCTTGAACACCTGTTTTAAGGATATTTTGTATGGCAGCTACCAGAAGGAGTAAAAGGATTTCGCTGACTAGTAAACTCGAACTTTGTTTTCACTCAAAACTAATTTGTACAAAATTCCGAATTCGTAGCTAAAAGATTACTTGAGTTATAGTAAGTTTCGTATATTAAGTGAATACATTTTGACAGGATATTTGTATGGCAGCTACACGAAGGACTAACAGGATTTTCTTCATAATCATACGTTTAGCTCCAACTATTGGAAAAATAACACATACAAAATTTCAAAATCGTAACTTAAACCCTTCTGAAGTTATCGACCAATATTCTTGAACACGTGTTTTAAGGACATTTTGTATGGCAGCTACCCGAAGGAGTAGGACGATTTTGCCCGTTAACGAACTTAGCCTTACAAATTCAACCAAACATCCAGATTCAAAATTTGAAGATCCTAGGTGAAGGCGTTCTTGAGTTATCGTGCTAACGGACAGACGGACGGACGGACGGACGGACGGACGGACGGACGGACGGACGGACGGACGGACGGACGGACGGACGGACGGACGGACGGACGGACGGACGGACGTCAGGCGGATTTGAGGTTTTTGGGCACAAATAAACAAAAAATAATATATAACTTTTTTTCGTCCGAGGCTTGGTTCTATGCGTTACAAACTTTTCGGCTGGATTAAACTTATAATACTCTATATGATTTCATCTAGAGTATAAAAACTTGCTTTTCGCTTCACTATTTAATAAATTTGTTTTTTTTTAATTTCGCTCGATACGAAACACAAAACTCGCGCTACGCCTCAACTACCTTTTGCGCAGTCCTGCGTGGCTAAAAGGATTAAAACTCTCTTTTCGCATTCATGTTTGGCTGACGTGCGCTTCGCTTTTGCCATAGAAATATTTTCACTTTCGTTTAATATTTTATGTCTTTTAAAGAAACTCATTAATTTCTACTTTGCAACCTTTTCAAATATTTTTCCAACGATACATATTAAGGAAATAAGTTAATAATTGTTGAGTGTTTACTAAATTTTAGGGAATACACTATTCGAAAGGTTAAAAATAATTAAGTATGTAAGAGGCTTTGAGATAAAATCTTTTAATATTTTTAAACATTTAATTGTTATGCCGTCAAATCCAGGACTAGAGCCAATATTTTTTAAAACTAGTTTCCTATTATTTCCCGCAATACCCAGCACTGCATTAAAATAGTCAACTTTGAGTATTTTCATTAAAGCTCATAATTTATTCATAATTTTTAAATTAGTTTTCGGTTTTTCAATATTAATCTGCAGTCCCATTGTACGGCAGTGCAAAAGATCCACCTGGATCTTTTGAACCGGCTCAAAGAGCCGGTTCAATGAAATAAGCGAGATCTGGTGAACCGGTTCATTGAAAAGATCCGAATTTCCCATCTCTACTAAGTAACCAAAGAATATACAGGGTGTTTGGCACTCCGTCCGCCACCTTGTAAGGAGTTATTCCTTGATATATTTGGAGAAAAAAATTGTTCTACAGGGTGGGTCAATTTTCAATAACAGTGGAGATACAGGGTCGTTAAGAAAAGTGTTTTTGACCTGTACCCTCACTCACTTAAAACGTTATATCTTGAAAACGAATAATCACAAAGCAAAGTGTTATAACTCGATTTTTAGGGAATCGAATTACCTTTCATTTGATGTTACAGTCTAAGTTGTAACTGCACCCAATCTTGAGATATTTACTCGAAAACACAAATTTTTGCTACGTCAACCCTAAAAATTCAGTGATCAATGTAGTTTTTCTCAGAAAACCCCATTATAAAAATGTCATCTTAATTTTATTTTTTTATGAACCGTATTATTACCTACAAAAGCTGCATACATATTTATGAGTTACGATTAACATTTTGGAAGTAATAGGTAAAAATATATATCCCATAAAAATTAAATATTTCAAAAGTCAATGCCATAAAGTGGACCTCGTCCAAGAACCTGTTTAATTTGTCGGTAGTACTGAAGTATTTTTGTGGCACATTTATTACTATTTAAAGTATGTAGGAAAACAATGAAATGTAAGTGAGTTTCAGCATAATTGATGCTTTTACCTGGATGCGGTAGGTAATACTGGGTGCGGTACTATGTAGTAGGAAAACAATGAAATGTAAGTGAATTTCAACATAATTGATTCCTTTACCTGGATGTGGTAGGTAATACTGAGTGCGATACTATGCCTTTTTTAAGAGGGTGCCTTACAAAATGAAAAGCCTATAAAAGCAAAACTACCTTCATCATATCAGTTTTAATTACGTTGCTAAAAGAAGAAGGTGTCAGTAGAATTAAAAAAATAATTTCAAAATGCTTGAAGAAATGCCAATGAAGAATATGCTGACATTGTGTTAATTTATGGAGAGTGTCGTGGAAATGGACGAGCCGCGCGAGGGGCTTACCATCAGAGACATCCTCATCGACGGACACCTAGCAGGAGAGTATTTCAAGACGTTTACAGGAGAATTAGGGAAACTGGCAGCGTGAGAACAAGCAGAGTAAATGTAAATCCTGCGCCAATAATCGCTGTTCAGATTGATGAAAGAATACTGCAAACAGTTCAAAATGATCCATCGATCAGTATCCGACACTTGGCATTGCAGTTTAACATCTCCACTTGGAAAGTTTGGAGTATTTTAAAAGAAGAACGCTTCCATGCCTACCATCACACACCAGTACAGAAGCTGCTATCCATTGATTTCCCCAAATGGATGGAGTTTTGCAATTGGCTCCTTGAACGACAAATAGATGACGATAATTTTTTCAACAATATTCTGTGGACGGATGAGTCCCAATTTACCAGAGACGGTATCACAAACTTCCACAACCTACATACGTGGGCTCAGAGCAATCCACAAGAAGAGCGGCATCACTTCAGCACAGATTCAGCGTCAATTTATAGGCAGGTGTGATTGGTGACGATTTACTTGGACCTATTAGGCTTCCGCCTACTCTAAATAGCTCCAATTACTTACATTTTTATTAAATGGTCTACAGGACTTGTTGGATGATATTCCATTGGTACGATTGGCTTCCATGTTTTACCAACACGATGGTGCTCCTGCTCATTACGGCCGACAGATCACAGATTGGTTAAATTCCAATTATAGCAATCGCTGGATCGGTAGAAATGGAACGATACACTGGCCTACAAGATCTCCTGATCTTACTATTATGGATTTCTTTGTATGAAGACGGATGAAGGACCTTGTCTACGCAACGGCAGTAGTAACATTGGAAGATCTAAATACCAGGATCGATGCGGCAGCAATAGAAGTAAGGCAGCAGTTGAGGAATATGAATAACAAGAGAACACTCGCCAAACGAGCTTTAGCGTGCATTCAAAATGAAGGTGGCCATTTTGAACATTTATTATAATAAGAAAATTTGAAATAAATCATAAAAACCATTATTAAATTCTTTCAGTTTAAGCAAGTAGTGTAGATCAACATGCACATGCACTGACTTTTCAAATATTTAATTTTTATGTGATATGTATTTTTACCTATTACTTCCAAAATGTTAATCGTAACGCATATATGTATGCAGCTTTTGTAGGTAATAATATGGTTCATAAAAAAATAAAATTAAAATGACATTTTTATAATGGGGTTTTCTGATAAAAACTACATTGATCACTGAATTTTCAGGGTTCACGTAGCAAAAATTTGTTTTTTCGAGTAAATATCTCAAGATTGGGTGCAGTTACAATTTAGACTGTTGCATCAAATAAAAGGTAATTCGATTGCCTAAAAAACGAGTTATAACACTTTGCCTTGTGATTTTTCGTTTTCAAGATTTAACGTTTTAAGTGAGTGAGGGTACCAGTCAAACACACTTTTCTTAACCACCCTGTATCTCCACTGTTATTGAAAATTGACCCTCCTGTAGAACAATTTTTTTCTCCAAATATATCAAGGAATAACCCCTTACAAGGTGGCGAACGGAGTGCCAAACATCCTGTATAGTTAGTATTATACTCATAAAATCTGCCAACAGTCTGGGCGCAACTTTATTATTTTATGGGTAGAAGTCCAAAACGTGTTTAATGATGAGAGGTGGTGTAGGTTACTATGTGACTGACAACCTCAAAAATAACGTTCCAAATAGCCTCCTGGTTATTTCTTAGGTTGTCAGTCGCATAGTAACCTACACCGCATCTCATCATTAAACACGTTTCGGACTTCTACCCATAAAATAATAAAGTTGCGCCCAGACTGTTGGCAGATTTTTTTTATTTATTTACGTATTTTTTTTATTAATAGAATAATTCATAGTAGTAAAAGCGAATTCGATCACATTAAACCTAAGAGATTTTCGGAATCAGTGAAATCTTGAACAATACGCCCAGGGAATTTAATAGAGAAAAATACATAAATCGGGTTTTTCCCCGACTACGTTTAAAGCTTATAGAAGTAAAAGTGAATTCCAAATCTCAATATACCGTAGGAATATATAAGAATTCGTGAATATGTACACAACCACTTTACACCCCCTCAGGGGTAGGATATCAAAAAAATTTTAAGAACGTTACTAGGCGCTTATATAAATAGCCCGCAGAAGTAAAATTGCTCTGACAGTTTAACATGTCTAAAAGTTTTAACGAAATTCGTGAAAATAGGAACTCACGGATATTTTTTTTACTCAACCTCTGAACGCCAATAAAAATCTGAACTTTTTTTTTCTAATAGTACATCTACATATACGTATTATGTTTCAACTTTCTAGCATAAGCCGTTTCTGAGTTATAAAAAACCACCCCTCACCCCGTAACTCGCTACCCCTACGAAAAATTTTATTTTTCTAAGATGTCTCCATAGTGGCTCTATATAATCCTAAATTTTTAGCTTTCTATTCATTACAGTTTTCGAGAAATAAAAATCAGAATTTTTTCCTTTCTACCCCTTTTCACCATCACCCCCTACACCCCCACCCCCTACACCCCCACCCCTCAATTTTTTTCCCTACTAGAGGTCTACCGATCCCAACTCCTGTAATATTTTCAAGATCATATCTGATACGGTTTCTGAGATATAAAAATGAGATTTTTTGAGAAATTGCTATCCCCCACTTTCGTGTTCCACCTCCCCCCTCAAAAAATTTACGTTCATTAGACTCCCCTTGTGATCCCATATACAGAAACAAAATTTTATCTTCCTGGTGTAATTGGTTCGGAAGATATTGTAATCCAAAGTTTTTCTTTCAGGGTAGCAAATTTTTTGGAAATTTCAGGTCGATCACAATACTTTATTATTAAAAAATAATAAAGTAATATTGATTATACCAAGAAAAATATTGACCGACGAATTAAGAGAAAAATATAAATATAGGAAGAAAAATTTCTTGCTTGAAGACTATTTCCGCTCAAAATATGAACAATTTTTCTTTGAAATAAGAAGTAAATGATTGGCATGCGATTGTAGATTATAGATAGTGTAGGACGGCATAAAAATCCAGATTCACTGCGGCCTCAGTGTGCCTATTATGATTGTCCTCCCTTATTATAACTCACTCAGGACGGTTATATCAATAAATTTTAATATGCTCTTGAGTGAGTTAGACATGAGTTCCAATGGTGTTAGGAAGTAATATCCTAGAAGTCTGAGTCTTCTGTGTGCGAGTTCTTCGCAATGGCATAGAACGGGCTCTGCAGTTTCCTCGTCTTCTTCACACAATCTGCAAGTATCGTCTGAAACTAGTCCAATCGTATGCAAATGCTTTTTAAGCTTAAAGTGTCCTGTAATTAGCGCGATGAAGCTCCGAACCTGATTCCAGCTCAATTTGACCAAATCGGAGTTCCGTTTCTTGGAGTGACCTTCCAAGAACAGTTTGGACTGTCTGCATCCCACCATTCCTGTCCAGTGGAGGTCAGCTTATATGTTAATCCAGTCCAACAGCCTTTCTTTGCCGCAGCTGTTGGCATTAAACGGAAAGGCACTGGTTCTGTGAATTTTAAGTCAGCTCCTTTTATCGCTAACAGGTCAGCAGACTCATTGCCTGCAATATCACTATGTACAGGAACCCATACCAGTATGACTGTATTTGAGTTCGCTAGTTTCTTAAGTTCTTGTAAGCAATCCCAGACTAAGTGGATCTAAAGCAAAATGCTTGTAGAGCAAGTAATGCTGCTCTGCTGTCGGAGAGAAAGTAGATGGTGTGACTCATGTATTCTCTTCTAATGTTTTCCCTGATGAATAGTTCAATTGCATGAATTTCTGCTTGGAAGATCGATTGACTTGTCGAGGCTGGTATATTTGTTGAGCCTTGGTCTGTGTCCGTATACCCCAGCTCCAACTTCCTCATTTATCTGGGAGCCTTATGTATACCAGATAAGTGCTCCCTTTTCAAATTCAGGCATATGTGTTTCCCAGTTCTTTCGGGGTGAACACTACTTTGAATAGTATTTCAAAGTTGTATCTTGTGTTACGAGTTCCACTCGTAAATAGCGTATCTGGAAGGAAAAGAACAATCGTGAGTTTCGTTGTTAATAGAAATAAAAGGAAGAAACAAATGATGAAGAAAATTACCTTTTTTTAATGAACCTCGATGCGCTGGGGACGCTCCTTATGCACGGCTTCGCAGTCGACAATAGCCCCTAAAAGTAAAGCCAGTAAAGAAATATTAGTGTATTTTGCAGTAGACACGGTAAAGAGGCGGAAAGATTAATGGATTAGGATTATTAGTGGAACATTAGCGTAAGTTAGGGTTAGATTAGTTAAGGACATAGGAATCACTTCAGATAGGAAAAGAACAACCGGTGTTAAATACACAAAACAAACTACGACTTGAAAGCACGATAACAACTAACAATGAACAAGCAAAACACAGGAAACACAGGAAAATACAGCACATCACGTCCATGGCAGATCGACGAGGAATAAAAAATAATACCCGAATGACAGATCGCGGATATCGGTCAAGGCCAAGGAAACAGCTGAGAGCAGAGAACGCGGCGAAATTAAACAGAAGTTCAAGCGAGTTAAGGGCTCATATACCCCTGAAATTTTCAAAAAATTTATTTTTTTTTTTTACTGATTTTTATTTTTTATACTTTTAAGAATTAAAAAAAAAATTTGAATTTAGAAAATTCCACTCCATTACAAAGTTATAGCAATAAATGTCACCAAACATCGGTTTGGAACGGCTTCCTGGCTAATTGCCGCGCCACTCTCAACAGCAGCGTTTAGCATTTATTTTTTCGTAAAAGCTGGGTTTTATAGAAAACAAGGTCATTTATGGGACCATCTGTGAAAAACACGAAGATACAAGAGGAAGAAGGTGTACAGTACGAAGCTGGAATGGGAGACTAGCCGTAAGTTCACATAATACCTATCAAAAACTTTAAACGCATTTTTCTCGAAACTATGTTTTTAGACATGGTCGGCACGATAACTCAGTCAATTTTCAATATTTTTCAACTTTTTTTTTTTTAAATTTTGATAACTATTTTTTCTATAGTCTGTCGAGAGGTTTTTTTAATTTTTTGCTTGGAAATTTTTTTATAAATTATTAAACGCAAATTTTTTTAAAAAAAAACTGATTACTAAAGTTTGAAATTCTGTAACTTATTTAATTTTGAAAAAAAAAAAAATTCCCTCCGTGAGACTATAACTACTACATTATTTTACAAGATTCTTTTTTATTTTTGCAAATTGAATTATTTTTGGTGAAGTTATGATGCCGACCAGGAGGCGCCATGGTTTTCATAAGTAGTCCGTTTATACCCGTAAAAAACAATGTTAATATTAAAAAATAAAAAAAAAAAATCTTTTTTTTTATAGCTGAATAGTTAATAAGATATGTGAACTCAACAAATAAATTTTTTTTTCACCATACAACCTTTGTAATAATTTTTCAAATTTACTCGGTTTTCAGCGCGTGCAGGGGTATGTGAGCCCTTAAATACAGGCACTTGCCGCTCGCCGGTTGGAGTCTCCGATAGATCGTGGTAAGAATTTCCTATTTCGATGAAACTCCGATAAATCGTTGTATGAATTTTGAAATATTGATGATGTGATGGTACGTTGACCTATAAAAGCGGAATTTAGTTGTTGGTGCAAATAACTGACTTTTTGGGTGCCGTTGGAAGTTTTCACGGCAAGTGCGAACGATTTTTGCGGTCTCTTTGGTCAAGTGGATTGGTACTTGAACGTTAGAACGAGGAAGAAATCGCGTGGTAAAAACGAGAAAGTTCGGAAGGATTATTGCACCTGTAGCGCGTATACGGTCGGAGTGGAAAGTTTAGAAAAGACTGCATCTGAAGTCGGCGATATACGGTCGGAGTCTTTGCCAGCAGAACAGAGGAGAAGTTGTGCAGCAATCGAGAAATTATTCGAATTTTCATCGTGGGACACCGGACCAGAGGCGCCCTAGTTAAGAATAGCTAGAGTAGTTTTTTTATATCCAGAAGAAATCATAGGAAGAAAAGCTAAGTCAAATCAGAGGATAGGTCATTTTAAAGACTATTAAATTTCACTTCTTCAGAATTGTGATTTTTATGTGGTTTTCAGCTAAGTGCAGATGAAGTTAGCGGGACTTTTTTTTGAAAAATTACCTTATCGCAAGTTGACTTACATTACGAGTTAGCCCTAATTTATTGTTAATTTATTGCGAAAAGCTTAAATTTATTGCTTCAGAACTGTGATTTTTACGGGGTTTTCCGCTAAATGCAGATGAAGTTAGCGGGATTTTTTTTTAAAAATTACTTTATCGCAAGTTGATTTACATTATGGTGTAAAGACTCAAATTCCGGGGTATGCTCATCGGGTGCCAGTGTCCGTTACAAAATATTTATTTCATTGATTGACTTCACTTTATTACTCTAATTGATGACATATATTTTGTTATTTGATTTCCTTTGGTTTTTCTCCTTGCTCGCCTCCGCGCGTCTGCTCTACTCGCCTTGACTTGCTCCTGATCGCCGCCTCTGCTCAACGTGATTCGATTGTAATCCTGCGGGTACGATTCCACTCGCCTTGCCTTGACCTCTGCTCTCTCCCTGTCTTCGTCTCTCTGTGTGGCCTTTGCTCTCCCTGTCTTCGTCTCCGCGTTGATCCTTGCTTTGTTTTCCCTGTCTTCGTCCTACCCTGTCTTCGGCCTTCTCTGTCTTCGTCTCTCTGTGTGGCTTCTCTGTGCTTTTCGCTGCTTTGCTCTGGGCATCGTCGCTGCCCTGTGCTCGTCGCTGCTTTGTGCTCTGCTTGTGGTGGCTTGCCGTGCTCATCGCTGCTTTGCTCTGCGCGTCGTGGTTTGGCTTCGCTGCTGTCGTCTTGGCTTCGCTGCGGTCATCTTGGCTTCGCTGCGGTCGTCTTGGCTTTGCGGCGTTCGTCTTGGCTTCGCTGCGTTCGTCTTGGCTTCGCTGCGGTCGTCTTGGCTTCGCTGCGTTCGTCTTGGCTTCACTGCTGTCCTCTTGGCTGCGCTGCTATCGTCTTGGCTTTGCTGTTGTCGTCTTGGCCTTTGCTGCTTGCGTCGGGTGCGTCGCTGCTGTCGTCTTTCTTCGCTGCTTTGTCTTGTGGTTCGGCTTGGACTAGACCTAATTGACCCCAGACTTTCAAAGAGGAAGTGCAACTTCGCTAGTCTTATCCCGTCTGAGGATCGCTTAGGACGACTGTCCGGTCAGTTTTCAATGTTGCTAGAAGAGGAAGTGCAACTTCGCTTGCCTTCTTTGCTGACTTGACCACTGCCACCGAGCTCCTCTTCTGGTTGATTCGTTCACTATATATTTAGTGACAAACATTTGCTATCCACGAATTATTTGATGGAAGTATTTTTGTATGGGAGAAATTTTGAAATTTCATATAATTCGCGGTCGGTGTATGTCTCCCTTGGTATTATAGTCTCGCTGGGATTTTGTATACTTGTCGGCGGGTTTTTCTGTCGCATCGCGTCGCCTGGGGCGCTGTTGTGATCCCGCTGAATCTTTCCAGGTGTATTCCTAATTTTTCTTTTTCAGCCTTTGTTGTGTTTGTTTTCCAGATTCTGTGTTTCATGTTTTCTTTGTGTTTCGTATCACAGTTGTTTGTAATTCAATGTTCTTACTTCTAAGTTCCAATTTGTGTTGTATTTGTAATTCAATTCACTGTTACTTGTGTTAATTCAATGTTTGTGTGTAGAAATTTCACATGGAAATTTCCGTCCTCACAATGGGTTAGCCCTAATTTATTGCGAAAAGCTGAATTTTATTGCTTCAGAATTGTGATTTTTATGGGGTTTTCAGCTAAGTGTAGACGAAGTTAGCGGGATTTTTTTTTTAAAATTGCCTTATCGCAAGTTGACTTACATTACAGGTTAGCCCTAATTTATTGCTAATTTATTGCGAAAAGCTTAAATTTATTGCTTCAGAATTGTGATTTTTACAAGGTTTTCCGCTAAATGCGGGATTTTTTTTTAAAAATTACCTAATCGCAAGTTGACTTACATTCATTACGGGTTAGCCCTAATTTAAAATTATTGCTTCAGAATTGTGATTTTTACGGGGTTTTCCGCTAAATGCAGATGAACTTAGCGGGATTTTTTTTTAAAAATTACCTAATCGCAAGTTGATTTATATTACGGGTTAGCCCTAATTTATTGCGAAAAGCTTAAATTTATTGATTCAGAATTGTGATTTTTACGGGGTTTTCCGCTAAATGCAGATGAAGTTAGCGGGATTTTTTTTTTAAATTACTTGTAAGTTGACTTACATTACGGGCTAGCCCTAATTTATTGCGAAAAGCTTAAATTTATTGCTTAAGGGAACCTCCTTTACCGGGTAAAAAAAAATCGGTTTTTTGGAAATAGTCTTAATCGATTACTGAACTATTCAAGAATATTCTCTGAAAAAATTTCAAATTGATATCTGCAGTGGTTACAAGTTACAGCTCATAAAGCGGAGGGGTCGGGTGATGAGTATATATTATTTTTATGATTCCAAAACTTTAAACGCGTTTTTCTCGAAACACCATTTTTTGATTTTGCGTACACGATTGAGAAAATTCTACTTTATTCGATTTGGCTTAATGATGTCTCATTTTAAAGATAATTACATTATCTATTTGATGACGTTAATTGTTTTTTGAAAAAAAAAATTTTAATTTTTTTTAGTAGTATTTAAATTCACTTTAAATATAAAACTGTGTAAGATCATGCACTATCAACTTTTTGACGACATCATCTATGTAGAAGCCGGTTCATAAGCTTTACAAAAAAAAATTTGTTATTTTTGGTTCAGATCCAAATTTAGGACGCTAGAGTGTACGCAGCTAAGCAACTCAATAAACGAGGCGATATTAACATGGGATCCATTTTTAAATTAAACTTCGATTTTTTAATGTAAACAAATTACACTGTGCTCTTTAATGATGCATTATATGGTCATAAAAATTTTAAAGCGTTTCGAGTTATTATACTTAAGAAAATAATTCGTGAAAATTATGTATTTTTCTTATTTCTTTGTTCCCCCCTTAATTCTTAATAGAAAACGCACACCCAAAACTAAAAATTAAACATAATTTTTTAGCGGATATGTAAGCTATAAGCCAGGCGCGTAGCTTGAAACTTCGTAGGGCTAGCGAAATAACAAGATCATCAAATTCTATGAATTCTATAACCATAAACACGTAATTTTCATTTTGAAATAAAATTTCGATCGCTAAATTCCGAGAAGTAATCAAAAAATTTCGCGAAATTTAGCGATCGTATCGCTGCGCTAGCCCTACGAAGATTCACGCTACGCGCCTGCTATAAGCCATCAAACCAGTTCGATTACGGATTTATGGCGGGTCATTTTTTTGCTTTTTTGGAATCTACTTGTTTTCTTGGGTCAACTAGTAATAGCAAAGACTATCTATAACAAGACTGGACACTACGCAGTATTTTTGATATAAAAATTTGATCTTGGTTTCTTTATTTAATTGGGTGAGGGAAGTAGAAAGAAATAGCATGTTGCATGATTAGAAAAGAGACAAAAACTGATAACGAGTCGCATTCACCAATTCAATGACATCCTTACAGAACTCATATAAAAAAAATTACATCAAATCATGTGCATACACAGCTCAGGGGCCCTATTCTCGAGTTCATTCGACCAAGTTTCGTGCACGAATTTCATCAACTTTCGAATGACTTGAAAAGATTGCTATTCTCGAGTAGTCACACGGCGGTTGCATGCGAATCTTTTCGCATGATATGCAACGAGTGGTTTCTATCATTCGAATTAAACTTTCGTGCACGAAACTTTAGCCGTAACCATGTAAACTGTCAAACAATATTTGAAATGTTTATAAAATTTAAATTTATAAAAAGTGAGTATACATTTTAAGGATTTTTATATTTTAAACATTTTTTTATACATATTGTTACGACTATTTTAGGGCGTCCGGCCAGCTGCTGTCGGAGTGGGTGCGGGCGGATGGGAGAACGGCAGCCGGAACGAGATCTCTCCTTGTTTGGGCGCCAGGTATTTTTTCCTTAGGTGAAAATACCAAACCAAAACCCCTCCTGAGGTGCACGCCTGGAATGGTCGGAAATCTGTGGATAATCAGAAGAGGAAACAAACAAACAGCCAAAAACCACACGTTACGTAATTCAAATACGACCTTTATTATTTTGTGTCGTTAAACCGATACACTTTGCCTGTCGTTAGGCGACGTTATTCGACTCTACGTTAATATTAATGCTCAAGCAAACAGAAAAAAAATTCAAGGAAAAAAACGCTGACGGTCGGTGTTGGTGATCTTTCTTCTTCGGCGGTCCAGATTCGAGAGCCAGATCGTTCTCTGCCAATTTCCTTGGCTGCTCCCTCGTACAGCGCAACCTTTCCAGGGCTTGCGGTCCCGTTGGGACGCGCGTGCCGCGCTCTTGGGTTCTTTCGTTGCGTTGCGGCCATCGGCCGGTGAATCGAGGTGTCGCGCTGTAAAATACTCGGCGTTTCGTCCGCGTCGTACCACAGCAACTGTTGTTGTATTCATCGCATTTCGTTCTTCGTTCATCGTTTTTCGTTGATTGTTCGTCGTCTTTCGTTCTCCGTTCATCGTTCTTCGTTAATTGTTCGTCGGTGCTTCGTTCAATATTCTTCGTTCTACGTTACTTCAAGTTCAATTATAGATCCTACATTTATGTAATGTTACTCGTTAAAAAAAAAACAATTCTTAAGAACAGTAAAAATATCATTTATTCAACAAACATTTTTTTTAAATTTTATTATAACACAACACACACGCAGCAAACAAAATAACACATCAAACAAAATAACGCAACAAACAAAATAAACCCATATAATTTTTACTGTAGTTTACTTTCCAGTAAACTCACGATGCTACTTGCAGTAACAGCAATTTTCATTTGAGCCTCGGATTGGATTTCCGTGGCAGCTGCAATTCGTTCTTGGGCCACAACTTGCCTCTCTTTTGCTGAAGCTATGCTCTTGAGCCTCTACTTTTCTTTCTAATAAAGACAGCTTCTTAGCATAATACTTCTCTCTAATATCGCAATCAGATTGAGACACTTTCAACATGTAATTACATTGTTGCTGCGAACGCTCTAGCCTTTTCGATGGCGCAACCATTTTTCTTTTCTCTACAATTAGGGTTGCAATATATTATTTGAAATGTATGAATAAAATTTAATGACTTACTGTTCACCTGACTGCGTTGATGTTGTTCCTCCATATATTCTATTTCCTCATATTCCTTGTGGAGGCTTGCATGCTTAGTACCATTTTCTACGAGAATTATGTCACCACCTTCATTGTCATCAATATCATCACTCTGTAATATGGTGCGTTAGATTAAATAGCACGAAAGCATACGATAAAAGTGGAATGATGATACTCAAATTGACTTACAAATTCGACAATTGACTCAAAAGTCGTTTGATCACCGGTAACTGCTGTAGCGTCGAGCATGTTTGCTATCCTGTTGCTTGTTGCATCCAAACTTCGACACTTTGTCGTCCTCCACCCGTGGTTCGAATATCTTTAAGAATGCCCGCTTGTTTTGTTTTTCATATCCTGCTAAGTCTGTAAATTACATAAATAATTATCTTGATTGCTTGTTTATAATGAATAATCATACCTTGCGCCATTGCTTCCAATCCTTTTTTGCACTAGGAATACTATTTAAAACATCCAAAACGATACCCCAAGCTTGTTTGCGTTTGCATGGGTAAATTCCGCATTGAATCTACCTTTAATTAATTTTGGATTACTTTCCAAAAATTCTATTAATATCGTTTTCTCCTCCCCACTAATATTACCAACCCGTTTTGATCCATTTTTTCAAGTTTGAAACTAACGGATTTCTGTTCTGAAGTGTTTCACTTGTTAGTGGTCACAGTGGCTTACCAAATTCACGTTAAATAGCAAAAAACTTGTCTGGCAATACTACTTCCAATTCGTGTACGACCATTCGAATGAAAAAGTTTCGCATGACATTCAAGAATATCAATTTTTATGGGAGTTGGTTCGTGTACGAAACTTATCATTCGAATTGATCGTATGCGACCAAAATTCGAATGAACTCGAGAATAGGGCCCCAGGTGTGCTTGTGTGATTTCATTTCTCATATTGTTGCTATAAATTTGTATGCTGAAACACTTGAGAATAGAACAGCTGCAAAAAATGCGTTCTGTTACGTGCATTGTGAAAACGATGCACACAGGGGCCCTATTCTCGAGTTCATTCGACCAAGTTTCGTGCACGAATTTCATCAACTTTCGCATGCGAATCTTTTCGCATGATATGCAACGAGTGGTTTCTATCATTCGAATTAAACTTTCGTGCACGAAACTTTAGCCGTTACCATGTCAACTGTCAAACAATGTTTTAAATGTGTCTCGATAGTTATCCTGCGGGTTATGGTCAACAACCAGGACCGTCCTACATGAAATCTACCAAGTCGTCCCAAAATCGAAAGATCAATCCAACGCAAAGTAATATATCGAAACCGTACTTCCGCGAACGGAACAACTCGCTGGAACGAACTCATGGTGGTGCCGCAATTCAACCGTCCAATACTGGATCCTCCATGAAATCATCAGAACCTGTCGCAAATTCGAAAGGTTCCTACTTTACACAACAGAGTCAAGCTTCCAGGCACCTTCCGTCGGCAGGATTGATACCATAGTCCCACCGATTCAACCGCAAGATCTTGAAAACATCACCGACGTAATAGCCGAATTAAGCGGAAATCGATCGCCCAAGGAGTTTTTCGTCTCAGTTCTACCGGAAAAAATCCAAGCCAAGACATTCCGGATTAATGTGATCGACAAGGAGTCCGGAAATCTGTTGGGATACTTTTTCGTCGATGAGCAGAAATTCAAGCAGGCTCGTGACGACGGGGTATTCGACAATTATTTGTCGTTATTTGTTCTGAATTCCCTGGGATCTTACAGCGATTTTGTTCGAATGGTAGGTTTTGAATAACTTGACTGCTACTAAAACAATTTTCTACACTCAGGTGACTATAGATTTATGCTGTGCGTATTATGGATGTCATCGCAACAAGATTTGGTATTACGAAAGGCATTTGAAGTCCGTGATTGAGCTTTTTTTCTTTTATTGAATGAACTTACTAGCAAAATAATACAATCCTTTTTTTTGCAGAAAAGTACTATAAATCCAAAAGCCCTAAAGCGCTATCAATGCTTTGGGAAATGCACATGTAAAGAGGAAGAGCAACAATAGGTGGCTCAGAAAAATTGTCAAATTTAAATTGTGTTTGTTATTATGCGAGTGCACTTTTTTAAGATATTGAGAGATTCTAGTTAGGAAGAAGGATTGTAATATTAATTGATGAAAATAAATATTAGTATTCCCTACGAGTGATGAAGTTGTTTTTATTTATTTTCTAAACAGATCCACTTTGTCGTCCTCCACCCGTGGTTCGAATATCTTTAAGAATGCCCGCTTGCCACCCTTTCGTTTTGTTTTTCATATCCTGCTAAGTCTGTAAATTACATAAATAATTATCTTGATTGCTTGTTTATAATGAATAACCATACCTTGCGCCATTGCTTTCAATCCTTTTTTGCACCAGGAATACTATTTAAAACATCCGAAACTATACCCCAAACTTGTTGCGCGTTTTCATGGGTAAATTCCGCATTGAATCTACCTTTAATTAATTTTGGATTACTTTCCAAAAATTCTATTAATATCGTTTTCTCCTCCCCACTAATATTACCAACCCGTTTTGATCCATTTTTTTAAGTTTGAAACTAACGGATTTCTGTTATGAAGTGTTTCACTTGTTAGTGGTCACAGTGGCTTACCGAATTCACGTTAAATAGCAAAAAACTTATCTGGCAATACCACTTCCAATTCGTGTACGACCAATCGAATGAAAAAGTTTCGCATGATATTCAAGAATACCAATTTTTATGGGAGTTGGTTCGTGTACGAAACTTATCATTCGAATTGATCGTATGCGACCAAAATTCGAATGAACTCGAGAATAGGGCCCCAGATGCGAATGTGTAATCATTCATTTTTGCATATTAGCTGCGCATGTGAATTTCAATAAGAATGTGGAATTGGAATTGTTCAATCGGATTTCTTTGTTCCGCTTATACAATGGTTCTTTGGTGTTTTTACATAAAAAATGCATATGTATTAAGTGTCCAGTCTTCTTATGGATTGTCTTTGGTAATAGTCGGAGAGCTCGCAACAAAAAATCGCAAGAGTTTTAGGAAAGCTAATATTTTAGTATTTGGTTACATTTAGGGTGTATGTAAATATACTAGAGTCAGCAGGTCTGACGTGGGGACACCTGGCTCTGGTGAGCTGTCAAAGATGTCAAAAAAATCAGAAAATTAAGGAGTTTTAGGAAAGCTGAAAATTTACCAGGACGTAATTTTTGCAATGAAAAACTGAAAAACAATGGTCAGACACCCCAACAGATACGAATTGATGAACTATCCAAGTTCATTCGCATCTGTAGCTGGTTCGACTAGCTTTCCCCTGTAGCAATGCTACGATAACTCCCTATATGGGACTTCATTAAAGTGTTACGGGTGTGGTATCACAATGGACCAACCGAATGGTCTAAGTGAGTCGATCCATAGTTTGGATGGCTGCCACTATAACCTAACCTAACCTAACCCCAACAGTGAGACCCACCCAGTCAGCCCCCCGCAAAGATGTCAAAAAATCGGGTCCTCGCAAGAGTTTTAGGAAAGCTGAAATTTGGTTCAGTAAATATCTATTACTAGCAGCGGACCGCGGCTACGCTCGCTACGCTCACGTATGTTTGGTGCTGTACTATCGTTACTCCCTTTGCTTCCGTTGCGCCGTTGCCCCCGTTACTCCATCCTCTATCCACCATCCTCCATCTTCTATCCATCATCCATCATCCACCATCCCCCATCCACCATCCTCCATCTTCCATCCTCCATCTTCCATCTTCCATCCTCCATCCGCCATCCACTATTCTCTATCCCCTATCCAACATCCATTGTCCAAACTTACCATTTAGTAATAGAAATGCATAACTAATACACCGAAAACGAACGAACTGCCGATAAACTATATGAACTACACTCAAATGTTGAAATAACTCGCGTACCACAAATTGTAAAATGATTTTGTTAACGCAGAAACCTTCGCTCAACATATCAGCAAAGTTTCATTGCAATCGGATGAATGGTTTAGGAAGGGATACGGGACAAACAAACAAACAATTAGAGCTAAAATCGCGAAAAAATTGGAAAAATGTCAAAAAAACAATTTTTTTTGATTCGATCGGTACCAAACTTCACAGGAACCATCCCGGGACTATTCTACATGTTCCCTGAAAATCGTTTGAGCGGTTTAGGAGTTTATAGGGAACATATGCACATACATACATCCTGTTGAGCGGAAAAATCGAGATTTAAAGACGCAACTTGGAATATTGGTTGGAAACGACCACACTTCCTGGCCGGATAAACTCCCAGGCATACGTTTCGCCATGAATACTGCTCGTTGTGATAGCACGGGATACTCCTCAGCTTACTTGACTTTTGGAAGAGACCTACGAACACCAGACGACGTTCACCAGGATATTCGGGCCATAGTGGAGTCCGAGAGCTTCGTTCCACAAATAACGCCACACTTACTTGGACTATTGGACACTCTTCGCGAAGCAAAGGACACGCATAAAATGCAGACCCGGAATCAAAAGTATGTAGACAAAAAACGACGTCCAGATCCTGGTTACGCACCCGGAGATAACGTTTGGGTGAAAACTCACACTCGTAGTCGAACAGCGAGTAAATTTTCATCAAAATTCGCACCTAGGCAGGATGGTCCTTATATTGTGTTAACCAAAAAAGGCACTTCTACGTACGAAATTGCATCACCTGATAATCCCGCCGTCCCTCTTGGAAGCTATCATACGTCAGCACTACAACCATATTCTAAAATTGAAAGTACGCCATCACCAATTGTTCCTATTCGAAGACGAGGACGAACTAAAGGAAAACCTACTGAAACTAATCCAGTGACGCGCTCATCTACTAGAATCTCATCGAGTCGATCGCGACACAAGAGGGGGAGACTGTAGCACGCCACTGGCTTTCCCGTATGCAGCACGCCGATGGATTTCCAACAGGATCTAATTATAAGCACATTATATACATATAATTTTATGTACAAGAAACCTATAAAAGCGGACAGTCCCTACGAGGCAGCCGCAGTCACTTGTGAATAAATAACAAAATATATCAAGTTTATTTTATTAAGCGGCTACAACATCCATTTAAGTTAATTAAGTAATATCCATTTAAGTAGGGCGTGGAGTTTACCTGCTCCCTTAAGGAACAGGAATGACTTCGTCCTACGTAGATTTTTCTGCGATAAAAGCATCGGGAGGAAGCAGCAGCAAACAGAATGTCATAGACATCATTACGAGCAACATGGCAAGCAATAGGAGGTCTTTTACAACAGTAGAAATGGCAGACATGCACTTCGTGTATGGGTTGTGCGACGGGAATGCTAGGCGAGCCGAAAGAGTTTACCGGAAACGGTATCCGGACAGATCTCGGTACCCCCATTATCGGATGTTCATCAGCATTCATCGGAACCTTCGTGAACGAGGTACACTGCAGCCGTGGCGGGAGACACAACATCCAGGACGGCGACACTCGGTACCTGTGGCCACGGAGGAGCGCATACTGCGCATCGCTGCTAGGGACCCCACGGTAAGCACTCGGCGCATCGGCCATCGATTAAGCATCAACCACATGCAACTGTTCTGAATTCTGCAAGGAGAAGAACTGTATCCCTATCACAATACACCGGTGCAACAACTGTTGCCCGATGATCGTGAACATCGGCGAGACTTTTGTCGTACCATGTTACTGCGAGCAGACGAACATCCAGCGTTTTTCGGAAGAATTCTCTGGACCGACGAATCGCAATTCACCCGCGATGGCATACAAAATTTCCACAATATGCATGTGTGGGCACGTGAAAATCCCCATACCAGCCGAAATACGTCCCATCAACATCGCTTCAGTGTGAATGTTTGGGCTGGCATCATCGGCAGAACTTTCATCGGTCCGGTATTTCTTCCCCCAATTCTCAATTCCACCAATTATGCCGAATTTTTGGAGGAAACTTTACCAGACCTCATAGAGGATATACCACTCCGTGTACTGGTCAGGTTTTGGTACCAGCACGATGGAGCGCCAGCGCATTATGGTGCTAATGTCCATCGGTGGCTCGACGCGAATTTTCGGGATCGATGGATTGGTCGTGGCGGTCCCATTGCATGGCCTCCACGATCTCCCGACTTAACTCCCATGGACTTTTATGTCTGGGGGTATTTGAAAAGCATCGTCTACGCAGAGGAAATTCATACACGAGAACAGCTCATTTCCCGTATCACCGAAGCATGCGATCAGTTACGAGCCCAACTACTGCATGTGAACCCCACCAATGCCATTCGTCGGCGATACCACTTCTGCTTGCTCCACAACAGCGGACATGTTGAAAATTATTTGTAAACGTAATAAACTAAATAAACGTAATAAACTATACTTCAACTCTTTTATTTCGTCTTCACTTATATTAATCATACTCCTTCGGCGAATGACGGGTGTCAAACCAGATTTACTTGAAGGGAACGTGCTTGATAACTGTTAGCCCCGCTCCTTTACAATTCAACCTATGAAGAAATTCTGTTATCAAACGTATAGTGAAATTTTATAGGCTTTCCGAAAATGTAATAAAATTTGGTGGTTAATCAGGTCCTTCTTGGAGAAAACAGGACTTTTTTGTATTTTTTTTTAATTTTTTATTATTTTTGTGTCATTTAAATGAATTTTTCTCAAAAAGTATAACACTGACTGACACAGTTGATAGCAATTAGAAAGAAGAATTTGTGTCCTTTCCAACGAGCCCAGAATTATTACGTTACGCTAAGTACAGCAGAAGTTAGAGATCAAACAGTGATCACAGGTACGATGAAAATCCTTCGTCCTTAAAATCGCGCTATCTCCTTAACGGTGCAACGGGAATATGTGTGGAACGATTTTCTACTCAGGACAAGTTCCTCTATCTCCCATTTTCGTTTGAACCTCAGTACTAGTTACACCCTGTATATACAGGGTAGGCCAAATACAAGTTTCTTTTTAAAAATGCAATGAAATGAACAAAATTAAATTTTTTTCCATGTATTATGGCTTTATTAGTAAGAGTAAATATTACCATTAATGATGGAACATAACTTCGTTCAAGTGGCTGCCTCGGCTGGCTGCGCAGTAGCGCATTCTGTCCAATTTTCCAAGACCTTGTTGATGGTTTCGGGCTGTAGCTCACGGATTGCTTGGATGATATTGGCCTTAAGTGCTTGAATCGTTTCTGGATTGTTGCCATAACATCGGTCCTTCACGGTTTCCCACAAAAAAAATCCAAAGGGGTCAAATCGCAGCTCCGAGGCGGCCAATTGACATCGCCAAGACGGCTGATAGCACGATTTGGGAATTTGGTGCATAAAAGATCGATTGTGGCATAGGTTGTGTGGCATGGCGCGCCATCCTGTGTGAACCAGAGGTCGTCCAAATCCATGTCTTCAACTTCAGTAAAAAAAAGTCGGATTACATGGCTCTGCAACGTTCACCGTTGACCGAAACGTTGTTCCCAGCCTCATTTTCGAAGAAAAATGGTCCAATGATGCTTCCACTCCACAATCCGCACCAAACTGTCACTCTCTGTGGATGCATTGGCTTCTCGACAATAATGTGCGGGTTTTCCGAGCCCAAGATATGGCAATTTTGTTTGTTAACGTAGCCGCCGAGATGAAAATGGACCTCGTCAGAAAAGATGATTTTTCGCCCAAAATCGTTGTCCAATTCAAGCTGCTCTAAGGCCCAAATTGCGAAGCGATAACGAAGTGGATGGTCGTGCGCCTTCAATAGCTGACTCAATTGGACCTTGTAAGCGAATAACCCGAGATCTTTGTGCAGAATTCTCCTCAGGCTAGTGCGTGAAATGTTGAGCTGTTGAGATCGACGGCGAGTTGATGTTCGTGGAGTGAGTCTCACACTCTCGGCTACAGCAGCCACATTCTCGTCTGTGCGCACCGTACGACGACGGTGGCCATGAGTGTTGTCCACTAGCATGCCAGTCTCACGAACTTTTTGCACAAACTTGCGTACAGCAGGCGCGGTGGGTCCTTCATTTCGGCCAAAACTTCTTTTCAAAAAACGCACTGTTTGGGCTACACAGCATTCACTTTGGAAATAAGTTTTCAACATTTCCCAACGTTGTTCAAGCGTAAAGCGACTCATTTCGTTCCGCGGAGGTATGATACTGAATTTCTGTCAAGATTTCGAGCGGGAAACAGCTTTCAGTGTCAAAATAACCTATGATTTAAAAAGAAACCACTAGCTGGCCCACCCTGTAGATCTATAATTTATGAAAATAAAAGTGAGACTTCGTTTGGTTAGAACGGGACCAGTCAGCAGTCGCCGAAAGTATAAATGTCATTCGAGCGCGATTTCTGTTACTATGTGCACAAGGAACAATCAATACAAGTGTCATGAAAGAGTTCTAAGAAAGCTGAAAATTTACCACGTGGTAGTTTTTACAATTCTGAAGCAATAAATTTAAGCTTTTCGCAATAAATTAGGGATAACCCGTAATATAAGTCAACTTGCGATTAGGTAATTTTTAAAAAAAAATCCCGATAACGTCATCTGCATTTAGCGGAAAACCCCGTAAAAATCACAATGTAGGACCCAATTACGTAATTAGTGTCTATATGTTGCAATGGCATAAGCAACCTATCGCACCATCACTTTAACCGCTTTCCAAATTTTGACCCGAAAAATGGTGAAGTATGGCCCAGACTAGGCGACGGTCAAACGGAGTATAAATACATACGTTTTCACGAATTCCAACATACCTCTTAGATCCAATGAGATAGGTATCGAATTCTTTTCTGCTTTCTCGGGCTTTTATATAATCGCTTAAAAAACGTTTTCAGGATTTTTTGATATTCAACCCACACGTTTTCACAATTTTCGCCATTTCTCAAGTCTGATGAATTATAAAATTGATTTTTACATCTGCAGGCATTTCATGTAATAGAATAGAAATCGATTTTACGAATTTTCGAAATAATTTGGTTGCTTACGTTTTCAAGAATTTTGCATTATCTCTAATAGTCGAAGAGCTCGCGACAAAAAATTGCAAGAGGTTTAGGAAAGCTAATATTTTAGCATTTGGTTACATTTAGGGTGTATGTAAATATACTAGAGTCAGCAGGTCTGACGTGGGGACACCTGGCTCTGGTGAGGTGTCAAAGATGTCAAAAAAATCAGAAAATGAAAGAGTTTTAGGATAGCTGAAAATTTACCAGGACGTAGTTTTTACAATGAAAAACTGATAAACAATGGTCACACGCCCCAACAGTGGGACCAACCCAGTCAGCCCCCCCGCAAAGATGTCAAAAAAATCGGGTCCTCGCAAGAGTTTTAGGAAAGCTGAAATTTGGTTCAGTAAATATCTATTCTATATAATTTATGAAAATAACAGTCAGACTTCATTTGGTTAGAACAAGACCAGTCAGCAGTCGCCGAAAGTATAAATGTCATGCGAGCGCGGTTTCTGTTACTATGTGCGCAACAATCAATACAAGTGTTATGAAAGAGTTCTAAGAAAGCTGAAAACTTACCACGAGGTAGTTTTTACAATGAGAAACAAAAAAAGAATGGTCCGATAACCCAACAGTAGGACCCACCCAGTCAGCAACCCCGCAAAAGTGTCGTAAAAACCGCGTGCTCGTGGTTTCTGCTACTATGCGCGCAACAATCAAAGCCAGTGTCATGAAAGAGTTTTAAGAAAGCTGAAAATTAATCACGGGGTAGTTTTTAGAATGAAAAACAAAAAAACAATGGTCAGACAACCCAACAGTAGGACCCACCCAGTCAGCACCCTCGCAAAGGTGTCGCAAAAATCGGGTGCGCGTGATTTCTGTTACTATGTGCGCAACAATCAATACAAGTTTTTACAAGGAATTCTCTCTACAACCCCTAACCGTCTAGGGGCGAACGACGACGAGTCCGACTAGCCCGTCGAGACGGGGCGGGCGCCACACAGCTGCAATTTTCGTCGTTGTTCTCACCCAACCGAACCAGCCGTGAGATCCGGGTGGATGTCTAACTAGTCTTTCTTACGTTGGTTCGCGCGAAAAGCGGTTATGCGACACCTGTCCGCGATAAGACCCTGAAAGGGAGAGCGTTCCACCAATCTTCACAATATCTCGAAAATGAGAACAAATTTGATATCTTTGCTTGGAATTTTAATGAATTGAATTTAAGTAAATTTATGATTAATTGGTAACAAAAAAAAGAAAATAATCTTTCTTTCTAAAAAAAATTGAGCTTATCTTAATCCTAGGGTACCACTGTTGCTCCTTCTCGCGCTGCAATTTTCGTCGTCGTTCTCACCCAACCGAACCAGCCGTGAGATCCGGGTGGATGTCTAACTAGTCTTTCTTACGTTGGTTCGCGCGAAAAGCGGTTATGCGACACCTGTCCGCGATAAGACCCTGAAAGGGAGAGCGTTCCACCAATCTTCACAATATCTCGAAAATGAGAACAAATTTGATATCTTTGCTTGGAATTTTAATGAATTGAATTTAAGTAAATTTATGATTAATTGGTAACAAAAAAAAGAAAATAATCTTTCTTTCTAAAAAAAATTGAGCTTATCTTAATCCTAGGGTACCACTGTTGCTCCTTCTCGCGCTGCAATTTTCGTCGTCGTTCTCACCCAACCGAACCAGCCGTGAGATCCGGGTGGATGTCTAACTAGTCTTTCTTACGTTGGTTCGCGCGAAAAGCGGTTATGCGACACCTGTCCGCGATAAGACCCTGAAAGGGAGAGCGTTCCACCAATCTTCACAATATCTCGAAAATGAGAACAAATTTGATATCTTTGCTTGGAATTTTAATGAATTGAATTTAAGTAAATTTATGATTAATTGGTAACAAAAAAAAGAAAATAATCTTTCTTTCTAAAAAAAATTGAGCTTATCTTAATCCTAGGGTACCACTGTTGCTCCTTCTCGCGCGCCGTTACGTTCTGCTCGTACTCTTCGCCTTCAATTTCTCCAATTAATCCTCGTTTTATGGATTTAGCTACCTTCGTCGCACCATAAGGTTTCGATTTGTACCGGCCGTTAAATAACTTTTGATCGGAATTTGCTTTCGTTCTCGCACCAATATGTTTTGAATAGCACCCCGCGTTAAATATCGTTTTGTTCGGTATACGGTTTTAACACGCGTCAATAGTTTTTTTATTTGAAACTGCCCGAATGGTAACTTTTGTACGGTAATCGCTAAACTTCCACGCATCGAATTGAACCGGAATCACTCCAAATATCTCCACTCTTCCACCGAATTTTTCCTTCAACTTCTCGATCCAACCGCCAACATCGAAAAAGCCCCGATTTGGCTTTCTTCCGTTCCGCGAAAACTCGTAACGGCCACCCCCATTCGGTTAGGGCCTTTGACCCCAATTTGCGGTCCGATACCCCTTTCGGACTTTTAAATTTCCCAAGGGCTGTTCTATTTGCGAATTGGGACACATCATTGATCTTGTCTTTTTTCCAGTGTAACGAGATATTCAGGTCACAATGGCGGCGCCCATTGTTATTGTTTATATTTTCGAACTGTCAAATCGCGAGTGAAGTTATGTGTTGTGAAAGGGATTTGTCCGGCACACTTGGGTAAGTTTATTTTCTTCACAGGGTTTATTAACTTGTCTTTTTCTTTGGAAACACATCAGATCGGACGGCACTCGCGAGTATTAGTCGTTTCCGATCATCGTTTTTGTCCGCGTAGTTTGATATTCCCGGAAACTCGCGCATTTTATAATATTTCGTTGATACGTTCGATTCCGCGCACTTTTTGAACGTGAATGTGTTCAATTTTCTTTGTCTTTTTTTAAATTCTATGTTTTGTAATCGTTGTGCTCTTCGTCGGCACCTTAAACCTAATCCTAAACCTACTCTATCACTATTCCAAATCTATTATTAGTTAATTCATTTTACAGGCCATTCTTACTCTAATTTTTGAACCCGTTCCCTCCTTTCAGTCCTATTTTTGAGATTATATTTCCCGAAATCTTATACGAAATTCTTGCATTATTTTAGGTTTCCCGTGTCCAAGCGTAAAGGTGACACGAGTCTCCTCCGGTAGCGAGCACCAGCTAATTTTGTGGTAAGTTCCGATAATATGTTTTTTTTTTCGTTCCATACTCTAATTTTACATTTTCTGTATTCTTTTCCTCAGGCTTGATATGAGAGCAGTCGACGGTCTTCATCAGGATAGAGTCAAGGTATTCCCTGAGTATCCTCTTTTTTCGTAACTAATTTCTTCCTTTATTTTTCAGGCGTAATTATTCCCCCCTTACCTCCAGAGGATTTCTTTGAAATGCTCTCCCAGCGACCTACACCCATATTTTCCTTCCCGATTTACGCGTTATGGGGTTTTAAGTCCTTCACATGCCAGATTCCCGCGAATTTGCCATCCCTGTTCACCAAATGATAGGTCCAAGGTGCACTGGTATTGATTGTTGCGCACATAGTAACAGAAATCACGCGCTCCCGCTTTTTGCAACACCTTTGCGATGGTGCTGACTAGGTGGGTCCTACTGTTGGGTTGTCTGACCATTGTTTTTTTGGTTTTTCATTGTAAAAACTATCCCGTGGTAAATTTTCAGCTTTTTTAAAACTCTTTCATAACACTGGTATTGATTGTTGCGCACATAGTAACACAAATCATGCGCACCCGATTTTTGCGACACCTTTGCGAGGGTTCTGACTGGGTGTTTTTTTGTTTCTCATTGTAAAAACTACCCTGTGGTAAATTTTCATCTTTCTTAAAACTCTTTCATGACACTTGTATTGATTGTTGCGCATATAGTAACAGAAATCACGCGCACCCGATTTTTGCTACACTTTTGCGGGGTGGATCCTACTGTTGGGTTGTCTGACCATTGTTTTTTTGTTCTTCATTGTAAAAACTACCCCGTGGTAAATTTTCAGCTTTCTTAGAACTCTTTCATGACACTGGCTTTGATTGTTGCGCGCATAGTAACAGAAACCACGAGCACGCTATTTTTGCGACATCTTTTCGGGGGTGCTGACTGGGTGGGTCCTACTGTTGGGGTGTCTGATCATTGTTTTTTTATTTCTCATTGTAAACACTATACCGTGGTAAATTTTCAGCTTTCTTACGACTCTTTCATGACACTTGTATTGATTGTTGCGCATATAGTAACAGAAATCACGCGCACCCGATTTTTGCTACACCTTTGCGGGGTGGGTCCTACTGTTGGGTTGTCTGACCATTGTTTTTTTATTTTTCATTGTAAAAACTACCCCGTGGTAAATTTTCAGCTTTCTTAAAACTCTTTCATGACACTTGTATTGATTGTTGCGCGCATAGTAACATAAACCATGACACGCGATTTTTGCGACACCTTTGCGGGGGTGCTGACTGGGTGGTTCCTACTGTTGGGGTGTCTGACCATTGTTTTTTTGTTTCTCATTATAAAAACTACCCCGTTTTAAATTTTCAGCTTTCTTAAAACTCTTGCATGACACTGGCTTTGATTGTTACGCGCATAGTACCAGAAACCACGAGCACGAGATTTTTGCGACAACTTTTGCGGGGTTGCTGACTGGGTGGGTTCTATTTTTGGGGTATACGACCATTCTTATTTTGTTCCTCATTGTTAAAACTACCTTGTGGTAAGTTTTCAGCTTTCTTAGAACTCTTTCATGACACTTGTATTGATTGTCGCGCACATAGTAACAGAAATCGCGCTCGCATGACATCTATACTTTCGACGACTGCTGACTGCTCCCGTTCTAACCAAATGAAGTCTGACTGTTATTTTCATAAGTTATATATACCTATACAAATTATAAATTATATATGTATAAATTATATACAGGGTGTTTGGCACTCCGTGTGCCACCTTGTAAGGGGTTATTCCTTGATATATTTTGAGGAAAAAATTGTTCTGCAGGGTGGGTCAATTTTCAATATTAGTGGAGATACAGGGTGGTTAAGAAAAGTGTTTTTGACCGGTACCCTCACTCACTTAAAACGTTATATCTTGAAAACGAATAATCACAAGGCAAAGTGTTATAACTCGTTTTTTAGGCAATCGAATTACCTTTCATTTGATGTAACAGTCTAAATTGTAACTGCACCCAATCTTGAGATATTTACTCGAAAACATAAATTTTTGCTGCGTGAACTCTTGAAATTCAATGATCAATGTAGTTTTTCTCAGAAAACCCCATTATAAAAATGTCATTTTAATTTTATTTTTTTATGAACCGTATTATTACCTACAAAAGCTGCATACATATGTATGAGTTACGATTAACATTTTGGAAGTAACAGGTAAAAATACATATCGCATAAAAATTAAATATTTAAAAGTCAGTGCCATAAAGTGGACCACGTTTAAAAACCTGTTTAATTTGTCTACCTGTTTAATAGTACTACAGTATTTTTATTGCATATTTATTACTATTTAAAGTATGAAGGAAAACAATGAAATGTAAGTGCGTTTCAACATAATTGATTCTTTTACCTGGACGTGGTAGGTACTACTGGATGCGGTACTATGCCTTTTTTAATAGGGTGTCTTACAAAATAAAAAGCCTATAAAAGCAAAACTACCTTCATATTTTTCTCAGTTTTAGTTACGTTGCTAAGAGAAGAAGGTGTCAGTAGAATTTAAAAAATTATTTCAAAATGCCTGAGTACTCCAATGAAGAATATGCTGACATGACGTTAATTTATGGAGGGTGAGACCAAAATGCACGAGCTGCGCGAAGGCTTTACCACCAGAGACATCCTCATCGACGGACACCTAGCAGGAGAGTATTTCAAGACGTTTACAGGAGAATTAGGGAAACTGGCAGCGTTACAACAAGGAGAGTAAATGCAAATCCTGCGCCTATAATCGCTGTTCAGATTGATGAAAGAATACTGCAAGCAGTGCAAAATTATCCATCGATCAGTATCCGACGCTTGGCATTGCAGTTTAACATATCTACTTGGAAGGTTTGGAGTATTTTAAAAGTAGAACGCTTCCATGCCTACCATCACACACCAGTACAGGAGCTGCTACCCATTGATTTCCCAAACGGATGGAGTTTTGCAATTGGCTCCTTGAACGACAAATAGATGACGATAATTTTTTCAACAATATTCTGTGGACGGATGAGTCCCAATTTACCAGAGACGGTATTACAAACTTCCACAACCTACATATGTACGTGGGCTGAGAGCAATCCATACACAAGAAGAGCGGCATCACTTCAGCACAGATTCAGCGTCAATTTATGGGCAGGTGTGATTGGTGACAATTTACTTGGACCTATTAGGCTTCCGTGTGCTCTAAATAGCTCCAATTACTTACAGTTTTTATCAAATGATCTACAGGACTTATTGGATGATATTCCACTGGTTCGATTAGCTTCCATGTTTTACCAACACGATGGAGCTCCTGCTCATTCCGGCCGACAGATCACAGATTGGTTAAATTCCCACTATAGCAATCGCTGGATCGGTAGAAATGGACCGATACACTGGCCTACAAGATCTCCTGATCTTACTATTATGGATTTCTTTGTATGAGGACGGATGAAGGACTTTGCCTACGCAACGGCAGTAGTAACATTGGAAGATCTAAATACCAGGATCGATGCGGCAGCAATAGAAGTAAAGCAGCAGTTGAGGAATATAAATACCAAGAGAACACTCGCCAAACGAGCTTTAGCGTGCATTCAAAATGAAGGTGGCCATTTTGAACATTTATTATAATAAAAATATTTGAAATAAAAACCATTATTAAATTCTTTCAATTCAAGCAAGCAGCGTAAATCAACATGCACATGCACTGATTTTTTAAATATTTAATTTTTATGCGATATGTATTTTTACCTATTACTTCCAAAATGTTAATCGTAACTCATACATATGTATGCAGCTTTTGTAGGTAAAAACACGGCTCATAAAAAAATAAAATTAAAATGACATTTAAAATTAAATGACAATTTGTGTTTTCGAGTAAATATCTCAAGACTGGGTGCAGTTACAATTTAGACTGTTACATCAAATGGAAGAAAATTCGATTGCCTAAAAAACGAGTTATAACACTTTGCCTTGTGATTATTCGTTTTCAAGATATAACGTTTTAAGTGAGTGAGGGTACCGGTCAAAAACACTTTTCTTAACCACCCTGTATCTCCACTAATATTGAAAATTGACCCACCCTGTAGAACAATTTTTTTCTCCAAATATATCAAGGAATAACCCCTTACAAGGTGGCACCCGGAGTGCCAAACACCCTGTATACCTAAACATAAATTATATGAACCAAATTTCAGCTTTCCTAAAACTCTTGCGAGGACACGATTTTTTTTACATCTTTGCGGGGGTCTGACTAGGTGGGTCCCACTGTTGTGGTGTCTGACCATTGTTTTTCAGTTTTTCATTGTAAAAACTACGTCCTGGTAAATTTACAGCTTTCCTAAAACTCTTTTATTTTCTGATGAAAACTAAGTTCAGGATTTTTTGATATTCAACCAACCCTTTTATGTGAGTAATCTGCAAAAAATCGATAAACATATTCGATGTTTTTACGTATATGGGCAGTTTAGTTATTTTGAAGTTTCACATATTGTAAAAGAGCTATTGTAGTTACAAAATTATCTTTCCAAAAAATATGCTTATCTCGAAACAACTGACTGTTACATTTCGACTTTGGCAGCGTCCCGTAGTATGACCTTAATTACGTAATTCAAGTGTTAAATGTGGTACTGGCGTAATCATTCTCTCGAATCCTCACTTCAACCGCTTGCCGAACTTTGAACCCAAAAATGATAAAGTATCGCCCAGACAGATCAGATCAGGCAGATTTCTTTAATGTAATGGAGAATTTCTTTTGTTGCAATACATTACTGACTACATATTCATAGAACAAGAAGCCGGGGTATCCATATCAATAAAGTTCAACAAGTCAATTGTAAACTTTCACATAATATTATAGCTAAATAACGATTGCCACCTAATCATTTTATTTTTCAATGATCACCACATTAACTTTGTTCTCGAATCTTGATGGCGTTCATATGTGATGAATCTGTCTAATCAGCTTTATTTCTTTAACTGAAATGCTCACAGATGATTACTGATAATGCCAAAGGCCAAGCCAGATGATTGCTCGGTAACTCACTACAGGGTAGTTGTTAGAGAAATTCGTCTTATAATTGAATTAATTTCAATTTAAATTCAGTCTACTTCCAATCGTAAGGCAATATACGAGTAGTTTGAGTTTGTACGTTTCACTATATACTTCACTTTTGCAGTCAACATGACAAAAATTGTTTTGGTATTCTTCGCTATTCTCTGCGCTATTGAGGTAATGTACTCGTATAACTGAAATAATTAAAAACCATTAGCAAACATTCTTAATTATCCTGCTGTGATTAATATAACTTGCAGATTTCTGCGACTGCTCGTGTTGCTCGTGACACGCCTGTGGAAGGAAATGCCGATGACTTAACAGATTCGTTACAAAATGCATTTAAGACTTTCCAACAACAATTAGAGAAAGCATTTACAAAAGAAAATTTAGATGTAAGTACTATATTGATTAACTGAACATACGTATTGAACTAAAATTAATAATCCAACTTTGTTTACAGAAAATAGCGAATGAACTTAAGGACTTTGGCGAAAAAGTCAAAACCGCTGGATCAGATATAATTAATAAAATTGAAAAAAAAGCGGATGACGTTAAAAATTAATTGTAATATCGATAATGGTGTATTTGTTCACAAAATGAAGTGCTTTATATAAATAAATGATTTATTAAAATTGTAAAAAAAAATTACAAGATATAATAGATATAACCTTTGGTACCGAATGAAGTGATGTAATGTCCTAAAACTGTGAAAGTAGAACTAGGGTCTCTATTTAATTTAAAAATAATTGCATACACGTTTATTTATTTATTACATTACAGGCCGGTTTCACAGTGCGAGTTTAAGCTCTGGCTCAGTTGAACCTGAGCCGGTAACTTAAGCTTTAGCTCAAGTCAATACTGTTTCACAGTCAAAGTTTGAGTATAGTTTAACGGAACCCTGCTTAATGAATAGTGTAGGTCACTGTTGTGACGGTTCTGTTATGTTCGTAATTAAAAATTTTCAAAAAACGGTTGGAAACGCGAAACGCGGAATTGCTAGCGAGAACTTTAATTAACATGGCAGATAAAAAAGTCTGCCAATGGTCTGGGCGAAACTTTATTATTTTTCGGGTCAAAGTTCGGGAGCGGTCTAAGTCGGAGTGTATCATGAGTTGCTTCGAGATTGTTAGATTTCTTGGAAAATTAATTTGTTCTTAAAAAAAATATTTAAAATCGCGATTTGTAGCCGATTAAACATTGGAAAAGCCCATGTAGACTATTCGAATTTCGGTATATTATGTACACTAAAAGCCCATAGAAGTAAAAACGAATTTGTTGCCTTATCAGAATTAAGAGATATGACGAATTGTTAAAACGTATATGTACAAACCCATTACTTCCACTTGGGGTTTGAATTTCGAAAAAATTGTGAAACAGGTTTTTAGACGATTTCATAAGAAGCAACTTGATATCTCATGAGACAAGACGGATTTTGAAAAATTTGTGAAAACGTAAGCAAACCCTTCACACCCCCTTGGCTCTGGAAATTCGAAAAATCGTGAATTGGTTGGCCGTAATAATCAATTTTATATCTCATCAGAACTAAGGAATGGCAAAAATTCTGAAAACATATACAAACCCTTGGGGGTTGAATATCGAAAAATTGAGAAATGGGTTTGTAGGCGATTATGTAAAAAGTCTGTGGAAATGGAAAGCGATATAATATCTCATCGAACCTAAGAAATATGTCGAAACTTTGAAAAGCATACAACCCCCTTACACCCTTTATCTAAAATACTGAAATTGACTTTTTGGCATTTTTATATAGGAAACCTTAGGAAGTAAAAATGAATTCGATATATCATCAGATATGCAACCTCCTTATACCCACTTGGGGTTGAATATCCAAAAATCGTGAAAGGAGTTAATAAGTAAATATGAAGACAGCACGAGAAAGTAGGAACCAATTCAATTTCTTATCACTTCTAAAAGAAATGACGGAATTCGTGAAAACGTGTTCAACCCCTTTATACCCTCTTCGGGGCTGAAAAGGAAAAAACTTAAAAACAGGTTTTAGGCGATTATTACGCAAGCACGTGAAAGTGAAAAGATATTCGATATCTGATATGACCTGGGGATATAGTAGAATTCGTGAAAAAGCTTACAACCCCCCTTGCACCCCCTTAGGGGTCGAATTTCAAAAAATCCTGAAAACACTTTCTAGGTATTTATGTGAAGAAGTCGTACAATAAAAATGAATTAAATATTTGGGAAGACCTAAGAGATAGGACGAAAACAGTGCAAATATATGCCTTCCATTTTCACTGATCATTTTTTTTGCCCCCCTCCGAACGCCAATGGATATTTGAAAATTTTTTTTATCTAAATTAGTTTTCTAGTTGATTTACATAAACATACCGAGTTTCAACTTTGTAACATAAGCCGTTCTACAGATAGGAAAAACACCCTCCACCCCCGTACCATACTGCCCCTATAAAAAATTATATTTTTCCAACATGCTACTAATATAGCTCTATCTAACTACCAAGTTTCAGCCTTATATCATTATAGGTTTGTTGAGATATAAAAATCGGAATTTTTTCCATTTCACCCTCCCCCACCCTCACCCTCTACACCTATGCTTCCAAAATTTTGTTTTCTGCTAGGGGTCTATTGGGCCTACTTCTGGTTCAAATTTTAAGCATTTATCTTACACTGTTCTTGAGATATGAGACGTGATTTTGTAGAAAAATTCTTATCCCCTCCACTTTCATGCTCCACCGCCCCCTTGAAAAATTTTGCTTTTATCAAACTTTATCTGTCAACCTTTATACACAAACCAAATTTTATTTGTCTAGTGCAATCGGTTCGTGAGATATCGTAATCTAAAGTTTTTCACCCCCCACCTCCGTACGCCACTGCCCCACTCAAAAATTTATTTCCGATCTATTCTCCTAGTTTTAATTTTGTGACATTAACCGTTTAGGAGATATGGAATTTAGAATGTGTCGATCTCGCCTTTTTTGAGTTTCGGACGCATTATTTTTCCTCCCACTCCCAAAGCCCTTCACCTATATCGGCAATTTTTTTGCAAATGGGTCTACTACCGAAGCTCTATATAAATTCCAAATTTCAGCCTGCTAGCATAAGCGGTTGCTGAGATCTAGAAACGAAAATTTTCCGCCTAAAACACTTCCCCCTCCTCTCCCCTAACACCCCCACCCCTGCAAATTGGGTCACTACAAGGGGCCTACCCACACTACCCACGAAAAAAAATTCAACTAAATAGCTCATAGGGTTTGGGTGCTACGAGCCTTCAAACAATTTTGCGTACACCGGTAGACGTACGGCGTACGGCGTACGGAGTACGGCGTACGGGGCGGACAGACGGACTGAAATTTTTTTTTGCTTTTTCCGTGTCTACTCGTTATGAAACGTAAAAAAAAAATGTTGTGGGTAGCAAATTTTTTTTTTTAAAAGTCGATAACAATACTGTATTATTGAAATAATAAAGTAAAATGATTTCAGAATACAACAATCAGAACACAATAACTGCAAAGGGAAATTACGTTTGCCCGACCTGCTTTAATGACACTTCACCTACTTAAGATCTGAGCTCAAAGTTGAGCTCTTGGATTCATTGGCTTAAGTTGAGCTCAGGTTTGAACTCATGGAACACTACTGTGACACAGTGATACCAGTTGAGCGAAAGCTTAAGTTGCATTTGAAGCTTAAGCTCGCACTGTGAAACCGGCCCTATATGACATAAATAATAAAAAACGTGAAATTATATCAGTAGGACCAGTAAAGCCTTCAGTATTAATTAATGCTGTAATTATTAATATATCATAGCCGTTAGAACTTCTGCTCACTATTGACTTTGACTCGGCCAACAATTTAGCTGAGTAGTTTATTAGCTTATCTGTCATATGAAAGCGCATACACTAGATGAATAGAAAACGTCCCAACTAAATACATAGTCAAACTGGTCGACTACTGCCTTTATAATAGTTGCCCAAGTATTGTGCAAGAGCTTATTCATGTGCGCCGATACAGTATTTTGTTGGGAGGAGTATAGCTATAGCTGATAATACTGTTTTGTGATTAATAGAATAATAGAATTTATCGTTGATTTATATAAGTCGAAATTTTACTTCGATTTTCTTTTGCGAGTAGCCGCCATACATAAGTCTTACCCTAGTGATTTTATTACGTAATTGATACAGAGCCTATTTACATGGTATCAACACCATTAAATAGTACAGGAAGAAAAACAGATGAAATATGGGTGTATCTATTCATTCGAGAACATGAAATAAGTCGGGGACGTGTTCAGCAAAAAAGTTAAATTTTTTGTGATTAACTTCGGATAAAATCCATAATTGTATAGCGAAGACACCATACAGAAGTCACACGTGGCTACACCAATTGAATAAAAATTAAAAGCATTACAACTAGGAAACAGATTGAAATCAAGCTACTAATTGCTGTACTTAGGTAGGTAGGTAGGTACGCGTGGCTGCCCGTGAGAACACGGACACACTTAGACCTGAAAGGTCCGTTGTGTTACCACAGGATCATCGAATCCGGTCCTACTCGTCGAACCATTTAGAGCTTGCAATGAAGCGTTGGATTCTCGCGACCTCCATTGCGGCAAGATCACCAAGACAGTTGAAGAAGTAAGCTCCAAGATGAGCTTTCCTTCTGGCTGATAGAGCTGGACAGGTACAGAGAAGGAGAAGGACTGTCTCCTCCTCCTCCTCATCCAAGCAGCTTCTACAGAAGTCGTTTGAGAAGAGGCCGAGTCTTTTGGCATGTCGACCAATAAGACAGTGTCCAGTCAGGACACCGACTGTGGTGCTGATATTCGCCCTTTTGAGCAAAGTCAGCCTTTTAGAGCGTTTCAGATCCAGCTCCGGCCAGATCTGTCTTGCAATGTGACATGTAACACCATCTGCCCATCTTGAGTTGGTTTTCTCGATTGAGTCCAATCCCAGTAGCAGTTTACATGTAGAGAGAGGCACACCCAGATTCCGATGTTCCGGCATAATCTGAAGGGTAGTGCCGCGACGGGCGAGTTCGTCAGCCATGCAGTTCCCTGGAATATCCCTGTGTCCTGGCACCCAGCACAGAAGAATATTGAACTGTTCTGCTGTACTTACAATACAAAACTCTTAAAATTAGTTCCTTGTATTTTTGTAATCAACTTGAATACTTATTATAGAAATGGTAGTAACCGTATTCAACCTGAGCTGCAAAAAGGAGTGGCTTGATTTAGCAAAATATCGTGAATTGCAAAAGTTAATTGGCTTTTAACCAATAATTAGCCTCCGAAAACTTTAGATATTTGCACTGAAAGCCGAATGGAGTTTTTGTAAGGCAACAGAGAACTCAAATATTATGCTAAAATTCTGTTGAATAAGGACATACATAAATTTCATCTCTCCAATTCATAATTAAATCGATATCCCTACCGATATGAAGCACTCTGTTGATATGTACCTGAACCAGCCGTCGACCGACTTGGACGAGAGCGAAGCCTCATCGTTGTCACTTGAGAAATCGCTAAGTTCCCTTCATCCTCCTTCCACAACGTTGTCATTAATGTTTTTTTTTTGATAAATTTTGATACCAACGAGTAGCGCGTGAAAAGGGACGTCACCCATGGCAGAGCACCGCTTAGGCTAATTTAAACCAGAGATCGTCCTGTATCTGGAGTCTATCGTTTGCGACTGAGCTCCACTCAGCCATGCATTCTTCAGCACAATAAGTTACACCTTGACTTGGGGTTGGAAAGGAAATAGATATTGGTAAGGCGACACAAGGGTGAAAAACACACTTTGGGTTCCTCAATCTTGAAGTGTGAGTGTGAGTCTCAGCTGAGTAATCAAGAGGAAACTAGAGGGTTCAGTACGAGGATTTTCCGCCTACCGAAATAAATACTATGCCCTCAGGGACAGCGATTAATCAACAGTCGGTGATTTCGTGTTGGGGTTTCACACCAGAGACTCCACTAACGCCGAAAAACAACAAAAAACTTAAATAAATGTGTTTCTATGGTAGCTTCTTACCATGAAAAATTCCATTCTTATAAATGTAGGAACGCATAGCGCAGCACAACGACCACGGTACACTGTAGCGCAGCACAACAGCCACTGTACTTTAAGAACTCGTTCCTAACGGCAATAGAGACCCGTAACCTTTTTTTTGATTTGTTCGACTCGATTCAGCCCAGTTCGCTGCTGTATACCGGATAATAAAGTCACCGTACCACCAAGTTTGTTTCGTTTTTTTATTCTTTTGCGCGAGAGTGGACCAGTTCCCACAAGTTTTGGTGTCAGAAGTGGTTGAGTTTCTATTTCCGATCTCATTGCATAATACGCACGCGAATTCAATAACCACATATAAAAGTGGAAAATGAAAAGTTAATCTTTAACCGAAAAACAGTTAAAAGTAATTTTTGAGTGAACTTGGTGAAAATTCCCTACAAACAACCATTTTAATGGAAGGTTTGGATCTGTTAACGGTAAAAAAATTACAAAAAATTTTGAAATCGAAAAATTTGCCAATACGTTACAATATTAAATCCGAATTAATTACACGCATTTCCAACGCATTAAGTGAAGAAAACTTAAATACACTCGAGATTTCGGCTCTACTGAATTCCCTCAAAGTCGTCGAGGAAGTTTTCAGTGACGAGGACGGCAACAGCGGTACGAATTCGAACGTTAACAAGAAAAGCGATACGGTAGTAACACAGCAAGAATACGAGGAACGTAAAGAACCGCAAAGAATGACAGAAAATCGTTTTGTTTTCAAAGATGTCGAAGATTCCCCAGAAAACTTTTCGGGTGAATCAGGGCGAAATTATAACGATTGGATACGAGAATTTGAAGAAATCGAACGATGTACAAAAATATTTATACGGCAGACGGTTACTGAAAGGAGCAGCAAGACTGTCTATTGAAGCAAGCTCTGGGATTTATACATGGAAACGGTTAAAGGAAACGTTAAAAGCTGAATTCGACAAGACACCCTCTAGCTTGAACATTCATAAAATGCTAGAAACCAGGAAGAAAAGCGAATCTGAAACATTCTTTGAATATTTGTTCGCTATGAAACAGATTGCAAATAAAGGTAATGTTGACGAAGAATCATTAGTAATGTACATTGTACAGGGAATACAAGATACAACCTTAAACAAAACAATGTTATATGAAGCTACTACTCTCGATGAACTAAAAATCAAAATTAAGGCATATTCAAACATGAAGAAATGCCTACCAAAGTCAACAGTAAACTAGATGAATACTGAACTCCGATTTATATTGTAGTTGGGGATAAAGCAGAATTACGTGTGTGCATGTTGTATATCCTTTATTAAGGACTCCCATTTGATTGCTACTGAAACCTAAAAGACAATATTCAGTGTTTAATTTCATATCTTGAACTGGGTAAGTCATCGAAAAAAAATGTCCTTTTTGAAGGACCTTTACATGGGAGGTGCAGGAAGGACTCACTCGATTTCTTACATATTTATCCTTTTCCTTGGAACCATTTAAAAATGAACGTGTACAAAATTTCAAATTCGTAGCTTGAAGCGTTCAAAAGTTATAGAAAAATATTGTTGAACACGTGTCTTAAGGACATTTTATATGGCAGCTACCAGAAGGAGTAAAAGGATTTCGCTGATTAGTAAACTCGAACTTCGTTTTTACTCAAAACTAATTCGTACGAAATTTCCAATTCATAGCTGAAAGATTACTTGAGTTATAGTAAGTTCCGTAAATTAAGTGAAGACGTTTTGACAGGATATTTGTATGGCAGCTACACGAAGTACTAACAGGATTTTCTTCATAATCATATATTTAGCTCCAACTATTGGAAAAATAACACATACAAAATTTCAAAGTCGTAGCTTAAACCCTTCTGAAGTTATCGACCAATATTCTTGAACACGTGTTTTAAGGATATTTTGTATGGCAGCTACCAGAAGGAGTAAAAGGATTTTGCTGACTAGTAAACTTGAACTTTCTTTTCACTCAAAACTAATTTGTACAAAATTCCGAATTCATAGCTAAAAGATTACTTGAGTTATAGTGAGTTTCGTAAATTAAGTGAATACATTTTGAGAGGATATTTGTATGGCAGCTACAAGAAGGACGAATAGGATTTTCTTCATAATCATACATTTAGCTCTAACTATTGAAAAAGTACCACATACAAAATTTCAAAGTCGTAGCTTTAGGCGTTCCGAAGTTATTGGTCAATATTCTTGAACACGTGTTTTAAGGACATTTTGTATGGCAGCTACCCGAAGGAGTAGGACGATTTTGCCCGTTAACGAACTTAGCCTTACAAATTCAACCAAATACCCAGATTCAAAATTTCAAGATCCTAGGTGAAGGCGTTCTTGAGTTATCGTGTTCACGGACAGACGGACGGACGGACGGACGGACGGACGTCAAGCGGATTTGAGGTTTTTGGCCACAAATAAACAAAGAATAATGTATAACTTTTTTTCGTCCGAGGCTTGGTTCTATGCGTTACAATTAAACTTATAATACTCTATATGATTTCATCTAGAGTATAAAAATAAATACCAATATAATATAGGAAATTATTCAAACGAAAAGCCGGAAAATTGTGACAGATGTAAAAATTGTGGAGCGCTATCTCATTTAACACAAAACTGTCCCGACAAACATAAGGGAGCGCGATGCTTCAGTTGTAATAACTTTGGCTACATTTCACTAAACTGCCCCAACAAAGACAGTGAAAAAATCGAAATCGCTCCGAGAAGAATTAATCGTATTTCCACAGACGGTAACTACATCAGCGTTTCTATAAACGATACGAAGCTAGAAGCATATGTTGATAGCGGCAGTGATGTTTCCATAATTCAAAACTCAGTAAGACAAGAAATCGGTTTCCCAGAATTGGAGGAGCCGGGCAAACGCTTAGTAGGTTTCGGAAATAACACTCAGACTACCTTAGGAGCTTTTACGACAAAAATTACGATTCAGTCAGAACAGTACGAAGTCTTATTCCATGCCGTTCCTGACAATTGGATTGCAGATCGCATAATCCTAGGAAAGAATTTTCTCAAAAAAGTTACGCTTATAATAGATCACGGAAAAGCACAAATCATCAACAACGTCGGACGAGAGTCATCACTTGATTCAAGTCCATTTGATAACTGGATAGCTCGGATTGAAGTGGAAGACTGTCGTGCTCCAAAGATCGAGGAAATCACTGAAAGTATTTCTGAACAAAACATTCGAAATGAAATTACGGATTTTATTGAAAATTACCAACCCGATAAAATAAAATGTTCCATCATTGAGATGAAAATAGAACTCGAGAACGAGACACCAGTGTACCAGAAACCACGAAGATTGGCACCTGCAGAACGTGATATTGTGGACAAACAAATCCAGGAATGGTTAGCAAACGAAATTATCCAAGACAGCAATTCGGATTTCGCTAGCCCGATAGTACTAACAAAGAAAAAAGATGGCAGTGTCAGACTATGTGTTGACTTCAGGAAATTAAACCGCAAAGTTATTAGAGATCGGTATCCGTTACCCATAATAGAAGACGTGATTGAGAAGCTGTATGACGCCAGGGTATTTACGACACTCGATCTCAAGAATGGATTTTTCCACGTAGACATTCACAAAGATAGTAGGAAATATACTTCCTTCGTAACTCCAGATGGGCAATTTGAGTTTTTGAAAGCACCATTTGGTCTCTGCAACTCTCCATCCGTGTTTCAACGATACATAAACACAATCTTTAAAGATAAAATACGTAATGGCGATCTTCTCGTCTATATGGATGACCTCATTATACCAAGTCAAAATGAGCTAGAAAACGTAGAAAAATGTAAAGACATCCCAAGTACCACATATCTCTGTTTTCGGGTTCTTGCAACGTTGTTACAGAACTTTCAACAGCAATTTGGTTGCGATGGAACAGTGAAACAACCACATGGCAACGTTGTTACAACGTTGTGAAGTTAAAAGTGGGAGATAGAATGCAGTTGTGAGGACGTTGTAGCAAACCAACGAACAACCTTAAAACAGCAAATAAGTTGACCTGACTAAATCTTCTTTTAAACAGCAAAAACGTTGCCCTGACTAAATTTTTTTTTAAACAGCAAAAACGTTGCCCTGACTAAATTTTCTTTTAAACAGCAAAAAAGTTGCGAATGAGTTTCGAAAATAATTTTCCGCTCGCTGCGCGCTTTTTTTTCTACTACAAATTAGATCAATTTTAATGTTATACATTTTTAATTACCTAAAGTTTTATTCTGAAAACATCGATCGACGGCGGGTTCGAACCTGGATCCTCTGAAGAGATTTTCGAACACGTATAAGTCGCAATGCGCTAGTCCGTTGCGCCACTGTGGTAATATTTAAAACATTGATTTTATGTGATTATCTGCTCACCCGGTTTTCGAAAGGGGACACTGAAGAGTTTTTTAAGAAAGTGTTGAAAAATAGTGCAGCCAGGTCGAATCAGCTGAACCCGAAAAGAAATCCGACCTGCACAGTTGAATTTGATCCAACTTCTGATCCAACGGATCAACAATGTCCTTAAACGCATATATTTGAAAAATTGAAATTCACTTTGCGGTACAGCGGTGTAACTGTGCAATTCCCGACAAGGTTAAAAGATGGTTGTGCACGTTTTCACGAATTCCAAAATTTTTTTTTAGAACTGATTCGATATTGAATAAGTTTTAAATTTTTGAGATTGAACCCCTCAGGGGGAATGCAGTGGTGGTGTACGTTTTTACAAAGTCTGAAATATATCTTAGCTCTTATGAGATACCGAATTCTTTTTTACTTCAACTTTTTTATAATCGCTTAGAAATTTGTTTTATTATTTTTGTTGGGGTTACATTCCATTTAGTTGTAAAGGAGTTGTATACGTTTTTATGAATACAACCTTAGATCCCACTAGTTTTATTTGAGCGCGCTAACGATATTATTCACATTTACAGGCTCTTTGTACAAACGAATAAAAATTAATTATGTCAATATTTCACCTGCACTGTTTTCATTGAAATTAAAAAACAATTTTGATGCAATATAATTATATTTTTCGTTGATAATATAATAAAATTTTTATAAAATTTTGTTTGTTTTTATAATGTGTGCATTAAAGGGATAAAAATCAATTCATTGTGGTACTTCAATGCAACAAGTTTACATTTAATATCATCTTTTACAAAAAGGGAGTTGTCACTTTCTTCGCCATTTGAAGCATATATTTCCAATTATGAGGACCTTATCGGGGTCTCAAAAAAGTTATGTTTATACTTCAAAGTTGATCCAATAATATAATACGTATTTTGAAACCGTGTTCAATATTTCATTACAACAATTTGGGAGGCCTTAGCTAAGAACCATTTATTACCATCGCGATTTGTTAGTTTGTAGCCTTCCTGAAACTCAATTTCATTAAAAAAAATCTGCCAACAGTCTGGGCGCAACTTTATTATTTTTTCGGTAGAAGTTCGGAACCAGTTTAATTCTGAGATGCGGTGTAGGTTACTATGTGACTGAAAACCTAAAAAAAAGTTCGGGAAGCGGTTAGAATGAGGTCGCGCTAGAATACTTACGCCGCTGCCACATATAACATATGAATTACATAATTGGTTCATACTCCAGGACGAGGTCTAGTCCTAGTATAATATCAGTTGTTACGCCATTAGAAGGTTTTTCGTGATTTGGATTTGGGCCATTACATGAAATCGGAAATGCGTTTGTGGGCGATTATATAAAAAGTCTGTGGAAGTGCAAATCAATCTAATATCTCATCAATCCTGAGAAATATGTCGAAAGCCTTACGTCCTATTGGAGTTGAATAACAAAATCCTGAAATCAACTTTTGACGATTATGTAAGAAGCCTAAATGTAGTAAAAATTAATTCGATATCTCATTAGAACTAGAAATATGTAAGAATTTTCGAAAACATATGCAACCCCCTTGCACCCACTTTGGGGTTGAATATTCAAAAATCCTGAAATGAATTTGTAGATATATATAAAGAAAGCCAAAGGAAGTAAAAACCAATCCGATGTCTTATCACTTCTAAGAGATATGACGGAATTCGTGAAAACGTGTTCAACCCGATTTTACCCTCTTAGGGGTTGAAAAAGGAAAAAACTTGAAAACGAGTTTTAGGTGACTATTAAATAAGCCCGTGGAAGTGAAAAGTTATACGATATCTAATCAGACCTGAGGGATACGGCTGAATTCGTGAAAATGTATACATCCCCTTTACGCCACCTTGGGGGTCGAATTCCAAAAAATTCTGAAAAGACTTTCCAGCTATTTATATGAAGAACCCGTACAAAAACAAATGAATTCAATAATTGGAAAGACCTAATAGATATGACGAAAATCGTAAAAATATATGCATTCCATTTTCACTGATCATTTATTTTGCCCCACTTCAAAACTCCAATAGATATTTGAATTTTTTTTTACAGAATTACTTTTCTAGTTGATTTACATATACGTACCGAGTTTCAACTTTCTAGCATAAGCCATTCTACAGTTAGGAAAAACACCCCCCACCCCCGTACCATACTACCCCTATACAAAATTATATTTTTCCAATATGCTACTACCATAGCTCTATCTAAATATTAAGTTTCAGCTTTATATCGTTGTAGGTTCTCGAGATATAAAAATCGGAACTTTTCACTTTTCACCCTCCCCCACCCTCACCCTCTACATCCTTATCCCTGAACATTTTTTTTCTGCTGGGGGTCTATAAGGCCTACTTCTGGTAAAAATTTTAAGCATCTATCTTGCATCGTTCTTGAGATATAAGACGCGATTTTTTAAAAAATTCTTACCCTCTCCACTTCCATGCACCACCACCACCTAAATAAATTTTACTTTCACCAAATTTTATTTCTCAATCTTTATACAAAAACCGAATTTTATTTCTCTAGTGCAATACGTTCGCGAGATATCGTAATCTAAAGTTTTTCAAACCCCAAACCCCCAGTCTATTAAAGAAAAAAATTTCAATTCAATAGCTATAAGAGTTATAAGCCCTCAAACGTTTTGCGTACGGCGGACGGCGGACGGCGCACAGACGGACTGAACATTTTTTTTGCTTTTTTGGTGCTTATTAGTCATAAAACGTATAAAAAAAATTTTTCAGGGTAGCAAATTTTTTTTTTTTAAAAATCGATAACAATACTTTATTATTAAAATAATAAAGTAAAAGGAACCTTTCAAATCCAAATTTATTATTTATGGGTTGCATTTGTTACTCGATGCATCTTTGTGCTAGTCTTGCTTCAAGTAAACTGCCAAATGTTTTAGAAAGGATCGTCAGAGATGTTTACAAAATCTTTGCACATAGCTTGAAAAAGATTGCAGATCTAAGAGAATTTCAGGATTTTTGTTCCATCAAATACCATAAAATTTTACGACAATGTCAAACTCGATGACTTTCGCTATAAGTTGTTGCAAATAAAAAGTAGCACTGCTTGAATTCAATCCCTCGTCGTAATCGAGTCTCCTCCGCCGAAAATCGAAAACTCCGTACCACCTTCCTCCAGTATCGAAATTCTCCTCCAACTTCTTTATTTTCTTTTTCCACCGTTCTACTTGAATTCCGCACATTACTCTGCTCGGTCTCACTTCCAAAATCAAAAGAGGCCGTTTTTCTGTCCTTCACCTTCCGCGAAATCTCGCCGAGCTTTTTCAACCGTTTCCACAATTCGTTTATTTTCCGTTCTTTTCCAAAAAAGGTCAACGATCGTTTTCCCATAACTTTCCATTTCTCTCAGGTGCCGATTTTCTCCTGTCCACTTTAAATTACCCATACGACTTTTTAGCACGGGCTCAAACCTGCTGCTCTGCGCTATCGACTCCACTTTCCCGCGGTTCGTGCAGTGCTCGTCGATATTGTCGGTATGCGTCGTCGGATGACGTTTCTCGTTATTGTGTTGACATTTGTGCAGTGTTGTGCTGTATTTCCTGTGTCGAATTTTCCGTGTTAATTGTTTTCTGTGTTTTCCGTGATCGTTCTGTGTTTTCCGTGAGCGTGATCGTGCCCTCGGTGGTAGTTCGTTCCTTCCATTCAACACCGGTTAGGTGTTTGTAACTAAAGTGTTTTCTTCTTTCTCGTTTTAGGATTGAACGGAACGCAGGACGGAGTAACCATCGATGAATATAAGTATGACAATTTTATCACAAGGTTTGATTTTGGTGTTCGTTTACGGCAATTGAAGTATTTATGTTTGAATTGAAGTATTTATGTTTGTTGCGCAGCCAAAGTCTATCTCCCGTGAGTACCTTTTTTCCATTTCGATAAATTCCTTACTAATCTTGAATACTAACGCTAAATCTAAAACTAATTTACCCTAGTGTTACATTAATGATCCTAATTCCTTCATTTTTCCGCCTCTTCTCCGTGTTTACTGAAAACAAATACACTAATATTTCTTAATTGGTTTATTTTTAGGTGCTTGTGCTAGGAGCGTTAATCGCCTCAGGAAAAGTGGAAAACATCAAAAAAAACAAGCAATTCGGAGGTAAGTAAACTCCAATATAATTCTGAATTCAACCATAATGATTTGCTTTATTTCTTTGCAGGTCGACATATAGTTACGGATGGATCCGTAACAAGGGGTAGCAAGGTACGGGGGTGAGGAGTGGTTTTGTATATCTCAGAAACGGCTTATGCTAGAAAGTTGAAACTTAATACGTATATGTAGATATGCTATTAGAGTAACTAAAGCAAATAAAAGTTGACATTTTTATTGGCGTTCAGAGGTTGAGTAAAAAAAATATCCGTAAATCCACATTTTCACGAATTTCGTTCAAACTTTTACACATGTCAAACTATCAAAGCAATTTTACTTCTGCGGGCTATTTATATAAGCGCCTAGTAACGTTCTTCAAATTTGTTCGACATTTGTTGTACATATTTCCGAATTCTTATATATTCCTAAGGTATATTGAGATTTGGAATTCACTTTTACTTTTATAAGCTTTAAACGTAGTCGGGGAAAACCCCGATTTAAGTATTTTTCTCTATTAAACCCCCTGGGGGTATTGTTCAAGTTTTCACTGATTCCGAAAATCCCTTATTTTTAATGTGATCGAATTCGCTTTTACTACTATGAGTTATTCTATTGATAAAAAAAATACGTGAATAAATAAAAAAAATCTGCCAACAATCTGGGCGCAACTTTATTATTTTATGGGTAGAAGTCCGAAACGTGTTTAATGATGAGAGGCTGTGTAGGTTACTATGCGACTGACAACCTAAGAAATAACCAGGAGGCTATTTGGAACGTTATTTTTTAGGTTGTCAGTCGCATAGTAAACTACATAGCATCTCATCATTAAACACGTTTCGGACTTCTACCCATAAAATAATAAAGTTGCGTCCAGACTGTTGGAAGATTTTTTCTTTTTCTTTTGGGAATGCATGCATGAGTGTATTAGAAAGTATTCCTCCGAACATCAAATTGTATTTTTCTTTCACATTTGTAAGTTCAAATAGTATTTCCCTTCACATTTGTAAGTTTTCTGACAAATTGTTTATTAGCTTATTTCTGTACATTTGTTTTCTAATTCATGCACAATTATTCTCTTTACTATTTTTGTTCAACTTAAATTCTGTTATCTTTTTGTAAATCAAGTTGCAGAGACTTACCGTCTCATTGGTTGCAATATTTGGGCTTAATAAATGAAATGAAATGAAAGACGTGCCTTTGGGACTTCTTGCGTGGAACCTACCCGAAGGAGTAAGACAATTTCGCCTGTTAACGAACGTAGCCTTACAAATTCGACCAAACATTCAGATTTAAAATGTCGGCATTCTAGCAATCGGATTTTGGGTTTTGGTGCCAGAAAAACAAAAACGCATACATATATAACTTATTTTCGTCCGAGGCTCAGTTCTATGCGTTACACACTTATGGGCTGGTTTAAACTTGTAATAAATACTTTAAGATTTTATCTAGACTTTGAAAAAATATCAGAATATACATAAATACATCAACCAATTAAATTACTTTACTATTTTAATAAGAAAGAATTTTTATTTTGTTTGCAAAAATTTAAATAGACTATTTTTTTCCTGCACTTTTAAATCCGAAATCCGGTAATTTTCCCATCGATACAGTTTTCTAGAACATCCGGAACTAGCGGTATGACTTATTCATACAGTCCATAAATACTGCTGTTAGCGCGAGAACTTTAGCTGAGGATCATTTCCGATCAGTCACATCATATTCATACAGCACATGTAGGATGGTGCCTCCTCTGAGAAGCCGGCGAAAACTGCTATATGGACTCAGAGGAGCCCATGAATCTGCTAAGAAATGTAAAAGACTGTTGTAGTTACTATTGTTTCCTACAACTTTTATTGTTGATAACTAGAAAGAGAATAATAATTCTTTTGCAGTGGACTTTGAAGCTTTAGACATTATGTTTTTCGCCTTGCGTAATAATCTTCGGTGGCAATTATTTTCAAATCAAACACTTGCAGTATTAATATAAAAATTTTACCTCACCCATTCAATAATATTTCATAAAATTCATTATTTTACAGATGACATAAATTCATGAATCAATTACGGCAATAAAATAACACATAATAATATACAACACAATAAGAGAAAAACAAAATATAAAAAGCAAAGCAGAATTTGACTTACTATCAGAATTATGAATTTTACCGAAGTAATTATTTTTTGCTAGCGTATCAGAAAATATTGATATTAAGTTACGATATGTAGGTCAGCTGCAATTATTGCAACTTACCTATTCATAATTTATGAACACTATGCGAAAAATTTAACACCGTATTGTATCGGAAATTCAAGTTATATGAACCGTGCGATGACAATTAAATGCGATGACAACATGAAAAATATCTGTACTGTTCTTCACTTCCTCACATTTTTTTTTGCTTTTAATTTCTCAAAAAAATTAATAAAACTCTACTTGTTCTTACAGATCCGATTTATTTCAGAAAACTTCCCTTCAAGAAAACTAAACACAAAAACCGAACTGATGGCTATTTGTGTAGCTCTATTGCCATTACTAGATCAAATCAGATTGAATAATAACGTTAATGGCCCAACAAAGCAAATATTTAAAATTCATAATTCTTCAAACGGTAATAAAATCTCACTGATGCGTAATACTTATAATAAATTGATTTAGCATAAGTACTAATGTCAAAAATTTTAAGATGACCAAATTGGAATTTTAACATATAACTTATGTCATAATTAAATACTAATTTAGTGCAACAAAAAAAAATTGCCACTGCACCCCTAATAGTAAAAACGTGTGGTCGTTCTGACTGCCGATGGAAGCTAGGATGACTATAGCCGAAACGATGTTAAAGGTAAATGCAACAAAGTTCTAGTAATACATGAATTAACGGCTAATTAAAGGCTTTCGAATAAGCCCGATTCAGATCAGTTCGGCCCACCCTGTCCCGAAATATGCACCACTGTGAATAAAAACTCAACCCCCCTATAAGTATGTTCGTATATCTCGGCGTATAGAATTAGCAACAATTCTGGAATTGGTTTCCAAATTAATAATAACTGAATGCTTAGTTGTTCTCATAGCCCCTGATTTTACCACTCCACCCCCTCAGTCAAAACCCACCCCTGTATTCCAATTTTTGTGAATCTAGGTATACAGAGAAGCTACGACTCTGTAATAGGTCTTAAAATTTCTTCTGATTGAACGGCACTCGATTTCCGATGCGCACGAATTTACGGCTCCACTCCATCATCCAAAAACCACCCCCTGTATAACAATTTTTGTGTATCTAGGCATACAGAGAAGCTACGAGTCTGTAATAGGTCTTAAAATTTCCCCTGAATTAACGGCTCGCGATTCCCGATGCGCCCAAATTTACGGCTCCGCCCCCTCATCCAAAACCCACCTCCTGTATAACCATTTTTGAGAATCTAGGCATACAGAGAATCTACGAGTCTGTAATTGGACTTAAAATTTCTCCTGAATTAACGGCTTGCGATACCCAATGCGCCCGAATTTACGGCTCCACCCCGTCATCCAAAACCCACTCCCTGTATTACCATTTTTGCGAATCTGGGCATACAGAGAAGCTAGGAGTCTGTAATTGGTCTTAAAATTTCTCCTGAATTAACGGCTCGCGATTCCCGATGCGCACGAATTTACGGCTCCACCTCTCATCCAAAACCCACCCCTGTATACCCATTTTTGCGAATCTGGGCATACAGAGAAGGTACGAGTCTGTAATAGGTCTCAAAATTTCTCCTGAATTAACGGCTCGCGATTCCCGATGCACCCGAATTTACGGCTCCACCCCGTCGTCCAAAACCCACCCCCTGTCTAACCATTTTTGTGAATCTAGGCATTCAGAGAAGATACGAGTCTGTAATAGGCCTGTAATAGGCCTTCTTTTGATTTGACGCAATTTCCATTATAACGAATTTTCACTATAACGAAGTATGAAACAGTACCTCTATCATACTACAGTTTTATGGATCTTGGTTTCATTACTAACTTTGTTTTATCATTACACACATTTCAAAGTTTTCTACTTGAAACTACCCAGCAGACCAAAAACTGTGAAATCCGCCAGAATTCCGATGGGAAGTTCTTTAAATAGTCGGAGTTCCGGACTAGAAATCCATGCGATTTCCGAAAATTTTCATATGGCGAGGTTGACGCTGTTCCGTGTGATTTCTCTTACCGAAATTTTTGATAAATGTCCGGAGCATTTCCCAAAGCATTTTCCCCTTCCGAAAGCTTACTAAAATTTAACTTTGATCATTTTTATCAAGTTTGACGTAAAGAAATATAGAGTCTGTACAATTTTCTGCAATCATCATAACTGATTGTGCGAAAATTCTACTGATACTGCATTTTTCTTATGAATACTTTTGCAATTAGAAAATTTACAAAATAGAACGACTTTTTTAAAAATCAAAATAAAGATACAAAAATCGAGAATTTTCCCTTTACTATTTTTGTATAGAATTAAAAAAAATTCTAATGGAATTTACACAGAGTTTTCCACGATATGTCCGAATATCGGCATGATTCCTTGGAATTTTGCCTGATAAGTCCATGAAATTCTTATTGCTTTTCCTCAAGGAATGATCTCTAACTTTTCCGAATGAAATCTACCGCAAACTTCTGTCTCACGTTCCCCTATATCGGAAATAGCTCGGAACTTTTCGAGGATATCAGAACATTCCGCTTTATTGGTCTGCTGGGTATGGTCACTAGAGAAACAACGCTCTCTATTCTATGGTTTGGCAGATACGTCTAATTCGGTCGTTTCTGTACTAGAAATTTAAATTTAACCTCACAAAAATCTCCTGTTAGTTCGTCTGTTTTTGTACTACTTAAGCTTGAGCTGGGTAATTCCATCACGAATCGCCAAAAACGTCGAAATTTGTGACCTTACATCGATAGAAAAATTACAATTATAACATAATTGAGAAGCAATGATGTTCTTCGATTTTTTGACCCCGATCCCATTCAGATTTCAAGCTAATTTTTTAGTATGTTTTGTAAAACAGTATAACCTACAAAACGTAATTCAAGGATAAAGGACAAAATCGTCATCCTTGAAAAAAAATTCAAGGATAATTAGTTTTCTAGGATAAAAATTACCAGAGATATGAATTTTCTAAGAGGACTTGGACACCTTTTTTGCGAAATCATTAACATACTGTTAAATGGAAGCCTGGCAACTGCGCAACTCGATCGGTTTCGCATAATGTAAACAGCAACAACCAATTACCTAGCTGAAAAGTTACCCAATCAAACCCCTAATTGAAGTATACAGGGTGTTTGGCACTCCGTGTGCCACCTTGTAAGGGGTTATTCCTTGATATATTTGGAGAAAAAAATTGTTCTACAGGGTGGGTCAATTTTCAATATTAGTGGAGATACAGGGTGGTTAGGAAAAGTGTTTTTGACCGGTACCCTCACTCACTTAATACGTTATATCTTGAAAACGAATAATCACAAGGCAAAGTGTTATAACTCGTTTTTTAGGCAATCGAATTTTCTTCCATTTGATGTAACAGTCTAAATTGTAACTGCACCCAATCTTGAGATATTTACTCGAAAACACAGATTTTTGCTACGTGAACCCTTAAAATTCAGTGATCAATATAGTTTTTCTCAGAAAACCCCATTATAAAAATGTCATTTTAATTTTATTTTTTTATGAGCCGTATTATTACCTACAAAAGTTGCATACATATGTATGAGTTACGATTAACGTTTTGGAAGTAATAGGTAAAAATACATATCGCATAAAAATTAAATATTTAAAAAATCAGTGCATGTGCATGTTGATATACGCTACTTGCTTGAATTGAAAGAATTTAATAATGGTTTTTATTTCAAATATTTTTATTTCAAATATTTTTATTATAATAAATGTTCAAAATGGCCACCTTCATTTTGAATGCACGCTAAAGCTCGTTTGACGAGTGTTCTCTTGGTATTCATATTCCTCAACTGCTGCCTTTGTTGATGCAGTGGATAATGGTAGAATTATCCACTGCATCAACCATCAATACATAGTCGATAGTGAAATGTTAAATTTTATATTATGTACTGGTCCATGGGCTGCAAAACAGATGTGGTATTTGATGGTCGAAACACTAATTTTATAGCGTGTAGGACTTCTTACATGTGTATGTGTGGGACAATTATCAACCTTTCATCGCTGTCATTGAAAATCATAATCCCCTTTTAATAACCAGGCTTCGAGTATTCCCTTCTCATCCATGCGCTCTTATTTGAGTAGCGATCATACTCCTTTTAAACCACGTGGTGCTTTTCGCAATCGCGAGCAATTTTATTTTATCATTTCCAGTTCTATTGGCGCCAGTAGTAAGATACCCACCTTTGTATCAAATCTCGGCAGGTGCGATAGGGACAGGGCATCCAAAGTGGCATAGCGCTGACAGCTAAAAGTGGGTACCCTCGGCGGCCGATTTTTGCATAGAAAAACCAGTTTGAAAAACTGAAAGTGGGATACATGTGGCCTGTGGGCTGGCTGCTTGGGCATGGAACCATGTGCGTGGTGGCTGGAACTGGTTTTGGTTTGAGCTAATTGGTCGGGAGCTGGCTTGACGTAGTCGAAGTGAAGAGTCCGAGTACTGTATTCGGATAGAAAGGAGTATACGTGTGTATATATCCAAAGTGAGAAAACTGCTATGTGTTTACGTCCAAAGTGGCTTTAAAAAAGAGCACGTATATGCGAAGACGAATTAAAAAACAAAGCATGTGTGTCTTGATGCAACTATAATGCAGTGTGTATTTTTTAATTTTTATTTTATGCGATCTTCTTGAATCTTTTGAACTTGTAAGACGACATAAGTGACGCGATTTTTTTTTTCACACTTGCATTTTTCCGGTCCGTGTGTCGGGTTTGTTTTTGCGTCAATTTTCGCTCAGACCGTCGCGACGTCATCGCCCCTGATCTTGTGTGTGAAGCTATCGGCGGACAGTTTCTAGCTATCGGCGATTTGTGGGAAAACAGCTGGCGTACGGGTAATTACGTCGGATTAATGACATGATATATATGTCTTTGGTGTGATAACGAGATTTTTGATTGGGAGAGATCAGGTTTTCGGTAATCTCGTATTCCGTTTAGGGTCTGGTCTTCTTTGTAGTGAAGGTGCATTATGATCGAACTAGAGTCAAGTTCAATGTGATACATACGTGTATATATGGAAGGTTATCGTTGCCTTCCTTTATGCACCAGATTTCGTGTGGCGGATAATTATTTCGCGTCGTTTTGTGGTTATTGTATGGTAATGTAGCCGGTCTTTTGACGGTATATAAATGAGGCACGATGTGCGTATGTTTTGATTTAGGTAATCTCGTATTCCTCCTCTGGTTTTCTTTTTAAATCTCATATATCCAATGCATATAATGTGTTTCCGAGTCAAGTTCGAGGTGATGCTGTTTTGTGATGATTTTTTATATGGGTGAATTACCGTGGGAATTTTAAAAACAAGTTTCCAGATTGTTTCATCAAGGCGGCATAGAGTCGATCGTTTTGTTGTTGTGATTATTCTTAATTCTTATGACTGATAATATGGGTGAGGTGTTGGATGATAATGATGGGAATTAAAGTACAAGTTTTCATTTGTTATTCTTTATTCAATTTGATATAGAATTTACACACAGTGAACAGTTTGATACAATTATTATACAAGAGTTTGAACTTTATTTTGATTGCAGAATAGATTGTTTCTTAAGTAAAATAGGTTTTAGTGATTCTTCCATTTTTAAAATTCTGCGTTGAAATCTTAATCGGTCTAAAGCATCGGATTGCCAAGTGCTCTTTCTACTAGATCTATATGCATACCCCCAGGCAACCATGTATTTAACAGAAACCTAATTACAAAAACGGACATGTTTTTAATCTAGCGAAGGCATTGCCAAGATTGAGTAATTCGACGATCAAGAAAAATATCACAATTATCAGCAGAAGATATTTCAACACTGTAGGTAACGATGACGACCAATGTGATTTTTTAACCGGTTTGTTATACGGTCCACAAACGTCTTTGCCGTTAGCGAACACACAATCAGGAGACAGGAGTAGATGTTCAGCTTCCACATCAGAAGGGGTAGAAAATGCACTCATTAACAGAGAGCAGAAGAAGCACCTGACTTAATCCTGCAAGTTGGTGTAAAAGAAGCCGCTTTTTACCAGCTTAAGAATTTTTCTCTCATCCAGATCCAAATTTTTGAATGTCTTTAGACGGTCGTATTCATGTCTTAAGTTCAGCATGTTGACTAAAATCCACACGTTATAGCACGTCTTTTATATTAATCCAGGAATTATGAGCTGATGGAAAACCAAGCCATTTTACGTAAACTTGATTGCCCCTTCTTTATAGAATCTCTTCTACAAGGTATACATCGGGGTGTTTGAATCTTATTAACTCTAGTTCGTAGAACCCTCCTTATATTATGTTCCCCTAATAGTCTTTGAGTATGTAAGTACGCGGCTCTGTATTCTTTACTTCGTTTATCTGAAATATTTCGGTGGACCAGTTGGGGGTATATCCTTTCTCGAATACATGCTTGTATTTGCTTACACGTACATGATCTCCTTTTCTGTACTTGGGGGTCGACGAGACCTTCACCTTACGGTAGACTTCTTTAAGAAGCTGAGCCTCATTCGATGGCCCAACGTCTATAGGACGCATTTTTATGGTGCGATGCTTTGTCCTATTGTATTTGTTTATTAACCATGTTGGTAACCCAATCCACTTATAGCTGCCGTTCATACTAAATTCTTTCCACATCATGTTTTTTAGTGTTCGATTGAATCGTTCTGCAATTGAGGCTTTCAATTGGCTAAAAGTAGAGTAGTGGTTGATTTCAAATTTTTTCATCAAATTACGAAATGCCTTATTAAAAAACTCTTTTCCATCATCTGTTTGCAAATTTTTTGGTAAACGTCGTTCATTAAAAATTGACTGTAGTGCCTTGATAATCTCCTCAGCACTTTTATTTTTAAGGGGCAAGGAGCGTATTCGTAATTTCAATAGCGAAACTGTGTACAAATTTTATCCTAAGAAATACATATTTTTAAGATATTTCAAAACTAAATTATTTTCTGAATTTTCAATAAAGTAAAAGAGTGATATCCTAGACAAATAATTAAATAATAATTTATTAGCATCACGTCGTGATTAAAAACTTAGTTAAGACTATAATTCTTTAGTGCGATTTGACATTTCAAACGTAAACAATGAGCCCCAAATGCACCAAGTGTAGCGTTGAAGACTCCAAATCCGGATCAAGTGTTTCTTGTGACGGCTGCAAGCGGATTTTATGCGTTAAATGTGCGGGCTTGTCAGCTACAGAAATAAGGTGCATCGAATTGAAATCTGGTCGTATGCTAAAGTTTCTTTGTGAGGATTGCGATAGTGCTCTGCGTAGAGTCCCCAAGCTGGAAAAAATTGTCTCTGAGCTCCAAGAAGAAGTAAAGGCTCTTAAGAGGAGGCACATGATAGAAGCAACGGAGGCGATCATCAGCGAAATTAATGAAAGGAAGTATAGGGAAAGGAATGTTATTATTTACAACTTACATGAGTCAACTAATGCAGACGTTCCTTCGCGACAAAAATATGATATCGACGAATGCTTGAAAGTAGTGAATTCAATGAACATTCAGTCCATTGGAGAATGCAATGTCTACCGTTTGGGTAAGCCGACAGGTGATGTCGATAAACCGCGTCCGCTTAAACTAGTCCTTAGTTCTCCTGAGATGGCACGAAACATTTTGAAACGAAGGAGTAATGTTCGTAAACCAATATCGATTAAAAATGACCTCACGCCTATGCAACGCGAGCATTTGCGTAATTTACGAGCAGAATTGGACGACCGTACAAAAAACGGCGAACCTAACCTTACAATTAAGTATGTGCGAGGCATTCCTACTATAATAAACACAGTCACAACTCAAAAAAACTAATTGCATATCATCTGACTAAAAACACAATCGAAAACGTCACTATTCTTTATACGTCTTAGGGCAGGTGCGATAGGGACAGGGCATCCAAAGTGGCATAGCGCTGACAGCGATAGAAAACGTGTCGGAGATGATGAAGAAGCAAAAGGTACTACTAAAAAGGTGAAGAGAGCTGCGACAGAAGTACTAAAGCTTAAAGCGTTTGTAAAAAAAGTACATGATATTTCTATTTATCTTAAATGGAATTACCTACAGTTATTAAATTTATGTTACCAGAAACAAGATATGAATTTTTCTGCATTCTTATCTTCGTTCAACGATGCAATCAAGCCATAGCCATGCTCATCCGGATTTTAAAGAGATTTTATACACCTCCTTAGAATCTGATGCAATTCGTAAAGATATCCCTGACACAAGTAAAGACGAACGACATGCAAAACCGGAAGATTTCTCTTTACACATTTACCAAGATAGCGAAGTTGCAGATATTGTGCTTTTAAGACCTTTGGAATATAAGTCTATATATTATATGTTCAATAGTATAATTGGGCAGATTCCTAGAGAAAAACGAAATTATAAAGCCCTAAGACGCATGATAGACTATTACATACCCCCCAGTGCTTAGCATAAGTGAAAAGCGCGAGGAAACAGTCATGAAAAAGCTTGACTCTTTAGATTTAGCGATAAAAGACTTGGGTATTAAAATAAAGATAAAGTATCCGCTACCAACGCCCATTAATATTAATGATCTAGTGGGACTTTTTGTCGCGAATATACAGTTTGATGATGAAGCTGAATCTATTGAAGCTTGGAGGAAAAAATCATTTGAGCTTAGGAAGGAAATTCTTCAAACTCTAACTGATTTGGGCGCAAAGGCCTCTACCTTTGAAATACCGAACAGACTCACAATTACAGATAAGAGTATAATATTGGATGTTCCCTATAAAAAACTATCCGATGGTACCCTGTTAACGACAGGCCTTCCTATAGATCTGAAGAAAAATGACTTATATGGATTTATTACCGATATATTCTTTCAAATACCTCCGGAGAAGCGTGATACCAGTCTCCTTACTGAGGAGGAGAAGGATACTCTCGAAAGAATCGTTGTATTAGAAGATTCGAAATGAAGATCAGATTTCCCCGAGAACTAACAGCTGTAGTTGCAGAAGAATGTAGGGCTTTAGGAATAATCCACGTTTACACTGATATCATTCGCCCCCAAATAGTAGGCGACAAAATAGTGAGAAACCTCCGTATGATACACTTGAAAGAGTGCGATAATATCATTAGGTTTGAGCATATAGAATACTACCCTCTGGAAAAGACTTACATTGAAAGTATCTCCATAAAGATAACCGATGATCAACATATGTGATGCTTCACTTTAAAAGACAATAAAGTATAAATATTCAGACGTGAAAAAGGATCTTCATAGTGCGCATTTAAATCGAAATAAATTCATCTTACACAAGGTATTATTTAATCCAAAGCGGCGATGGTTTGTCGGATATAGGTGATCTTTATAGATCTCCACTTATATACCAGCGTGGAAGGGGTATTGGCAGCTTTTTCAATGGATTACTGCGTTATTTACGACCTTTAGTTTCTTCAGGTGTAAAAACTATAAAGGAGCAAGCTATAAAGACTGGAAAAACAATATTATCAGAAGTGGGGAGTAAACCTCTCAAAAACATTTTAAAAGAGCAAGGACAAGCTGCTACTCAAGAGCTGATGCAAAAGGGGGTGAAAAAACTCTTTGACAGTATGGGTGGTGAGGGTATGAAAAGGCGCATGGCTATAAAAAGGGCAAATCCGTTATCGACAGCACAGTTAAAAACGGCTCCTAAACGTGGAAAACGTACCAAGTCAAAGAGAAAATCTATTAAGAAAAGACCAGCAACCAGTAAAAATAAAAGAGTTAAGAACAATAAGCGTAAGCGTGTATTGGATATATTCGATAAGTAAGGAGAATGGCCCCGTACAGAGAATGTATGAAATCTGAATTAGATTTATTTAAAGCACCACCGATACAGGCCAATATTTTAAAAACAGAAGAGGTATCATACAAACCAATAGCTTCTCTTGATAACTCTTCAGTTCTGGAATTCGTCTCGCTAGGACATGGGGACACGAACCGTGATTTATCCAGTATCTACCTTCGCTTAAAAGTTCAGCTAATTAAGGTAAAAGGTGGGAAAGAAGAATTTTACACTGGAAAAGAAAAAACCAAAGTTAAGGATGATAAAGGGGTTGAACATGAAGAGGAAAGTGATCCAATCGGCGTAGTTAACAACCTAATGCATTCACTTTTTAGACAATGTACAATACAATTATATGGCAGACCGATTGCGCAAACTGACAACAACTACCATTACAGAGCTTACATTGAAAACTTATTGAATTACGGTAGAGATGCATCAACAACACATTTAGAATCTGTAGGATGGTACCTCGACCAAGATGGTATGGAAATGATTGAAGGTGGAGGCAAAAGCGGGCGTCCTAGTGAATTCAATGCAGGATATCTCAAACGATCTGAATTGCTTTCGAAAAGTAATGTGGTAGAATTTATGGGAAAGATTCATGGTGATTTACTTAATCAGGATAAGTTACTTCTGAATGGAGTAGATTTTAGGCTCTCACTTTCTCTGGAAAAACCCGAATTTTATCTATACTCAAAAGAAGACGGACACTCACCGCAAATTAAAATTATAGATGCAGCAATGTATATGAATCATGTAACTGTTAATCCCAATATTTGAATGGCACATGAAACTTTTCTTCAGCGCTCCAACGTGATATACCTGTACAAGTATGTCGAAGTAAAAAGTTATACATTACCAGCTAACAGTTCAACACTATCTTTAGATAATGTCATAATCAGACAGCTAGCGAGCTTGTTAATTTTCGGCATGGTAGATAATGATGCCTACAGCGGTAAACAGACGAAGAATCCATTCAACTTTAAACACAATAATATCACACGATTCAATTTATCCGTCAATGGAGTCCAAGTTCCAAACCAGGCTTTAGAGTTTGATTACTCTCAGGAAAAACCTATAAGTACACGGGGATACCTTTCACTATTTAAGGGAACAGGCATTCATTACTTCGACAAAGGCAATCAAATCTCAAAGGAATTCTTCGATAATGGATGCTTTTTAATGGCGTTCGATTTAACTGCAGACAATTCATACGGGTCATCTTGTGGCAGTTTATTAAATCAAGGAACAGTGAAGATCGAGGGAAGGTTTAAGAAAGCGCTAGAAAAAAGTGTAACTTGTATAGTATATGCCGAGTATGATGGAAGTCTTGATATAGACAAACTTCGTGGAGTTCATACTGATTTTTAAAAAGTATAAATATATCCTTTTAATCTCGCACTCTTCATATTACTCAGCAGACGGAGAAGAACAACAAACATGGCCTATTGTGTTGTAAATGTCGAATACTTTAATGAAGGTAATCTAACCTTCTTTAAAAAGGTTTCGTTTGCCGGTTTCTCATCACAAAATAAATTATTCTCGAAGGAAATAACATATAAATATCCCACATCATCGGCTAGCACAACAGATCAGACAGGAGCATTTGGGAATTTGGAACTTAAGCGTTTGGATGAAATTTGCAACACTTTTTGTTTATAGCGCAACAACAAAGGAATTCTTAGAAAGTTACACCACCAGTCACACCAAGATCATTGACATTGATGCTATCGCTTCGAAAGAGCAGATATGAACACGATCGAACTTGTTAAAACATTAAGGAAAAACACAACCACAAGATTATTCAAAGGCGTATTCCCTTGCGATCGTTTACCTTATAAAATTAAAAAGCCAGCATGTGTTATTGCAAATACCGACCCCGCAGAAAAAAAAGGCGTTCATTGGGTGGCATTTTATTTTCCGAGGACAGGCCCTGCTGAAATTTTTGACTCCTTTGGTAGATACCCCAACAATAAATATTTTAAAAGATTTTTGCATACCAACTCTAAGGTTTTTATAAATAACAAAAAACGATTACAATGTGTATACTCTTCGACATGCGGAAACTACTGCTGTGTATACATATATTCTCGCTGCAAGGGGAAGGATCTAAAGCTATTTCTTAAGCAGTTTTTGTCAAAAGATTTTCCAAGGTAATTAATTTATACCACCATATATTTTCATCGGGTGCTACACAGAATGGCGGGGTTTTTCGTAGCCAGTATTGTAAATCGGAGGCAGAGAGTATAAAAGCATCAGCTTAAACCACCCGACTGTCAGTTTTTCTCTAAAAATCTTCCGGACATTATGGCTTCACCTATTACAAAAATCGAGGATGGCATGCAACAGCGACGGTCTAACAAAAGAAAAAAATCAGTCCCATCGGATGAATCAGTTATTAAGAAACCATGCAAGCAGAAAAGGTCCGAGGTCCCTGGCGAAGGTGCTCTACTGAACTACACCTACTATCTGGACGGCTGCCAAAAGCGGAAGGTTGTATTAGGCTTCGGCCCGTTCACTTTTGAGGCAAAAATAATCTTCAGTTACCCTGGACGCTTCCCTGTGTCAACGAACTACTCCGGATGGACTTCGCTGTACAATCATCTGATCATGTGGAAACATGAAAATGAAGAGGCTACTCAAGCGGTTCAAGCTGGTTTAAAAAAGGAATTCGTGATACCGATCGATGAAAGTATTATTCGACTATCATCCCAGAACCTTTTAAATTTGTTCGAAAGGATGGATTTCTTCAATATCGTTATGTACCATAATAACAACGCTTTTGAAAGTGTGAGGGATTATTTCAACCAATACACCACTAAATGCATGGAAAAAGATGTATTACAATTATCGAGTGCAGAATTTTTTAAACCATCACGCACTTCATATGTGCATATTAACTATTCTCGACTTTTTTTATGAAATTCCGTGGTTTTGTAGTGCAAGAATTATTTTTAATATAACGATTTGCTAATAAAAAAATTATACTAAAGTATTTGTTTTCATTTATAAATAAGCTTTATTCATCAGCATATATAGATATAAGTTTACACATTTCTGCAGGGCGTAACGAGTAGCTCGAGCTTGGTTATGATTTTTACATAGTGTTTGAAAGTCTTGAAGATCGGTTAATTTAGGTGTTTCAAGCTGTATTATCTCAGCGTCTGGTAAGTATCTTCTGATGAAACTCTCCTTCACAAGGCCCCTTTCGTATATAGTAGAGCTAGCAAGGTCCTTCAAAATGTCGGGTAGACTATTATAACATGTATTGCCATCATTCTAGTGCAAGCCATTAATGTTCTCTCGTTCATACTTCTGCTGCCGATCCGCCTTTATGTTCAGCTCCTGATAGGGTTGAGGGGGGAGGAGGAAATAGAACGTTGGGTATATTGACCCAAAAGGCAGTATATATAGCAAGCTCTTTAGCAAAATACTGGCCATGATTTCCGGTAACAAACTGGATATCAACTATGAATTTAATCATGTTTTCGGTAAGACGTAATGTCAATAAGTGAGAGTCAATTTTATTTATGCACATTTATATATTTTTATCAATATTTTCAAGTTATAGCTATATCAGTACATCTACCAAGTTAAGAATAATTATACTAAAATGCCCTTGTAAGGTTATTTTATTTGAAATCTTATTTAAGTTAACTCTTACATTTTTTATTTTTTTAAACAATTATCTTTTCAAATGTTGACACTTGACTAAATATTTTTTACAAAAAATTAACAAAATCAAATTTTAAAGCTACTACGATTAAATATTATTTTACAAAATTAAAATGATATTGTGTTTGCTGCTACATCACTCCCCTTCCAGTATGACCGCTGTCATACGATTTTGAACTTTACGGTCCTTCCATAACGCGTTGTGTACTTCTTCGGATGACTTTCTTTCTTTCGATTTGCTTCTATGTCTGGCTTCAGATGAATATTCTTTTTCTGATCTGGTTCATCGTTTTCTCCTTTGGTGATGAAAGCTGGTTTTAAACGATCAATTGACACGTTTTGATGTTTTCCTTTTACCAACAATTTAAATATTTTATCGCCTCGCTTAATAACAGGATATGGTCCATTATCGGGAGGCTGGAGAGGGGTGTTCTAACGCGGGATGTACAAAAAATTTGCTTCCAGTGTGATGTCATGTAACGGGTGGTTGAAAATTTATCATTGTTTTTCTAAAGGTTTTTATGAAATCGCCATCTTTGATGTTCTCTTTCGAGGAACCGAAAAATTCCCCCGGAATACGAAGAGTTTGGCCGAAAACCATTTCAGCCGGCGTAGATTTTATGTCTTCTTTCCAAATACAACGTAGTCCCAACGAAATGAGGGGTAATTCGTTGATCCAGTCGTTTGAAAGTTTGGTGTTCAATGACGATTTTAACGTTCTGTGCCATCTTTCAATTATCCCATTCTATTGTGGATGATAACTTGTCGTACGCAGGTGTTGTACTCCCAGTACTTTGTTCAATGCGTGGAACAATTCCGACTCGAACTGTCGTCTTTGATCGGTTGTGATTTTCGACGGAACGCCATAACGCGATATCCAGCCAGACAATAGGGCGTCAGCTACGCTGTCTGCGGTTATATTTGTTAGCGGAATTGCCTCAGGCCAGCGTGAAAATCGGTCAATGACTGTAAGGATGTACGAATATCCCTTCGAGACCGGCAATGGACCAACCAAGTCGACATTTATATGATTGAACCTGTCTGTTACTTCGTGATAATTTTGAATAGGTGATCTGGTGTGGCCAGTGGCGGATCCAGACTTTGCTGTTGGGGGGGACGGAAATTTTTTTGACATGGCTATTTTGTTTGATCAAGTTCTGTGTGAATTTAACTACATAGACTGCACTTAGCAAAAACGGGATCATATTGCTTTCATCCTATTATGGGTCATTCCATCAAGAATGGCCAAAGTTGTGACCTTACCATCTCCGATTCTTTTGAAAATGTTTGTACTTGAAGAACTAGTGAAAAAAATAATTGAAATTCAAGTTTTTGTTTCTATCTCATTTTTTAACTAACAAAAACAACAACAATCTTTAAAATAAGCCCTACAATTACCAGAGATATGAATTTTCAAAGTGTACTCGGACATCTTTTTTAGGAAATCTTTAACATACTATAACTAACAAAAAAAAATTATATAGAAACAAAAACTTGAAATAATATTTTTTTTTCACTAATTCTTCGAGAACAATAATTTTCAAAAGAATCTGCGATAGTATGGTCACACTTTTGGCGATTCTTGATTAAATGACCCATAATAAGATGAAAACAATATGATCCCGTTTTTGCTAATGTTCTTCAATTTTTTTGACCCCGATCCCATTGAGATCCCAAGTTAGGTTTTTGGTGTGTTTTGAAAAACAGTATAACCTACAAAATATAAAAAAATGAAAAAAAACCGTTTTGAGATATTCAAGGTTAAAGGACAAAATCATTATCCTTGAAAAAAATGTCAAGGACAATTTTTATTGCGACAACCTTCACCTTTAAAATAAGCCATATTTTATTATTCCAGGATAAAAAGTACCAGAGATATGAATTTTTAAAGAGGACTCGGACACCATTTTTGCGAAAACTTTAACATACTATAACTAACAAAAAAAATTAAATAGAAACAAAAAATTGAATTTCAATTATTTTTTTCACTAGTTTTAAAGTAAAAAGTATAAAAGTATAAATTTTCAAAAGAATCGGAGATGGTAAGGTCACAAATTTACCCTATTACCTACGCAATATGTTGTCTCGTAGTCTTTTTATCATAGTGCGTTCACACTCACCCTTGAGGCGAGCCTCAACTCCCATCAGGCCATTGCAAACCGGTTTTCGTCGGCTGTGCTCTTTGCTGTGTTGAAAGCAATTTACACTCAACACGGCTTTGCGGCGCAACTTGCCTATAAGTGCGAAACGACAGAAATACGATGAGCTGCGAATTGTGTGTGTGTACACATATGGAAACGTGAATCGGAGAAAAAGTTGAAGAATGTTAGACTCTTGCGACTGCACGAGCCATCTGATTGGTTGATTTTATGGTGGGGATAGAGGCGCGACTCAAACGTTGAGTGTATGGTAAATCCACCATCATGATTCTGTTCTGTGCTGTGCATTGCACCGTAGAACTACAGTAAGTGCTAATTACAGTCCAAATTGCAGTGGAGTAAAAAAATCGGAGAACGGTTAAAGTATGTATGTTTAGAAAATTCGGAATTGGTCTTGGGGGGGGGCGGCCGCCCCCTCCGCCCCCCCCCCCTGTATCCGTCAATGGGTGTGGCGGTGTACTTTCGCTCTTTGGCACGGAATGCAGTTTGTTACGAAATTCTTGCAGTCCCGTCGTAGGTTTTTCCAAACAAAAAGCTCTTTTACAAGGCGTGTAGTTCCACGTACGCCTGGGTGTGATATATTATGTATTTTTTCTAGTATTCTTAAACGAAAGTTCTTCGTTATGTAAGGTCTTGCTTTTTTACCTTTTATATCGCAGACAAGCTCTATACTCGAGTTTGGAATAGCGATGCGCTTTAGTTGAAGAGATGTTGAATTGGAGCGTATTAGGATGTTTAATTCTTCGTCGGTTTCTTGATCTTTTGCGATTAACTCGAACATAATATCCTCAGAATTTATAGTTTGAGTTCTTGACAGCAGGTCTGGGATAATATTTGTTCTGCCCGCAATATAACGAATATCAGTGGTAAACTGACTAATGTAGTCTAGTTGTCGGGCTTGACGAGGTGACGCTTTATCATGTTTCTGGTGAAATACGAAGATTAACGGTTTATGGTCCGTGTATATTCCAAATTGTCTACCTTCTAGCATGTGTCGGAAATATTTTATAGCCTCGTAAATTGCTAATAGTTCACGGTCATAGGTACTATATTTCTTTTGTGCATCGCTCAATTTTCTTGCGAAAAATGCTAGAGGTTTGCATTCATCCTTTTCTATTTGGTGTACAACAGCGCCTATTGCCAAGTCTGATACATCTGTTTCCAGCGCTATTGCTGCTGTCTTCGATGGATGGACTAGTAGCACTGCGTTTGCTAACATTGTCTTGTACTCTTAAAAAGCTTTGGTTGCATCCTCTGTCCAGTTTATTGTTGATTTGTCGTTTTTTACATTTCCTTTTATTAACGATCACGTTGATCCATCGCTCCTGTTACTCCCGTTGATCCCGTTGCTCCCGTTGATCCATTGGTCCTGTTTCTACCGATACTCCTGTTACTAACGTTATTCCCATTTTCTCCCGTTACTCCTGTTGCTCCCATTTCTCCGTTACTCCATCCACCATCCCCCATCCTCCATCTACCATCCTCCATCCTCTATCCACCATCCTCTATCCACCTTCCTCCATCCACCATCCTCCATCTTCCATCCGCTATCAACCATCCCCCATCCACCATCCTCCGTCCTCTATCCACCATCCTCCATCCACCATCCCCCATCTTCCATCCTCCATCCACCATCCCCTATCCACCATCCCCCATCCGCCATCCCCCATTTCCCCCGTCGCGCCGTTGCTCCCGTTACTCCATCCTCTATCCACCATACTCCATCCCCCATCCACCATCCTCCATCCTCTACCCACCATCCTCCATCCACCATCCTCCAACCTCCATCCACCATCCTCCATCTTCCATCCGCTATCCACCATCCCCCATCCTCCATCCTTCGTCCTTTATCCACCATCCTCCATCCACCATCTTCCATCTTCCATCCTCCATCCTCTATCCACCATCCTCCATCCACCATCCTCCATCCACCATTCCCTATCCACCATCCCCCATCCCCATTTCTCCCGTCGCGCCGTTGCTCCCGTTACTCCATCCTCTATCCACTATACTCCATTCCGCATCCACCATCCTCCATCCACCATCCACCATCCTCCATCCTCTACCCACCATCCTCCATCCACCATCCTCCATCTTCCATCCTCCATCCTCTATCCACCATCCTCCATCCACCATCCCCAATCCCCCATCCTCCATCCTCTATCCACCATCCTCTATCCACCGTCTTCCATTCACCATCCTCCATCTTCTATTCGCTATCCACCATCCCCCGTCCACCATCCTCCGTCCTCTATCCACCATCCTCCATCCATCATCCACCATCCTTCATCTTCCATCCTCTATCCACCATCCTCCACTATCCCCTATCCAACATCCATCGTCCAACTTTACCATTTAGTAATAGGAATAGGCATAACTAATACACCAAAAACGAACTGCCGCTAAATCATATGAAAAACACTCAAATGTTGAAATAACTCGCGAACCACCAACTGTTAAAAAATTTTGTTAACGCAGAAACCATCGAGGGCGTATCCTCAACAAATCACAAAAGTTTCATCGCAATTGGATGAGTGGTTTAGGAGCCTATACAGGACAAACAGACAAACGGACAGACAAACAGGCAGACAAACATTCATTTTTATATATAGAGATTGCAACCTATTTTGTATCGCAATTGCATTTGGTAAAAAACGTCTATAAAAATTTATCATTGATATGAATCTACGCAACTGCTTCGCAATTAACGGCTTTTAAAATTGTACAATCGCTTCCACTTTACGTGGTAACTGTGACGTTACTAAATGACCTAAGAATTCTATCTGTTCTTTGGCGAATTTGCATTTATCCAGGTTTACTATCAAACCGTGTTGAGATAAACGTTCACACACTATTCTAACGTGCATTTGGTGCTGATCGATATTATCACTCGCTATGAGAATATCGTCTATGCATATATGCTATTGCGAAGTCAAGACCTCGTAATACTTCGTCAATTAAACGTTGAAAAGGCGAAATGTCATGTATACGAATTCAAATAACCCGAACGGCGTGATTATTGCGGTTTTCAGAATATCAGCAGGCTCCATTGGTACTTGGTTGAAAGCCTTTTTCAAATCAATAGTACTAAAAATATTTTTCCATGTAGTATGCATACAAAATCTTGTATGTGAGGTACTGGATAATTGTCCGGTACTGTATTCGAATTAAGTCGGCAATAATCACCACAGGGTCGCCAACTGTCATCAGCTTTTTTGGCCAGATGTAATGGCGATGCCCAATTGTTCTTCGACGGACGACATATTCCTCTAGATAGTAGATCATTGAACTCTGCCTTAGCAACAGATAGCTTTTCAGGAATCAATCGTCTTGCTTTAGAAGTTACCGGTTAGCCGGTAGTTTTTATGCAATGCGTGGCCGTTGTTTTTACTCTTCCCTGTATTCCCGGTTGGTCGTGCAATATTTGTTTAAAATCCCGCAATATATGAGCGAAAGGATCTTTGTAATTAATTAGCGTTACCTGAGGTGTAGAAGAATCGATGACGGTACCATCGCTATTGAGTTTTGTGCAGCTGTCTGTCAGTTTGCGACGTTGTAAAGCCACCCCGAGACCATGAAATTTTGAAAAATCACCTCCAATTATTGGTGCGTTGACGTCAGCTATGACAAAGGTCCAGTTGAAAGATCGCCGTAAGTTGAGGGATACGGTAAGTCTCTTTTCCCCATACGTTTTTATAACCGAACCGTTTGCTGCATATAATCTGTGGGAAAAACAGTTATAATCTTCATGATATCTTGAATTTGGTGGTATTACGGATATATCCGCACCCGTGTCTATTAAAAATTTTCGTTTCGTTAAATTGTCATAAACAAATAGGCGAGGATTGGAAGTCCCAAATTCGCCCGCCTCGAAACAAACTTGGTTCTTTAGTTTTCCGAATTTTTAAATTTGCATGGAGGGATGCATTTCGTTGAATTTCCTCTGAACTTATAATGGTACCAGCAATTATCATACCTAGGTTTGCTGGAGCTTCGGCGAGATTTGTCAGAATTTGATGATGAAGACTGACTTCGACGTCTACCGGTTTGTAGTTTCTTTATCTCTGCCTCTAATTTTACTTTATTATTTTAATAATAAAGTATTTTAATCTGTGCTTGCGACGATCCTTCATGATCTTCCGCCTTCTGGGTTGCATGAAACTGGTGAAAATCAGTGGATTCCCGGATTTTATCCGCTATTTTCGCTAATCCTGCAAGCGATTCAGACGATGCGGATAAAATTTCCCGAATTGTCTCTGGTAAATTTTGCACCCATAGAGTTTTCAGGAGATCATCCGAGACCGCCGACGATGCCAGTTGACGCATTTCCGTTAATAAGAACGACGGTTTTCTGTCGCCTAGTTGTACTTGGGAAAGCAATTTCATAAGTTTTGTTTGAGAGCTGTCGGCAAATTCATCGATAATTTTTTCTTTTAATGTTAGGAATTTGTTCTCAGAGGGCGGATTTTTTATTACCTCAAACACTTTGCTAGCAATGTTGGTCGGTAGCTGACCAACCACATGATGAAATTTTAGTCGGTCGGATGTTATCCTTGAGACCGCGAATTAAGACTCGATTTGGTAAAACCAGAGTTACGGGTTCGCTGCATAAAATTCCGGTAGTCTTATACTCATCGCGCTATAAGAAATCTGTCGCAGCTCTGTATCAACAGGGCTACCCGAGGAATGCGCTTTTGACTGCTCCGAACCACATTCTTTCGTCGTTTCGCCTTGGTTATTTTCCTTGTTATCCTCAGTAGTAAGGGTACAACTTTCATATCTTACGCTTAACGTGCGACTAGGACATCCGCACTAAACTCCTCCTATTTTGGCATGGAATTCCGGGAATTCACGTCTTCGAAAGTGTTACCTTTTGATCGTGAAACCTGTTTTCCTATGGACTTAAATGTGAGGCAAAGTTGTACCTTTTGAGTGGGTGCCGTAGTGAATGCAAAAGTCTTTGGTGTGAGGGGTTCGGTAGTAGCGATAATTTTCTCGCAATTTTCTGATAAAATGTATTGACTTGGATGAAAATCTGAAACTTGGGTGAACTGAAGTAACCTTTGAAGAGAGTAAGTAATATTGGTTGATGATGCTGCTATATTCATGCGTGCATCACGTGGGGATTAAGCCAGGGCCAATTGTGGTGGAGATAAGCCGCAATGGAGTTGGCTTGTAGAGATTTTGATCGGGCTCAGTGTGTTGGGGGGTAACTGGGAGTCTTGTTAATTGGAGCCTCGGGTCCAATTGGTTGGTTGCAAGATGCATTTTGATTCTTCTTTACGCCATGTTTGCTAGAAACTAGAGCCTCGGTTCCAGGTAGATAATTTGCGGGAAGCCGGTTCTTGGGTTGGTTGAGTTTTACCTTTTGTTGGTAGAATGTAGGCTACAAGTGCACATGTTGGCCGGTTGATTCGTGTTTACATTTTTGTTGGTAGAATGCATGTCGGTTCTTGTGCATGGTGTGAATGTAGGTTGCAATTGTACATGTTACTAGGTGTCTGGAGCCTCGGTTGCGAATAATTAATTACGATAGGCAGGCTTGTACATGTTATGTAGGTAATTATTACTTTCATGATATTGATGGGAGGATTATCAAGAATCTTTTTGCACGTTTGTGTGTTGATATTTTTCCCTGTAGGTTATTGATTTATTACTTTGTAACGATTTAATGAAAACATTGAAAACGATGCAAGTGATCTGGTATTAGATAAATTTGAAACTGCAAGTGAAATAAGGTATGTGTATTCACAATTTCTAGTATAAATAATCCAACAATTTTATTGTAAAATCACTTCCATGTTAGACAGTGGTATCGTCGAGTTCGAGTGAAAAAACACTGTTCAGGGCAATTACGGATTGGTGAAGGCTGAACAAGTACTTCAACAAGTGCAAGCCCTGATCGAGCGAGCAAACTCGATTTTAGATACGGAATTTGGTTCAACTGACCAGAAAGAGTACCCTCAGGATAACACTGGTAGAAGTGCTACAACTACCACATCTAGCACAACAGAAACAGTGTCATACCCAGACGGTTATAAAGGAAATGGGTTATCACCTGTTATAACTAGGAGACGTACCCCCAAGATCGTGAGGAGGAGGTCGGGTCCGAAAATTTACCCGATCAATCCATGCTGGTTCGAGACCCAGGAACCTAAGCTGAAGGCGCAGCTTGATAGAGTTAAGCAATTTTTACTTTATTATTTTTTAATAATAAAGTATTTAATAGTGTAATAAGATAAAAATAACAGAAAATAGCGAAAAATGGATGCTGAAAATATCATTAAACAACTAAAATCTAGTCTAGCTTTAGATTCCGATTTATTTTTAAGTACTTTAAGTATTTTAATCAAGCAATTAAAATTAAGTAATATTAAGTTATCAGACGGGGAGAAATATCTCATACAAAAATTACTTGTCTGTTTTTCGAGAGCATACGACATCTCATTTTCGCATGATGTATTGAAGACAGCTTTTGACTTTATTGAAGAAAAAGAAGAAGGCAACTCCCTGGTTGAAAGGCCCTCTACACAGTATAATCAATCAATTGAAAAGGTTGTTCAGTGTGGAAGTGGTTTAAATCAGGGTTATGTAGTGCTGTCTAAAGACACGGTATTTTTTAAAAAGTTTCACATGGAGGGTGTGAAAATTAACTTTCGTTTGCAAGACTCCGATATTATTCATGACGATCCCTTGAAAGGGTTAGAAAAAGCATTTGACAATATCATCAAAGAGGTTGCTAGCAGTTCCACTCGTGATAGTAAAATCAGCTTCACAATTACTCTTCCAAATTCACCTCATATAAAGCCAATATGGTCTAGCTTGTTGAAGAGTTAAGCGGCAAATATATTATTGGATTGATTTCCAATGTCAATCAATCCAATAGTGCTTTTCACTCAGATGATATCATGCAACTCAATGCAAATATTGTTAATTTTCCAACTGGAGGTGGTTATGTCAGTGCTACGCACGACCGGGAGTTGTCATCTCTTCAATAGAGAAAAAACATCTTCAGTTCACTTTTGATAAGAGAGTAGTAAAAGCAGGAAATTTTTCGTATCCATATGGATACAAGAAAATAAGACTCAGTAATATAAAAGAATTGTGAAATACCTTTGTATATAATTTCAGATTTGTACGTAATTTTATAGTTGTATGTAAGAGAAATAGCTGATAACATAATTTCACTTTTTATAACGTTTTTAGAAAATATATAAATAAGCAATGTAAAATCATCTTTTTTCTTCTATTCGGGACGGTCTGACAGTGAACATGGATGAGATAATTATTGATATTCAATTTGTATGTGGGAATAATCGACAATACTTTATTAAGGAACTTGCTATCCTACCTTTCGGATCAGTCTCACCATTACTTTATCACTTCGCGTACCCATATCAGGAGATGGTACCGAAAGCTTGCAGACAAAATCAATTTGATGTGGAGAATATAAATGGTTTAAAATGGGATGAAGGAAACTTTAGTTACAACTCTCTCCCGGAGGTATTGAGGAATTATGCAGATAGTAAAATACATATCAAGGGTGAAACGAAAGAGAAGTTTCTACGAAAATACATACCAAGCGCCGATATAAAACAACTTGAAATACCTAGATTAGGTGATCTTAGCAAATTTCAAGTATTCTGCAAAGTACACAGTGAAGGATCAACCGACAGATGTGCTGTACAAAACTGTATCAACATTTACCTGCATTTGTTAATAAATGGAACCATTAAATAAAAAGATGGTGTGTTTTCTTTTTTCTTATTTTTATTACAAAACAGTTACACTAAAGATAATATTAATGTTACAAAAGATAGGAAGCTCATGAAAAAGTCGAGAGTAATTTACGTGAACGTAAGAGCTGCGGACTGGTATGAAAAAGTCGTCGGCTGATAACTTGAACACATCCTTCTGCTTACATCTGTCTACATATTGCTTGTAGTATTCCTTTACACTTTCCGAAGCGCTGTTATTGTGAAACATTACGATGTTGAAAAATTCCATCATTTCAAACAAACGGTATAGCTCGGGATGTTTCAATTTGATACTGCTTTCTCCTACAGGTATTTTGTATTCCTTCAGCAATCCAAGTTTGTTACCTGGTATTTCCTCAACTTCATTCTTTAACTGGGTGAGGTAATTGAAGACTGAAATCCACCCGGTATATCCCGTTGACACAGGAAACCGTCCAGGATAACTGAATATTATTTTCACCTCAAACGTGAACGGGTCAAATCCAAGAACAACTTTACGATTTTGAGCGTCATCCAGATGATAGGTGTAATTCAGTAGTGCGTCTTCACCGCGAATCATAGACTTTTTTTGCTTCTTATTAGTATTTTCACGGAGATCGTCTGACTTTTTTCTTTTGCTAGACTTATTACACTCTGCTTTTACATTAGCTGACAACATATTCGTTAGGAGGTTTTAAAATGAAAACTGAAACGTGCTTGTTTTAGACTGGTGCTTTTATACCTTCAAGTTCTGATCTACAACTTTGGTTGGAATAAACCCCACCATCCTGTGTAGCACCCGATGAAAATATATGGTGGTATAAATTAACCACCTTGTCGTCATTATCTGGAAAATCTTTTGACGAAAACTGCTTAAGAAATAGCTTTAGATCCTTCCCCTTGCAGCGGGAATATATGTATACACAGCAGTAGTTTCCGCATGTTGAAGAGTATACACTCTGTAATCGTTTTTTGTTATTTATAAAAACCTTAGAGTTGTTATGCAAAAATCTTTTAAAATATTTATTGTTGGGGTATCTACCAAAGGAGTCAAAAAATTCAGCAGGGCCTGTCCTCGGGAAATAAAATGCTACCCAACGAACGCCTTTTTTGTCGGCGGGGTCGGTATTTGCAATAACACATGCTGGCTTTTTAATTATACTATAGATGAAATCATATAGAGTATTATAAGTTTAATCCAGCCCAAAAGTTTGTAACGCATAGAACCAAGCCACGGACGAAAAAAAGTTATATATTATTTTTTGTTTAATTGTGGCCAAAAACCTCAAATCCGCTTGACGTCCGTCCGTCCGTCCGTCCGTCCGTCCGTCCGTCCGTCCGTCCGTCCGTCCGTCCGTCCGTCTGTCCGTTAGCACGATAACTCAAGAACGCCTTCACCTAGGATCTCCAAATTTTGAATCTGGATGTTTGGTTGAATTTGTAAGGCTAAGTTCGTTAACGGGCAAAATCGTCCTACTCCTTCGGGTAGCTGCCATACAAAATGTCCTTAAAACACGTGTTCAAGAATATTGGTCGATAACTTCAGAAGGGTTTAAGCTACGTCTTTGAAATTTTGTATGTGTTATTTTTCCAATAATTGGAGCTAAATATATGATTATGAAGAAAATCCTTTTAGTCCTTCGTATAGCTGCCATACAAATATCCTGTCAAAATGTATTCACTTAATTTACAAAACTCACAATAACTCAAGTAATCTTTTAGCTACGAATTCGGAATTTTGTACAAGTTAGTTTTGAGTGAAAAGGAAGTCGGAGTTTACTAATCAGCGAAATCCTGTAACTCCTTCTGGTAGCTGCCATACAAAATGTCCTTAAAACACGTGTTCAAGAATATTGGTCGATAACTTCAGAAGGGTTTAAGCTACGAGATTGAACTTTTGTATGTGTTATTTTTCCAATAGTTGGAGCTAAATATATGATTATGAAGAAAATCCTATTAGTCCCTCGTGTAGCTGCCATACAAATATCCTGTCAAAATGTATTCACTTAATTTACGAAACTCACTATAACTCAAGTAATCTTTTAGCTACGAATTCGGAATTTTGTACAAGTTAGTTTTGAGGGAAAAGGAAGTTCGAGTTTACTAATCAGTGAAATCCTTTTACTCCTTCTGGTAGCTGCCATACAAAATATCCTTAAAACACGTGTTCAACAAAATTTTCCGTTAACTTATGAACGCTTCAAGCTACGAATTTGAAATTTTGTACACGTTTATTTTTGAATGGTTCCAAGGAAAAGGATAAATATGTAAGAAATCGAGTGAGTCCTTCCTGCACCTCCCATGTGAAAGTCCTTCAAAAAGGACATTTTTTTTATGACTTACCCAGTCCAAGGTATGAAGTTAAACACTGAATATTGTCTTTTAGTTTTGAGTAGCAATCTAATGGCAGTCCTTAATAAAGGACATACACATGCACACACGTAATTCTACTTTATCCCCAACTACAATATAAATCGGAGTTCAGTATTCATCTAGAGTATTATACGATTGGCTTGCAGCCGATCGTGACTGCAGTATGTTTTTATAAGGTAAACGATCGCATGGGAATACGCCTTTGAAAAATCTCCTTGTGGTTGTGTTTTTCCTTAATGTTTTAACAAGTTCGATCGTGTTCATATCTGCTCTTTCGAAGTTATAGTATCAATGTCAATGATCTTGGTGTGACTGGTGGTGTAACTTTCTAAGAATTCCTTTGTTGTAGCGGTATAAACAAAAACAGTTTGCAAATTTTGTTAGCGTCATAATAAGATTTGCATCCAAACGTTTAAGTTCCAAATTCCCAAATGCCCCTGTCTGATCTGTTGTGGTAGCCGATGATGTGGGATATTTATACGTTATTTCCTTCGAGAATAATTTATTTTGTGATGAGAAACCGGCAAATGAAACCTTTTTAAAGAAGGTTAGATTACCTTCATTAAAATATTCGACATTTACAACACAATAGGCCATGTTTGTTCTTCTCCGTCTACTGAGTAATATGAAGAGTGCGAGATTAAAAGGTTATATTTATACTTTTCAGAAATCAGTATGAACTCCACGAAGTTTATCTATTTCAAGACTTCCATCATACTCGGCATATACTATACAAGTTACACTTTTTTCCAACGCTTTCTTAAACCTTCCCTCGATCCTCACTGTTCCTTGATTTAATAAACTGCCACAAGATGAACCGTATGAATTGTCTGCAGTTAAATCGAACGCCATTAAAAAGCATCCATTATCGAAGAATTCCTTAGAGATTTGATTGCCTTTGTCGAAGTAATGAATGCCTGTTCCCTTAAATAGTGAAAGGTATCCCCGTGTACTTATAGGTTTTTCCTGAGAGTAATCAAACTCTAAAGCCTGGTTCGGAACTTGTACTCCATTGACGGATAAATTGAATCGTGTGATATTATTGTGTTTAAAGTTAAATGGATTCTTCGTCTGTTTACCGCTGTAGGCATCATTATCTACCATGCCGAAAATTAACAAGTTCGGTAGCTGTCCGATTATGACATTATCTAAAGATAGTGTTGAACTGTTAGCCGGTAATGTATAACTTTTTACTTCGACACGTTTGTACGGATATATCACGTTGGAGCGCTGAAGAATAGTTTCATGTGCCATTAAAATATTGGGATTAACAGTTACATGATTCATATACATTGTTGCATCTATAATTTTAATTTGCGGTGAGTGCCCGTCTTCTTTTGAATATAGATAAAATTCGGGGTTTTCCAGGGATAGTGAGAGTCTAAAATCTACCCCATTCAGAAGTAACTTATCCTGATTAAGTAAATCACCATGAATCTTTCCCATAAACTCTACCACATTACTTTTCGAAAGCAATTCAGATCGTTTGAGATATCCTGCATTAAATACACTAGGACGCCCGCTTTTGCTTCCTTCTTCAATCATTTCCATACCATCTTGGTCGAGGTACCATCCTACGGATTCTAAATGTGTTGTTGATGCATCTCTACCGTAATTCAATAAGTTTTCGATGTAAGCTCTGTAATGGTAATTGTTATCAGTTTGCGCAATCGGTCTGCCATTTAATTGTATTGTACATTGTCTAAAAAGTGAATGCATCAGGTTGTTAACTACGCCGATTGGATCACTTTCCACTTCGCCATCTTTTGGATCCTTAGCTTTGGTTTTTTCTTTCCCGGTGTAGAATTCTTCTTTCCCACCTTTTGCCTTAATTAGCTGAACTTTTAAGCGAAGGTAGATACTGGATAAATCACGGTACGTGTCCCCATGTCCTAGCGAGACGAATTCTAGAACTGAAGAGTTATCAAGAGAAGCTATTGGTTTGTATGATACCTCTTCTGTTTTTAAAATATTGGCCTGTATCGGTGGTGCTTTAAATAAATCTAATTCAGATTTCATACATTCTCTGTACGGGGCCATTCTCCTTACTTATCGAATATATCCAATACACGCTTACGCTTATTGTTCTTAACTCTTTTATTTTTACTGGTTGCCGGACTTTTCTTAATAGATTTTCTCTTTGACTTGGTACGTTTTCCACGTTTAGGAGCCGTTTTTAACTGTGCTGTTGAAAACGGATTTGCCCTTGCAGATTTTCATCCAAGTCAATACATTTCATCAGAAAATTGCGAGAAAATTATCGCTACTGCCGAACCCCTCACACCAAAGACTTTTGCATTCACTACGGCACCCGCTCAAAAGATACAACTTTGCCTCACATTTAAGTCCATACGAAAACAGGTTTCACGATCAAAAGGTAACACTTTCGAAGACGTGAATTCCCGGAATTCCATGCCAAAATAGGAGGAGTTTAGTGCAGATGTCCTAGTCGCACGTTAAGCGTAAGATATGAAAGTTGTACCCTTACTACTTACATTCACACCATGCACAAGAACCGACATGCATTCTACCAACAAAAATGTAAACACGAATCAACCGGCCAACATGTGCACTTGTAACCTACATTCTACCAACAAAAGGAAAAAATCAACCAACCCAAGAACCGGCTTCCCGCAAATTATCTACCTGGAACCGAGGCTCTAGTTTCTAGCAAACATGGCGTAAAGAAGAATCAAAATGCATCTTGCAACCAACCAATTGGAACCGAGGCTCCAATTAACAAGACTCCTAGTTACCCCCCAACACACTGAGCCCGATCAAAATCTCTACAAGCCAACTCCATTGCGGCTTATCTCCACCACAATTGGCCCTGGCTTAATCCCCACGTGATGCACGCATGCATATAGCAGCATCATCAACCAATATTACTTACTCTCTTCAAAGGTTACTTCAGTTCACCCAAGTTTCAGATTTTCATCCAAGTCAATACATTTCATCAGAAAATTGCGAGAAAATTATCGCTACTACCGAACCCCTCACACCAAAGACTTTTGCATTCACTACGGCACCCACGCAAAAGGTACAACTTTGCCTCACATTTAAGTCCATAGGAAAACAGGTTTCACGATCAAAAGGTAACACTTTCGAAGACGTGAATTCCCGGAATTCCATGCCAAAATAGGAGGAGTTTAGTGCGGATGTCCTAGTCGCACGTTAAGCGTAAGATATGAAAGTTGTACCCTTACTATCCTCCATCATTTTTCCTTTATGGTATATAGAATAAAAATTTTTTAATTTCAAGATTTACTTCTTACTTGTCTTAATTGTTTAATAATCGTTTTTATCGGGGTCACCAGTAAGTGTAAGGTTATTTTATTTGAAATCTTATTTAAGTTAACTCTTGCATTTTTTATTTTTTTAAACAATTATCTTTTCAAATGTTGACACTTGACTAAATATTTTTTACAAAAAATTAACAAAATCAAATTTTAAAGCTACTACGATTAAATATTATTTTACAAAATTAAAATGATATTGTGTTTGCTGCTACACCCTCTTAAAAAAAAGTTACACTATTTTAGTTTGCTAACTTGCTCTTTTGAAGCCATACGGGTTTGAAAAATGATCTTCGACGACAACCCTGTTATCGAAAGTGAATTGCAAATGCTTTTTTTCCACAGCACTAATAACAATCCCAGGACGCTTACGCTTAATCTTACGCTCATTTTTTACACAAACTGGGTCACCATCGCTACAACCAGTTACCATAGATTTCAGACATTCGAAATTCACCTTTTTTGAATTTTTAAATTAAGTGTTATCCCCTTACACTTTGTGACATACTCAACCTGATCCCCTTTTTGGACTTTTAGACTGTAAGTTTTAGGACCGGTACTTACATACTCGGAGATAAATGTATCGGGGCCATAGCTCTCAATCTCGTTAGTTAAATCGCCTAGAAAGTTTGAAATTTCGAAGGGTGATGTCTTATCATCTACAAATATTAGACTGTCAGTGTCACAATAAAGTATTCTTGTACCGACTTTTTCCAATGCATCGTAGAGTTTAAGTCTAGCAAATGCGGTAGTGTAGGCAGCAATGGGCGTGCTCACATGGGGTAACATAATTAAATTCTCTTCTATATTTTTCCATGTAACCCACAAAGTGTCTTGAGATACTGGCAGTAATGAACAGATTTCTATACCCGGGGTATGTATAAAATCGCAGAACTCCTTGAAGCTGTTTAGCACCTTGGTGTTGGTACGATTTTCTCTCTGAGCGAATTTCCCCCAAAAAGAATTTAGGCATATTTTTGCAGTGTTACGCCTACCTGGGTTTTTTTGGATTTCACTTTTGTCTAGCCCAATGTCCTCCCTTATGCAATATGACCTTATGTTATTCTCTTTCTCTATCTCTGTCGTAGATAGATAGATATATTTATTTCTTAAATTTAAATACAGTTCGATATTTCAGTTCATTTTCATTCAGAGTTTAGACGTAATGTCTTTACAGCTTTGGTGAAAACAGTAAGCACTAAGCAGATAAAAATTATATGTACACATAAAAATTATATGAATACATAATATAATAGTTTCCAGGGAAAAGTTATTAAAAAACCCTTTGAATCTCTGTCGTACATTCATTCCCCCACCCGCTAGCTTCCTGTTTAATCTTCAAGAAGGTATTAACATATTTCGTAAATAGACCACCTGTTTTCGTATTGGGATCGTACATAGTGTGATTATATTTGCAGACTTCAAAAATGACTTTAATTTGATAGCCTTTTTTCAGAGCTAATGATACTTCAGGTATAACCCATGTGCCAGTAATGTCTCGCTCACTCTTATCATGCTCGCATCTTCTTACTTTATTCTCAGATGCACAAGTTTTACATAGCGGAAAATACCGTTTTAGATTCTTCTTGAAAGGTAATACCGGGAGAAATAAATCATTTGGCGGTAAAATAGTACAGGCGATGAAACCATGCATCGAAAGTATTTCTGAACTCGTAGGCAGATTTTTATTTCTGTATATCTCCGGATGGCCTATGGGATAAGGAGAATATTTGTTAATTGACGGGTACAGGCTAGTAAAATCAAGATATCTTATTACTTTATTATTTTAATAATAAAGTATTATTATCGATTTTTAAAAAAAAAAATTTGCTACCCTGAAAAATTTTTTTTCCACGTTCCATGACAAATAGACACCAAAAAAGCAAAAAAAATGTTCAGTCCGTCTGTGCGCCGTACGCCGTACGCCGTCCGCCGTACGCCGTACGCAAAACGTTTGAAAGCTTATAGCTCTCAAACTCTTTGAGCTATTAAGTTGAATTTTTTTTTGTTGGTAGACTGAGCAGACCCCTTCAAGTGCCCACCTTTTGAGTGGTGAGGGTGTGAGGAGGGAGGTGGGGGAAGCGTTTTGGACGGAAAATTTTTGTTTCTATATCTCAGTAACCGCTTAGGCTAGGAGGCTGAAACTTGGAATTTATATAGAGCATTGATAGTGGACCCATTTGAGGATACGGGTAAAGGGGTGTGGGAGTGGGGGGAATAATAATGCGTCCGAAACGCAAAAAAGCCGAGATCGAGACATTCTAAAATCTATATCTCCTAATTGGTTAATGTCACGAAATTAAAACTTTATGAACATCTGTGGGCATACTAGGAGAATAGATCGGAAACAAATTTTTGAGTGGGGGAAGTGGCGTACGGAGGTGGGGGGTGAAAAACTTTAGATTACGATATCTCACGAACCAATTACACTAGAAAAATAAAATTTGGTTTCTGTATTAAGATTGACAAATTAAGTTTGCTGAAAGTAGAATTTTTTAAAGGGGCGGTGGAGTATGGAAGTGGAGGGATAAGAATTTTTCAAAAAAATCACGTCTCATATCTTAAGAACAGTGTACGATAGATGCTTAGAATTTTTACCGAAAGTAGGCCAAATAAACCCCTAGCAGGGAAAAAAAATTTGGAGGTGAGCGGGTAGAGGGTGATGGTGGGGGAGGGTGAAAAGGAAAAAGTTTCGATTTTTACATCTCGAGAACCTATTGAGATATAAAGCTGTAACTTGGTATTTGGATAGAACTATAGTAGTAGCATGTTGAAAAAATATAATATTTTATAGGGGTAGTATGGTACGGGGCTGGGTGGTGTTTTTCCTAACTATAGAACTGCTTATGCTAGAAAGTTCAAACTCGGTATGTATATGTAACTCAACTAAAAAAGTCATTTAGATTGAAAAAAAATTCAAATATCCATTGGCGTACAGAGGGGAGCAAAAAAAATGATCAGTGAAAATGGAATGCATATATTTTCACGATTTTCATCATATCTATTAGGTCTTTCCAATTATTGAATCCATTTTTATTCTACGGATTTTTCATATAAATACCTAGAAAGCGTTTTCAGGATTTTTTAAAATTCGACCCCTACGATGGTGTAAAGGGGTTGTATAGATTTTCACGAACTCAGTCATATCCCTCAGGTCTGGTTAGATATCGAATAACTTTTTACTTCCACGGACTTGTTTAATAATCACCTAAAACTTGTTTTCAAATGTTTTCCTTTTTCAACCCCTAAGAGGGTATAAACGGGTTGAACACGTTTTCACGAATTCCGTCATATCTCTTAGGAGTGATAAGACATCGGATTGGTTTTCACTTCCTCGGGCTTTCTTTACATATATCTAAAAACTCGTTTCAGGATTTTTGGATATTCAACCCCAAAGTGGGTTCAAGGGCATTGCATATATTTTCAAAAATTTCTAAATATCTTCTTATGGCTTCCTATAGTATAATCGTCAAAAAGTTGATTTCAGGATTTTTAGATATTCAAGATATTCTTAGGATTGATGATATATTAGATTGATTTTCACTTCCACAGACTATTTATATAATCGCCTACAAACGCATTTACGATTTCATGTAATGGCCCAAAACCAAATCACGAAAAACCTCCTAATCACGTAATAACTACGTAGTATTATACTACTACTTAGACTGCTTCCCGGAATATGACACAATTATGTAATTCATATTTTATATGTGGCAGCGGCGTAAGTATTCTAGCGCGACCCCATTCTACCCATTTTTTTAGGTTTTCAGTCACATAGTAACCTACACCGCATCAATCTCAAACGCGTTCCGAACTTCTACCCAAAAACTAATAAAGTTGCGCCCAGACTGTCGGCAGATTTTTTTTCATTCTCTCCACTTTTATGGTATAATCTAAACACCTCGGTGCGACCGCCGAAAATAGCATTTCGAGGATTTAATGGTTCGACTATATTCTTAGTAAGCTTTTCCAACTCCACTTTCTCCGTAGGATTTGACTTTAAGAATTTTTTTAACTCGCTTCCCACATGTATTTCAATTTATATCCATTGCGCCTAATCATTTCAATTTTCCTAACTGTGTCTTCATATCTTTGATTAAAGGTTTCGCGACCTCCACCATTCTCAGTACTTACATCCTGTAATCTAAAACAGCTTCTACAGCCGTTATAAAAGCAGCCAAAGAACTCGTAGACCGTGTTTGTCATTGGATTGAAGCCATCTACGTATGTGCCACCCCTCTCTAGTTTCACTTCACCTTTATTAATAGCGGATATTATCTCGCCCTGTATTTTTCTTGACTCCCAAACAAGCCATTTAGAAGCGATTAGTTACTGATTTTGAGATTTGTAGTAGCCATTTTTTGGTATTATACCTATTGTATTTTCCTGCAGGTAGTTTTTTCGAAAAACTAGCATACAGGCCGATGCTATAGTTAAAGCTTCCGTAAAGGGATTTACGCTAGTGATATTGAGAAACTCCCTCATGAATCGAATACATCCCAATCGCAAGATATTGACATCGTTTATGCAATATCGCAACATCTCTTCACGGTTATCAAAAATTCCTGATGCATTAGTATTATACCAAGCAAAGAAATTATCTTTTTCTACCTCCTTCATCGTCGTATAGCCATATAACTCAGGTGGTGGATATTTACCCACACAGTCAATATTCTCCATTGTGTTAAAGTAATATGGGTAATAGCCCTTTGTATGATCCTTAATTCATTTAAAAACCTTTGGGAACTGCGCAAGCGGGAATGCCAGATAGTTCAAAGAGTCAATAAAAGATACTCTACCACAAGTTAACTACATTATCTTAGTACCGTTCATTATAGATTCGATCTTCATTTTTCTGTTCATTAGCTCTGAAATCACAAAGTGACCATCGTAACCTTGTAAATTGTGCGCTATACAATAAATATTGGAAATAGATGATTGTACTTAGAAATAGTAATCTAAAAACCTCCCCACGACATTATCATTTTCTCGGTATTGAAAAATATGTTTCTCTACACTCTACATTCTTCCTTAAGGAGGCAGTCTACTTTGGACGCCCCAAAAAAGGGCTATTTTTAGGAAGTTTTTTAGAGTATCCAAGAATAACTATCGATGCCATTCTTTTTGGGTTTAATGAATATACTCTAAAACTAGCTAAGAACATTTTTTTTATTTGCTTTTTACATTTTTTGTTGTTGAAAATACTCGTTAAACGTAACTGTGTCAAAAATACATAGGTGGCTGACGGGATTGATTTTGTTCAGCAGATTCATCTGACACAAAAAAATTAAAAAGTTATAGATTCAGTATAACTGTGATTCTGTCTGGAACTAGAAGATTTAATATTCATGCATAAATAACAAAATGGCGAACTTTTTCGGAAAAAAACCAAAAAATTGTACTTTTTTCACTAGTTTTTGCATCAAAATAAATAGTAAAAATAAACATACTGCAGTCACGATCGGCTGCAAGCCAATCGTATAATACTCTAGATGAATACTGAACTCCGATTTATATTGTAGTTGAGGATAAAGTAGAATTACGTGTGTGCATGTTTATGTCCTTTATTAAGGACTGCTACTAGATTGCTACTCAAAACTAAAAGACAATATTCAGTGTTTAACTTCATACCTTGAACTGGGTAAGTCATAAAAAAAATGTCCTTTTTGAAGGACTTTCACATGGGATTTGCAGAAAGGACTCACTCGATTTCTTACATATTTATCCTTTTCCTTGGAACCATTCAAAAATAAACGTGTACAAAATTTCAAATTCGTAGCTTGAAGCGTTCATAAGTTATCGGAAAATTTTGTTGAAGACGTGTTTTAAGGATATTTTGTATGGCAGCTACCAGAAGGAGTAAAAGGATTTCACTGATTAGTAAACTCGAACTTCCTTTTCCCTCAAAACTAACTTGTACAAAATTCCGAATTCGTAGCTAAAAGATTACTTGAGTTATAGTGAGTTTTGTAAATTAAGGGAATACATTTTGACAGGATATTTGTATGGCAACTACACGAAGGACTAAAAGGATTTTCTTCATAATCATATATTTAGCTCCAACTATTGAAAAAATAACACATACAAAATTTCAAAGACGTAGCTTAAACCCTTCTGAAGTTATCGACCAATATTCTTGAACACGTGTTTTAAGGACATTTTGTATGGCAGCTACCAGAAGGAGTTAAAGGATTTCGCTGACTAGTAAACTCCGACTTCCTTTGCACTCAAAACTAACTTGTACAAAATTCCGAATTCATAGCTAAAAGATTACTTGAGTTATTGTGAGTTTTGTAAATTAAGTGAATACATTTTGACAGGATATTTGTATGGCAGCTACACGAAGGACTAAAAGGATTTTCTTCATAATCATATATTTAGCTCCAACTATTGGAAAAATAACACATACAAAATTTCAAAGACGTAGCTTAAACCCTTCTGAAGTTATCGACCAATATTCTTGAACACGTGTTTTAAGGACATTTTGTATGGCAGCTACCCGAAGGAGTAGGACGATTTTGCCCGTTAACGAACTTAGCCTTACAAATTCAACCAAACATCCAGATTCAAAATTTCAAGATCCTAGGTGAAGGCGTTCTTGAGTTATCGTGTTCACGGACAGACGGACGGACGGACGGACGGACGGACGGACGGACGGACGGACGGACGGACGGACGGACGGACGGACGGACGGACGGACGGACGGACGGACGGACGGACGGACGGACGTCAGGCGGATTTGAGGTTTTTGGCCACAAATAAACAAAAAATAATATATAACTTTTTTTCGTCCGAGGATTGGTTCTATGCGTTACAAACTTTTGGGCTGGATTAAACTTATAATACTCTATATGATTTCATCTAGAGTATAAAAATTTTCACTTGGTTCTAGTTCCAGACGAAATTATATATCTTAGGGATATGTGGTCCAATTTGCATCAAGATCGATTGAATGGTTTCGAAAATTTTAGTCCCGCGAGCCGAGAAAACGTAGTTTCGAGAAAAACGCGGTTAAAGTTTTTTCTACGAAATCGTGAAAAAATCATACGTACGCCTAATCAGCGATGCCCGGACCATACAGGATCCCTTCTGCCTTTCCAGAATCTCTTACCCTTACAGTTTCAAATGTGGACATATAACTGCCGGTGAAAGCAGTAGAGAAACCTCAAATGTCGAAATATAACTGCCGGTGAAAGCAGTAGAGCAACCTTAATAATAAGTTTGTGTTAATACAAGCAGCTGCTCGACATTGGCACTTAGACTGCTCGGATCTTTATAAATTTTTCTCACAATATTTTTGAATGTACGTACTTTCGAAAGATGCAAAAAAAAAAACGATTTTTTCAAACGGTCACAACTAAACTGCCCCCTTAATATCAAAATTTTCATAACAGTTATAGCATAACTGCTGAGCAACAATTAAGTTAACAATGTGAAGAAAAGTATTAGAGTTATTCTCGTAGGAAGTATTCTGAGTAGTTTCGCAATCAAAGAATATTAACATAAAGTTGTTATCAACCCTCTTCTTTAGAGGTTTAATATAGCATAGATGGTCTGATGGTACAATTTTCCAGCAGATCTGACAAAGAAATTCGTTACATATGTGTTCGCCACTTCGTCTTTTATCAAGAACAATAAATTTTCCGCACTGTTCACATATCCTGAAACTTTCACAAACTCCTTTTTTTCCAAATTTATTCTGTAAATGGTTCTCAAAGCAGTTTTCCCCTCTGAACATACGATTACAAATTTTACATTCTCTAAGCTTTTCCACAAACGGACATGCCGGAAATGAAAGACAATACAGACATTTCTTTTCACATTTATGATCTTTCAAATGCAATACTCTATCACAAAGAGAGCATGCATATTTTCTGTTAAAAAAAGCGGTAAAAGATTTTATTACATAAATGTATTCCAATTCTTTAGAATAATAGAAGTATAGCTTCTTTACAGAGCTTTCTTCACATGGAGGTCTGAACATAAAAGATTCTGAATTCTTCATATCGTCAAAAACGATAATTTCCTGCTTTTTTAAGAAACATTGAAATTTGTATAGGTCAGGCAAGACACAGCCTTTTTTACCAATCGCAACGTTTGCTTCTCTACACAGCTTCTTAGATAACCTATCTAATTTATTAGTAATCGTAGTTTTATTTTTACAATTCATTCTCCCCGAATTCATCTCATTTGAATAACATAAACCTCTTGCGAGACAATTAAGGTCATCGTCTTTACCGACATCTACCACACTATACTTTCGTGCTAGAGTCTCTTTTTCTGTCGAATTTTTAGGATCCACCTTCCCGCCAATGAATGGAAAATTTACAATATCTGCCTTTATCTGCATAATTCCATCCGAGAGAAAAGTTGTGTTGGGCTGATTCACATTCGAGATTAACCCAATAATAGTTGCACCACTCAGCTCAGTTACAGGTCTTAAACTACACCAAATAGCCTTGACCTCAGGTGATTCCGGAAGTTCGATAGATAAACTAATTTTGCTTCGTTGAATCGAATTATAAACTAGCTCTTTTCCCAACCTATCAAACATACTCTCAAGCTCCTTGACGGGGTCCTCAACATTCTCATTGAATTCCTTAAAACGGAAAATCATCTTAACTCCATTCAAATTAAATTTTTTATAAAAAATCTCCTGTCGTGATAAAATTTCTATAGCAGTATCTGACCCACCGCCATCCTGATTTAAACTACCATTCCGTTCCTCTTCTATTACATTTCCAACACAAGTGATTGACCTCGATCTTTCGCAGACAGCCCCCATATCGCTTCCACGCCCAGAAGATTTGTCATTAGTATCTTCTTCGTATTTTAGAAAAGCAACAGCATCTCTCAGCCCATTGTCCGAAAAGGGAACTTTATGCATTGCTGAAAATCGAGTTAACAGCTCGATGAACCGGAATTTTTCCGCTGAGTCGAAAGAGATCTTTTTCAACTTCATCTCGTCAACTAAAATACTTAAAGTTGATACAAGTAAACGGTTACCTAGACTTAGAGTGCTATTTAAATGATTAATGATACTTAAACTAGTCATTTTTTATTCTCTATACTTCAACAAACTACTATTGAGACTGGAAGGGGCGGGCTGCAGAGTGATTGCCTATGCAGATGATGTTGCAATTGCTGTCTCGGGAAAGCACCTCAACACGCTGAGTGAGATATTGCAAAATGCTCTCTCTATCCTCTCCAAATGGGCAGCTGAATGCGGGTTGGGTGTGAACCCACGCAAAACAGAATTAGTCCTCTTCACCAGGAAATATAAAACTCCTCACGTAGACCCTCCTTCTCTGAATGGTACTAGTCTAGTTTTCACCGATAGTGCAAAATATTTGGGTCTTATTTTGGACAGGAAACTTCATTCGAAACCTAACATTCAGGAACGGGTAAAGAAAGCAACAGTTGCGCTTTACTCGTGCAAAAAGGCCATTGGAAAAAAATGGGGTATGCAACCCCGGATAGTTCATTGGCTCTACGTGTCCGTCATCAGACCGATACTTATGTATGGTGTTATTGTCTGGTGGACGGCCTTAGACAAAGCAGTTAACTGCACCACCCTAAGGAAGGTACAGAGATCAGCATGCATATGCATCAGTGGTGCTCTGAGAACAACTCCCTCTGCAGCACTAGACATGCTATTCAGTCTGCCACCCCTAGACATTTTTGGCAAGCAAATGGCAGCCAATGCAGCCATTCGACTTAGGGCCTCTACACAGTGGACTGGCAGTGGCGGTCATAGAGGGGGGCCATAGGGGCCATGGGCCCCCTCCCCCTTAAACAATTTATCAACCAACGTTGACTTATGTTATTTCATCTGCTTAAAAGAAAAATTATATTAGACTATTAGGTACACTTATTAAAGTATACTCGTTGTGTCCACTATGTAAGTAAATCTGACTTCCCCTAATGTCTTTCTTTAATCCTCCTTTTGTCTCTTAATCGAAAATAAGACTACTAATGCAAAATATTTCAATGGAAAAGTAATTAAATTTCGAATATAAATATACTTCAATCAATTTGATTTAACAAAACAAACACTTCTGATAAGGAGGTATGTAAGTACCCAATATTGAATTTAAGGTATCTAAGATTTGGATAGAGTACGAACACGATCCTATTGGAACGGCAGCATTGATTTGGCACAGGTATCACTTTTATTTCCACAAAAACTAGTCCCGGAGTAGATTTCGAATTTATTCATTTGTATGGGTAATCCAGTATATCTTATTAGTTTTGTCGAAATCACTAGATTTCTGCAAATCCAGTTTGAAATCTTGTGTTGTAACTTAGATATGATATTGTTGCGAGCTAGGGATTCGCCGGGATTTCAAGTGAAACACAATTCGGTTAAAATAAAAATAAGTGATAATTTATTTAATCGCACTATTAATTCACAGAATTATATTCGCACTGTATGGCAGCACTGCCCGCTTATTCCATATATCGCTTTACTCGATCACTTTCGCTCTCTACCAACACGGTCACAGTCGACGTAATAAAAATTACTATGGCTATTGCTGAAAGCTTTATCTGCTTTTATACCACTTGACTGTGGTCGAGACTGTTCTTGAATCTTCGTTCGATGGTGTGTGTAGAATATTCTGGAAAGCATGAGAGCATTCCATGTGATCTTCTAGGCTGTTCTAATACTTTCGATCGCATTCCATTAGAGGGGAAATATAGTCGTGTTGTTTCTCCTTATATACGTTTCTGATTGGGTTATTTTGCAACTAGGTATTTGGTTGTTGTTGTTTTCATTATGTGAAACGATCGAGTTGCGCGGTTGCGCGGTTGCCAGATTTACATGTAACAATATGATTAAGAGTATTTTCAGTAACTACTACTACTCCACATATTAATTTTGTCAATACTGATTAACATCCAAAGATTTAAAACTCGATGTGGCGCAATCTCAAGATTTCGATAAGATTCTATTAAATTCCCATATTTGAATGAATTTGAAATCTAATTGTGTAAAAAGGGTAGTTCAAAAGCTAATCAAAGCAAACTGAGCAGTAGGGTAGGACAATTTTTTTCGGAATAATTTTTATTTTTTAACGACCTTATCTGATCGGGATAAAATTTAAAACATATGGTTTTTACACTAATTAGGACCATATAAGGGGGTGGATTCTGGAATGAAATCTTTGGGGACAAATTCACCATATAAATAATAGCCACCCTAGTGTACAGCCCTGAAACTGTTGTTCTTTCATCACAATTACCTGTACAAAATATTAAAATATTTGAAATTACTTAATAGTAATGCAAGCTTTAAAAAATCTTAAAAAGTAATTTAAAAAATTTAATATCATAGTCATGATAAAACAAATGTTTCATAGCATTATACACGCCTTTCGAGTTTTCAAAATCTACTTGTCAAAATCTTGCGATGTAAATCAGCTATAGAGACTGCTCGTGAAGTTATTATAATTTAAAATAGTATTAGTGAATTTTCAGGCTTTTTTTTAAGCTTTAAATAAGGAGAGCAGGCTAGGTAATACTATGGTGGGTCATTTATACTGAATAAGGAGACTAATTTAATATGTATACTTAATAAATTACATTGATGAAAAATATGCTTTTCTTAGATTTTAAATATTGTACTATAACTTAGTAACTGGGGTGATCATTTCTTCGTAGTCGGCCTGAAGTCTTTGGATTTTACAATACAGGCTTCGGATTTCAATGCCAAATCTTCATTTTCATCAAATATGAATGAAAGTTAAATTATTAAAAATTGAATACACTACTTTTCTAGTGGTCTTAAAAACTGCTGATTTACATTGATTAAATATAGAACAGAAATTGCGAGATTTTGATAAAACTATCAAAATATTCTAGATTTCTCATATTATACATTTGAGAGATTTTAAAGCATTTTTGGACTTTTAAATTTTGTTGAAAAATTGAAAGCGAACAGCTTTAAAATTTTGTTCACCAATCTTTGTAATCAAATAATTTTATTTTTTAGTTCCTGCTCATGCTATTAAATTTGCCATTGCTTAAAGACTTACAATAATACAATACAGCTGATAAATTAAAAAAATATCAAAGGAATGTTTTCAGAGCGATGTTAATGCTTGTCGAGATTCCGAAATCTAGTTACCTAAATCAAGCGATTAAATTAGTTATTAGATGCCGAAATGAAAAAGTTGATATTTTCAAGCAGTAAGAACCGCAGCGACCATAACGATTGTACAATTTCCATCCTCACTGTACTAGCGGTTAACTACCACACCTAGTCTCTTTACAGTACCTACTGAACGTCAGTGGCCCCCCCCCCCTTGGAAAAGCAATATGACCGCCACTGTGGACTGGCATATATGAAGGTCACTCAACAATCTTGAATCACTTCAATAACATTGCTGAAAACACCGACTACACCCCTCCCAGTTATGATTTTGAGAAAAATTTCCTAACAGCCATCCCAACCCGTCTAGAATGGGAAAGGGACTCGGTACGAACGGAAGAGTCCGCCCACATATATACGGACGGCTCCAAAACTGAAGGCGGGGTAGGTGGAGGTGTTTTCTCTGATATGCTTAACACTAGCAGCTCCTTCCGCCTTCCGGACCACTGTAGTGTCTTTCAGGCGGAACTTATGGCGATCAAGGAGGCCTTGTCCTGGCTGAGGTGTAATGTAATATCTACTAGGGATATTAGCATTTTCACAGACAGCCAAGCGGCAATAAAATCCTTGGAATCGGCCTCGACAACATCAAAGGTTGCCGAAGAATGTCGATCATCTCTTAAGGAAATGACTGAACAGTTCAATATTCTCCTGTGCTGGGTGCCAGGATACAGGGATATTCCAGGGAACTGCATGGCTGACGAACTCGCTCGACGCGGTACTACCTTTCAGATTATGCCGGAACACCGGAATCTGGGTGTGCCTCTCTATACGTGTAAACTGCTACTGGGATTGGACTCAATTGAGAAAACCAACTCAAGATGGGCGGACGGTGTTACATGTCACACTGCGAGACAGATCTGGCCGGAGCTGGATCTAAAACGCTCTAAAAAGCTGACCTTGCTCAAAAGGGCGAATATCAGCACCACAGTCGGTGTCCTGACCGGGCACTGTCTTATAGGCCGACATGCTAAAAGACTCGGTCTCTTCTCAAACGACTTCTGTAGAAGCTGCCTGGATGAGGAGGAGGAGGAGACAGTCCTTCACCTTCTCTGTACCTGTCCAGCTCTATCAGCCAGAAGGAAAGCTCATCTTGGAGCTTACTTCTTCAACTGTCTCGGTGACCTTGCCTCAATGGTGGTCGCGAGAATCCAACGCTTCATTGCAAGCTCTAACGACGAGTAGGACCGGATTCGATGATCCTGTGGCAACACAACGGACCTTTTAGGTCTAAGTGTGTCCGTGTTCTCACGCGTACCTACCTACCTACATATTCTCTATACTTAAATTAAAAAATTTTAGAAAATAAAAAAAACTTAAAACTACTTGCTATAACTAACAATCAGACAGAAAAATATCTATTAATTTTATTCAGGTTTTTTATTATACCCTGTCAGTGTAGGGTATATTCTTTGCCATAGTGAACTAATTGGGTGGAACCTTACCCCTCCGCTCCTCCTTTTCGGAATGACGATTTTTGCTGATCTTAGGGAGCCGCACGCCTGGCTCGATGTTGTAGGATCGGTAGTGGTAAAGCAGCGACCTCCGACCTCTTTACCGCACTTAGGAGCTATGGAGTCAGAGTCTGTGACAGCGATACAGCTACCTCGGGCTTCTCTATCGCACTTTGATGCTGCGGGTATAGGTTCAGCTATGGCAAAGCTGTGACCTGCAGAGCCTTTAACACGCTTAGACACCAAGGTGTCAGGATTTATGTTATTAAGGCTACTACCTCGGTCCTCTCTATGGCGCTTCAGCGTTGATGAAGCAGTATCTACGGTGACTAGGTTGTGGTCCTTATTTGATGCTGCGGATGCAGGTTCAGCTATGGCGAAGCTGTGACCTCGAGAGCCTTTAACACGCTTAGACGCTAAGGTGTCAGGATTTGTGTTATTAAGGCTGGTACCTCGGTCCTCCCTATCGTCCTTCGGCCTCGAGGAAGCAGGATCTATGACTAGGCTGCGGACCCTATCTTCATCCAGCGCATTTGAAATTATGGCTAGCTGTTCAATTATCTTCAGCAACGCCTTGCGAATTTCAATTTCTGCTCTGCTGTCTGTAAAAATTCTATCAAAAATTATATTACAGTGTGAGGAATTATCACTTACCCATAAACGCAAACCTCGATCTGGTTTAAAAGCCCGGATGATAATATTATTTAGCACTAGCACCCGCGACTTTTATACTAGTTTCCAAGGTTATTCTGTATATTCTTAACACTTTTCCTTTTTTTCGGTCCATTGAACTAGCCGCGATATTTTGTTGAGTTGTCACAAGACAACTCGACAATTTCCTGCTGGGCGGTTGTGGGTGCGCTCAAGGCTCAGCATTACGATGAACTTTGATCGCACCCGCAACTGCCACCAACTGAGCGGCAGCAAAAAAGGGACCGTTATTCGGCAGATGCCGGAAACGGCGAGCGAGGAAGAAAAAAAACGGCGAGGTACCCGAGAGAAGCGCGCGTGTATTCCGTGATTAGTTTCACATTTTTCATTTTTTTTTTGCGGAAATTTCGGCAATTTCGCGGAAAATTAACGCCGAAAATCGAATTGAGTGACACGATCATGTAATTCTGTTATCACGAGAAAAGAGCGCCGGCAGAAGGTAGGCTAGATCGTTCTAGCCCGTTTTATCGGTTCTATTCATAAGTCCTGGTGAAACCGCTTTACAAAACTAAGCCGCCTCGACGAAAATGAGTGCTTGTAAATCAAAATCTTTCCGGAAAAGTTAATTATTCAACCTCTTTCTTGGGTTACACGCGACACAAAAAAAAAATGCTCGGCTTCGTTGCGAGAATTCAATCGAATTTCTTGTAATTCCCTAAATTTGTAAACGGTCGTGAATATATATTGTAATATATTGTGCGAATTGATATTGTGCGAATTGTTTAATTTAAAGGCTTGCATGCAAGTCGTTTCAGGTGGTCGGAATTTGTACATCGAAGGGTTTACATAAAATGGAGCGTTTTAATGCCTGAAAAGTGTGTCATTGAATCAGATGCGAATATGGCGCGCAAAGTTTTTTGGGTGACACGCGACAATCCCTTGGAGGAGATAGTTGTAAGAGGTCGAGAGTTTTGGCTGAAAAACGAACGATCACCTGTTGATCAGCGGCATGAGTTTTTTTTTTAAAAAGTGGCGATTCACGGAGTGTAAAGTGATTCCACTGAGCGTTTTTTTTTTATTCTTCGAAATCTGTTGAATTAACGAGGATCGTTCGAATTTTTTTGCGTCTTTTATTCGAGTGTTTTAAGCGAGTTTTTGTTTTCCCAAATCTTCCCCCCCCCCCCCCCCCCCCAACTTCGACGAGTGTCGTTCGCGTGTTTGAGTTTCTCCGATTTTCAAGTGCAGATTGGCTTGAAATTGTCGTCTTTTGGGTCGGGTGCATGAAAAGCATTCAATAGTAAAGCGTAGAGTCGATCAATTGAATATCGCGGCGATGACAACGTTCGTGGTATCGTTTCCCTACTGGAGTTAAACTCATGAAGAAACAAAAAAATAATAAAATTAAGTATAATGAATTAAAATTAAAAATGAATTAAAATGAATTAAAAATATAAATTTAAAAAAAAAAAAAAATAATAAGTTAAATGAATTAAAATTTAGATAATAAATAATTAAATAAAATAATTAATAAATATAATAAAATAATATGACAAACAACAGGACAGACGGACAGAACTTATATTAAGAATAATAGTAACTTAAAATTTAGAAGGAAATCGAAGTATTAAATGGGGTGATTACATTTTTGTTATTTGCATTATCCCTTTTGGTTTTGGTGTTTCTATATATTTTTTTTCAGAATTTTGTTTCATAAAATCTTTTTTTCTTCGTCATTTTGGGGTCATGCATTATAATTTTTTTTCTTCCATTCGTTTAAAATGATTAAAGGCTAAAGGCCAAATCTATAATGAACCCGAGCGTCTAAGCTCCTCCACCCTGAACCTCAATAAGGGGCCATGACAGATTGTTAATTAGGACAGTCATGGCTGAGGTAGGGTGGGCAGACAGGGCGCTATACCACCTAAGCGCCCTGACAAATCGCGAAGTCACGCACTCCACCGCTTCTTGGTCTTTCACGACCTATTGGGAAAATAGTCCCATTTTAAACCACCCTGGAGTAAGCCGACATGAAATTTTTTGTTGTACAGGCTGTTATGTGCTATTTTGTGCCCTAACAGGAGATGCTATAGATCCGTTTCCTTTTCCAGGTTCAAGTCATGAGACAGAAGGAGGGCATCAAGAGCCGAGGAGGCGATGACTATGGAGCAGCCGAAGTAGCACACGGCGCGACCGGGACGGTTTTATTGGTCCAGAAAACTTCTTAGATATATCATAAGATTCTTGAATAGAAAATTTTAGTGGATTATAGACAATGTCATAACTTATGTAATACCTGACGCCGAAGGGTCCCAGTTCCAATAAGTTGTGGGAAGGAGACCCTGTACCTCCACGAGTCTACTAGGGCTGTCGGGCCAGTTGGGCGGAGCCTGGGGGGGAGGAGGAATTATGTTGAGGCTATAGGCGACGCGTTCGTTCGGGCGATTTGGTGCCCTATCTATCCAACTCCGCTGTCTATTCCTTACGACGTGTGTCAAAAGACGTGTAGCAGCAATCTAAAGACAGCAGCATCCACGCAGAAGGAGCAACCGTTCGTCCCTACCGATCAGGCTCCGTAGGTGAATTCCGGAATCTGGGGTGGGACAAGAAGCGCGTGTACGGAGCTCACTGAAACAAACGAACTTGGTAAACATACAAAATCTTCCGGTACCGACTTAAAAACAACCGTCAACACCAGCTTCTGTGAATTGTCATCGTCCGAGGACTGACAGTTCAGCTTTCCATGCTGGAAATAGGAATTGTTGGCAACGAAACACGAAGTCTGCCGAGTCTGAACTGGCTGGGGATATAAAAAGAAAGACCGAACGTCGTCTCGGGGTGGGTGTTTTTCGGAAGTGGAAGAGATACGACGTGAACGAAGAGCCGCGATTGAAAGTGTAAAAAAGCAAAGTTGAAGGCGGTGGAAGTGTGGGAAAAGTTGACGACGGTGGAACGAAGAACGCGATAGAAGAAAGAAGTTGAAAAGAAACGGGGAAAAATTGAATCGTTGAGCGGAAGAGCATATCAGCTGCCGAAAGAAGGAGCATCTAAGGACTACGACAAGACACTGCGGAATAGGGAACACGGCGGAGTCGAGCGCGCGAATTCAGATAAGTTAAGTACCCCTCTGGGTTCCTCCTCTCTCTTAGGTGGCCCTTTTATTTTGCTCTCCGATTATCTCCCCGTCATAGAGTGTCTCGCGGCGGCGACCCTTCGGCCCAAGGCCACTCTAGTTCGTTTTATTTCTTTTTTTTGTAAATTAATTATTATGATTTAATGCCTGTGCGATCGTCGTCGACAAATTTTGAATATAGATTTAATTTATAACGGTCATTTGTCGTTTCCTTCCCTAAGTGTGAGGTTTCCCAATCGTCCTCGTAATAAACGATTGGGTGGCGCCCTAAAGAAAATTTCGTGGAGAAGTTGTCCCCGTTACCCGCCCGTCTTCGAGTGAGTTAGCCTGGGCGAACGGCCCAATTTTGTTGGGGTAATAATTGGCGCGCAACGTGCGTTTGGGACAACTTCGAAGATTTGATATAATAAGCTCAGGTGAAAAGCGAAATTTAAAGTGAGCGGTGAAAGTGGATCAATTTGAGTTGCTGGTTGAGTACATTGCACCATAAGTTTTGCGGTGGTGTATAATCATTTAGTTTTTTTTTTGGTGGTGTGTGTCGTTTGTGTCGAAATTGTGATACTTCGTCGGGAAATAGTTTAAAACGAAAAATACGGTTGAAACGGTTCACAATTTCGGCTGGATCGGTAAACGGAAAAAAAAAGCCGTTCTCCTCTACAGTTGGGAAAAGCGTTCGTTGGCGATTTAATCGGTAGACGGTGGAGAAGCGGTTTAAAATTCCGGTTGGAAACCGTTGGATAATAGAACGAATTATAAGCGGTTTTAAGCGACAAGTGGCAAAGGCGGTCAATAGCCTAATGAATCGATGGACGAATTTATGCCGTTGGGTTCGGAGTTCAAACCTGGAAAGCAACTTTATTGTTATTTCATTGTGTTAATTTTTTTTTTTTTTTGTTACAAACACGGAAGAATTACACATTACAAGAATTACACAAACCTTGACGGACTTGTTAGTGGCATAGCAGATTAGAATTGGAGTTATATACGTGTTTTATCATTTGAATCGGTTAACGGCGCAGAAGTGGTCCAAAGTTTCAGCAAACGATTGGTACAGAAAACATAAGCGGTACAGAATTCCGGTTGGTTCGATGAGCGAGCTGGAAGCGGTATTCAGCGACAGTTGATAAGGGAGATCAATAGCCTAGTGGAGTGGTTGAAGACTTTAGTCCGTTGGATCCACAGTTCGTTACGGGAAATCAATTTTTTTTATTTTTTTTATTATTATATATTACTTGCGTTTTCTATAATCTGTTGAATTACCGTTTTGTTATTATATTATTCAAACTAAGTGTATTTTGTTAGCGCGTTAATAAATTCTAATTAAATACCTATACATATATGAGTTTTATTGTGTAATACTTTTGTGGGTTCTTTCCATTTATTTATTATTAGTCTCTAGTTCTGTTTTTTTGGTATTGCGTTTGTGGGATTCATTACACTGACCCCTATTCACTATGGATATCAATAGATTGTCGGCGGATGAACTCAAGTACGAACTGGCGGTGGTGGGTTTGAAAGGCCAGAACGTGGACGAAATGAGGAAAGTGTTACGGGCTACGTTGAAACGGCAATCTAGCTTCTCAAGACCGGAGTATCCTTTCTCATTTAACGAAGATAAGATCGCGGTAGATAGTAAACTTGAGGAAATTTCGAGGCTTATAGAGAATTTTGAAGGGGACGAAGACTGCGGGGAATTCAAGAAAATTGATGCCAAGGCGAAGTGGGCCCTGAGAAGACTAGACAACGTGCAAATGGAGGAAACGGATTCCAAAACGTATGTCTCAGAGACGCGTCAGAAAATAGCTGAGCTGTTCGCGCTACTGGACTCCAAGTTGGTACCAGTTGGTAGCAGCGAAGATGGGGATATGAATATCAGTCTGGGCTTCGTGGATGAAATGTCTTTCGGTAGAACAGGAAAGGGGGCAGTGCGACCGGGAACCTCGCATCCAGGGCCAAAGTTAGGTTCGAAATGTGCGTCGTCTACGCAAGTTGGTAAAGGAAATGCGGATTTGGACTCGCATACCTATACTTCTGGAACCGCAGCGGTGCCAGTTTATAAATGGGGGGTGAAGTTTTCAGGCACAGCTGGAGAGTCACTTAGTGGATTTCTCGAAAGAGTCGATGAGTTGAGGGAGGCACGAGGTTGTTCGTTGCAACGGCTTTTCGAGTCGTCGGTGGATCTGTTTGAAGGGAAAGCGTTGATCTGGCTTAGGGCGAATAAACCTTTTTCCCGGAATTGGGGAGAATTAGTGGCGAGGCTCAGAGACGAATTTTTGCCTCCGGGCTACAATGACCGGCTGCTAGAAGAAATACGACATCGCACCCAAGGTAGCAACGAAAGCATTGGGATGTTTGTCAGTGTGATGCTGAGGCTATTCGGTAGGTTAAGTGGACCTTGCACCGAGGCGTTGAAATTATCCTTCATCCTAAAGAACATAGCACCTTTCTTCTCAAATCACTTGGCGTTAGTCGAGATCACTTCGATTGAGCAGCTCCTAGTGGTCGGAAAAAAATTAGAGGCAGCACGATTTAATGTGGAAAGTTATATACCACCACCCTCACGCAAACAGACAAATTTATTGGAGCCGGATTTGGCTTATGTCTCTGTTGCAGAACTGACCATGCCATTACCAATTGAGTCGCATCCTGCAGTACAGACAGTGGCCCAATCAAATCTTTCGGCAAGTGCGAATCCGTTTAGAAGCAATAACTCAGTAAGTAGTGGTCAGATTGTGAAAAGGAAAATACGTTGTTTCAACTGCAACGAGGAAGGGCACATGTCTAACGGCTGCCAGCAACCTAGGCGGTGCTTTGGTTGTGGACGAGAGGGCGTGCTCCGGAAATACTGCACGACATGCTCGGGAAACGAATCGCGAACTCCTGGCACGGCAGGTCAGTGATTTCGGAACTCGGTACTACTGCCGTCAAAGGGGGAAAGAATGGGAGGGTCATTTATAAGAAAGAAGCAGTAAGGAGGAAAGTCGTGAATCTAGATTACGTGTTAGATAGGTGGGAGGGAGATAATCGTCCCTATTTGATAGTTAGCGTCTACGGGGTAAATCTGTGTGGCCTGTTGGATTCCGGTGCCTCACGAACAGTGGTTGGAGGAAAGGGTTGGGAAATTTTAAGTGATTTAGGGTTCATGGTAGATAAATCGTCGGTTGAGGCTGTATCGCTGGCGGACGGATCTAACATATCGGTATCAGGTACGGTGATGATTCCATTTGGCATTAAAGGCAGAATAGGTTTAATCGAGGCGCTGGTTATACCAAACTTACCGCAGATGCTCATATTGGGGGCCGATTTTTGGGCGAAATTCGGAATTGTTCCGGATCTCAGCAGTAACGTTTGGGAATTCGCGAAACCACCCGAGGTGGCATCTATCAACGATTCTGTACACACTCCAAGTTTGACCCCATCTCAGACACGTAGGTTGGAGGAACTGACGGCGAAGGTTTTCCTAGCTGCGGGACCTAGCCTGGGGTGTACACATCTGGTGAAGCACAAGATCCGGACCGACTCAGAGCCAATTCGACAGAGGTATTATACGGTGAATCCAATCGTGCAGAAGCAGATTGATGCGGAACTCGATGAGATGCTAAAGGAAGGCGTGATAGGGCCTTCGAAAAGTCCGTGGGCATCTCCTATTGTTCTAATTCAGAAGAAAGATGGAAGATATCGTTTCTGCGTAGACTATCGAAAACTAAACAAAGTTACCGATCGAGACGCTTACCCACTGCCGTTTGTCTCCGCCACCCTGGATAAGCTTAGGAACGCTCATTTCCTCACGTCTCTTGATATCAAATCTGCGTACTGGCAGATACCAATGGAGGCGGATTCACAGGCCTTGACTGCGTTTATAGTACCCAATAGGGGATTATTTGAGTTCAAGCGTATGCCGTTTGGACTACACAACGCTCCTGCGACGTGGCAGCGCCTGATTGATCAAGTACTCGGTGCTGACTTAGAACCTCACGTGTTCGTCTATCTTGATGATATTATAATCGTCACGGACTCTTTCCAGAAGCATTTGGATATTTTACAAGAAGTCTTCAGACGTTTGACGGATGCGGGTCTCCGGGTGAGCAAGGATAAATGCCAGTTCTGTCGTTCTCAACTAAAGTATCTGGGCTATGTGGTGGACGCTCATGGATTACATGGAGAGTATTGTAAGTATTCCTGCTCCAACCTGTGTGAAACAAGTTCGTAGCTTTGTGGGCACGGTATCGTGGTACCGACGTTTTATTCCGGACTTCGCGTCACTCACGAAGCCGTTAACCGAATTGCTAAAGAAGAACAAAAAATTCTTATGGTCGGATGAATGTGAGAGGGCATTCAATACGGCAAAGGAATGCCTTATTACGGCTCCTATCTTAGCCTGTCCTGACTTCGACATTCCGTTTGTGGTACAAACGGATGCGTCGGATTTTGGTATCGGAGCAGTGCTATCACAGGAACGTGAAGATGGTGAGAAGGTGGTAGCGTACTTAAGCCGCTCTCTATCGAAGCCTGAACGGAATTATTCGACCACCGAAAAAGAGTGCTTAGCAGTAGTGTGGGCAGTGGGAAAATTACGGCCTTATCTGGAAGGAATGCGGTTCAAGGTGATTACCGACCACCACTCGTTGGTGTGGCTCGCGAATCTGAAGGATCCGTGCGGTAAGCTAGCTAGGTGGGCGGTCCAAATGCAACAGCACGACATGGAGATCGTTCATAGAAAAGGTAAGGAGCATGTCGTACCCGACATGCTATCGCGCTCAGTGCCCGCATTAGCAACGATATCAACGGCAGAACCAGACCCCTGGTGCAGCAAAATGATGTTGCGAGTCTCCGAAAATCCGCTGTCCTTCCCGGATTGGCGTATTGAAGATGGGAAATTGTATAAGCATGTGAAAACTCGGCATCCCGGGTTGGAGGAGAACGATAGCATGTGGAAGTGGGTTGTTCCGAAGGGTACGCGTAGGGAAGTGTTACATCAGTACCATGATAACCCCCTTGCAGGACATATGGGAGTCCATAAAACATACGCTCGTCTAACCAATAAGGTGTATTGGCCAAAGATGAAGGCGGACACTGCCAGGTATGTTCGCAGCTGCCAGGTGTGTCAAAGGGTCAAACCAGAGCAAAAAAAAACGGCGGGGTTGATGACACAAAGGAGCGGTACTTCTCGCCCTTGGGAGCTTATATGTGTAGACCTGATTGGGCCATTACCGCGCTCGACGAAGGGTTACAATTATATATTGACCGTAGTAGACTATTTTACCAAGTTTCCGTTGTTGTTCCCTCTTCGTTCAGCTACGACTCCCAGCATCTGCAGAGAGCTGGAGCAGAACGTGTTGATGCTATTTGGGGTACCTAAATTCGTGGTGTGTGATAATGGACCCCAATTTCAAAGTAAAGCGTTTAAGGCGCTCTTTGAGACCTACGGCACGTCAATCTCGTACACGGCACACTACCATCCTCAAGCAAATCCGGCCGAACGGATGAACCGGATAATTAAGTCCACTTTAAGGGCTTACGTGTCAGAAAATCATCGAACCTGGGACGCCCAACTGGCCAAAGTAGCATGCGCAATTCGTACTGCCCAGCACGAAGTCCTGGGAGTATCGCCATATCTGCTCAATTTTGGGAGAGAAATGGTAATTGACGGTGGTAGTAATGCACTTCCCAAGGAAGGACCTGTTGAAGTCGCGTCAACGGACGTTCACTCGTACCTGGATAGACTGAAGGTGCTGACTGATTTGCGCGAAGACATTCAGCGCAAATTAAAGGACGCCTCGCTGAAGGCGAAGGAGGGGTACGATAAACAGCGCCGCGACGTGAAATTCCTGCCGAATGAATTGGTGTGGAGAAGGAATTTCGCCTTGTCGAATGCGGCTAATTTTTATGCGGCTAAACTGGGCCCAAAATTTGTGGGACCGTTCAGGATATCAAAGTGCACATCCTCATGTACGTACACATTAGTGGATGAGAAGGGGGCGGAGAAGGGTTCCTGGCACGTAAAAGACCTGAAACCTTACCACGGTGAAAAGGATCCCTAAGAGTAGAGTGTACGATCGTCGCTGTCTCCCTAGAGTGGATGCGAGAAGACGAGAGTCGAGTGAATCCGGTGGCCTCGGGTAACTTCGGTGGTAGCAAAAGTCTGGACCTATTTAGTACCAGGTTCTGGCCCCATTTTGGTGTTCGAGCGGCGAGAGTTGTTGTATATATTGTTCATGGTGGTGGGTAATATAGATATCACCAAGAGATAGTTAAACTTATGGATGTCGGTTTGTTTGGTTAGGAAATTTCGTAAGAAATTCTCCTGGAGGTGACGGTGGGATTGTTATGTGCTATTTTGTGCCCTAACAGGAGATGCTATAGATCCGTTTCCTTTTCCAGGTTCAAGTCATGAGACAGAAGGAGGGCATCAAGAGCCGAGGAGGCGATGACTATGGAGCAGCCGAAGTAGCACACGGCGCGACCGGGACGGTTTTATTGGTCCAGAAAACTTCTTAGATATATCATAAGATTCTTGAATAGAAAATTTTAGTGGATTATAGACAATGTCATAACTTATGTAATACCTGACGCCGAAGGGTCCCAGTTCCAATAAGTTGTGGGAAGGAGACCCTGTACCTCCACGAGTCTACTAGGGCTGTCGGGCCAGTTGGGCGGAGCCTGGGGGGGAGGAGGAATTATGTTGAGGCTATAGGCGACGCGTTCGTTCGGGCGATTTGGTGCCCTATCTATCCAACTCCGCTGTCTATTCCTTACGACGTGTGTCAAAAGACGTGTAGCAGCAATCTAAAGACAGCAGCATCCACGCAGAAGGAGCAACCGTTCGTCCCTACCGATCAGGCTCCGTAGGTGAATTCCGGAATCTGGGGTGGGACAAGAAGCGCGTGTACGGAGCTCACTGAAACAAACGAACTTGGTAAACATACAAAATCTTCCGGTACCGACTTAAAAACAACCGTCAACACCAGCTTCTGTGAATTGTCATCGTCCGAGGACTGACAGTTCAGCTTTCCATGCTGGAAATAGGAATTGTTGGCAACGAAACACGAAGTCTGCCGAGTCTGAACTGGCTGGGGATATAAAAAGAAAGACCGAACGTCGTCTCGGGGTGGGTGTTTTTCGGAAGTGGAAGAGATACGACGTGAACGAAGAGCCGCGATTGAAAGTGTAAAAAAGCAAAGTTGAAGGCGGTGGAAGTGTGGGAAAAGTTGACGACGGTGGAACGAAGAACGCGATAGAAGAAAGAAGTTGAAAAGAAACGGGGAAAAATTGAATCGTTGAGCGGAAGAGCATATCAGCTGCCGAAAGAAGGAGCATCTAAGGACTACGACAAGACACTGCGGAATAGGGAACACGGCGGAGTCGAGCGCGCGAACTCAGATAAGTTAAGTACCCCTCTGGGTTCCTCCTCTCTCTTAGGTGGCCCTTTTATTTTGCCCTCCGATTATCTCCCCGTCATAGAGTGTCTCGCGGCGGCGACCCTTCGGCCCAAGGCCACTCTAGTTCGTTTTATTTCTTTTTTTTGTAAATTAATTATTATGATTTAATGCCTGTGCGATCGTCGTCGACAAATTTTGAATATAGATTTAATTTATAACGGTCATTTGTCGTTTCCTTCCCTAAGTGTGAGGTTTCCCAATCGTCCTCGTAATAAACGATTGGGTGGCGCCCTAAAGAAAATTTCGTGGAGAAGTTGTCCCCGTTACCCGCCCGTCTTCGAGTGAGTTAGCCTGGGCGAACGGCCCAATTTTGTTGGGGTAATAAGGCCAAGGGTTTATGGTCTGAAATCTGGGCAAGAACCCCCCCACAACTGCCCTAGCTAGTCCCGGCCGCCAGAAAGCGTGTCGCTTCCGCTCGGATTTCAGCCACCAATTCGGACGTAGGAAGAATTGGCCCACTCTTTCCAGAACCTTCCTTTCCCTCGAATATTTTGACTTTTTCAAGTCGAAATGTTCACTCCAAGGCCTCCGTTCACAACAAAATGGCGCCCAACGTGGGGCTAGCCACAGCTACGCTTGGTGCACAAAGCGTAGCTCATCAACACGCGCGAGTTCAGAAAAATTCCGTGCAAAAAGTTGATGGGCAAAAGGACTTAAATTTCGTCGTTCTGCGACAGAATTTTCGCCTGAACGGCAACAACAGTCCAAGTGTACAGCTTTTCTGATTTGTCCACAGCAAACCATCTCATCGGTCTGGTATGGAGGCAATGTGGAACTGACCTATTGACGAACTGTTTTGGCAACCTTTAGGCGCCCCCTAATTCCATATCCTTCCTTTTATAAAATAATTTTTTTTAGCTAACGTAGTATATTTTTTTTAAGTAATTAAATTTTTTTGGTAAGTCTTCGGACGAAATTAGACTTAAATTTTTTTGCTTGTTTATTTTGATTTTTCTTGTTGCTATTTTTCTTCCCAATTTTTTTTATGTTGCATTTTTTTCTCGCGATCCCGATTTTCCCGATAAGTCGAGAAAGACAGAGATCGACTTCGCGATTTGCTGCATATGAGAGGGGAAAAGGAGCGACGACGTGAGGGTTCATTTGGTCGTTTATTCAATTACCAATACATTTATTCATCCATTCAGTTATTCATTCATGCATTTGAATTAATACATTATTTAGCATACGTTTCATCATCGTTCATTTTATTCAATCATTTTTTTTCAATTATTCATTCGTTCACTCATTCATACATTCGTTCAATCATCCACGCAATTAATCAATCAATTACTCGTTTATTCATTCATTGATTTGTTCATTCATTTGTTCGATCTAATTTCAATCATTCAATCACTTGTTTTATTTAATCTTATTATTTTATACTAGTTTAGTATTTGTTCAAACATTCACTTATTACTCAATCAGTCGTTATCTAATTCACTCGTTTAATCAATCATTTTTTTTAGGAACTAAATTTTTTTTATATAACTCACTCGTTCATACTCACTCGTTTAGAGACTCACTCGTCATTAACTTACTCGTTCAATCGATCAATCACTCGTTCATTCATTCATTTATTCAATTATTCGTTCGTTGATTCACTCGTTCATTCAACCGTTCGGATATTCATTTTTTTCGGACAATCAATCAATCGTCCAGTATTTTTTTAATCGCTCAATTTTTTTTTATTTAATTACTCACTCGTTCATCTTTCACTCGTTCATCATTCACTCGTTCATCCAGATATTCATTCACTGATTCATTCACTCATTCTTTCAATCGTTCAATCACTCGTTCATTCATCCATTTGTTCAATCACTCGTTCAATTTTTTTTTTTCGCTTAATCAGTAGTTCAACAATTCACTCGTTCATTCATCTGCTAAATCATGCCACTGGCGCGTTCACCATCGAAGGCGACGGATTCAATTTGCACGACGTGTCAGGAGGTCGTGGAATTGAACCGTGAAGCCAGGACCAAGTGTTGCCATATTTTCCACCTGGAATGCTTGGAATCGTGGGTTCAGAGCCAAAATAACTGTCCCAATTGCAGGCAGTACCTTGGGCCGCAGGACTATTGGTCAGTTCGGGGCGTGGAGGAGGCAACCGGCAGAACCGGAGCTGTAACACGCAGTAAACAAAAGTTGGCAGCTCCCAAGTCTCCGACAGGCGGAATTTCACCTAGTAGGTTAAATGTAGATTTTCCACCGGAGACAGTCGGCGGTCGTGTCTTTTACGCCCCTGACGGATCAATGGTACAGGAGCAAGGGGTTGACCAACTCGCGTTTCCAGGCACAAGTTCACCAAAAAGCGGGGAAAGGCCTCGTTGGTCGGATATGCATGAGGAGGTAATAACAGCGCCAATGCGCGCAGATCCGCCTGTGGTCCGGACCGAACTTGGAGTGGTACAATTAGTACAGTTGATTTAAACGGTTATGAGGGAGGAGCGGGCATCACAAGAGCCAGTGGGGGCTCACTATTCGGCAGCAGATCGAAACTCGCGTGCCATGACAGGGAGGGTATTTCAGCGGATCGAAGCGGCCGCTGGGGCCAGCGATCGCGTTAGCCGCGGCCCTAACTATCGCCAACGCAATTCCTGCAGCCCAATAAGGCATTGGTGTCTTCGCTTCAACGGAGATCGCCAACTCCTACGCGCAGAGAAGATGATTTTTAGGGCCGAGACTCTCCCGATGAGCGACTTACGCGGCAACTTGGATCTGCTGACGCAGGGTTTCCATCTGCTGCTGGATGGTCGGCCCAACAAGTGGTACTGGTTGTGGCGTCGATCTAACCCCGATGCATCGTGGGGTAACCTGAAGGATGCATTCCTACAGGTCTGGGGAGAGCAAAGCACGGATTGGGAGGTGCGCAAGCAGATGCTTGGCAGACGGCAAGCGCCAAATGAGCCCTTCATGTCTTATGAACAAGACATGACGGAGCTTCGCACGTTGCTGCGCACTCCCATGATGGAGTCCGAATTCGTGGATCTGGTGCGCGGAAATCTGGTGGTCAGCACACAGCAATAAATGTGCTTCCACTCAGTCCTAACGATGGACGAATTACGCCGGCTAGTTTGACAAGTGGATGATGTGCGTAAGGCTACCAGACCATCTCCCTGGAACCAAACCAGAATCCACGAACTACATGAGCAAATCGACGAAGGGAATCCGAATACGCCTCCTTCAGTCGACGTGGCCGGACTATCGAACCCCCTGACTTGTTGGAACTGCGGGAAGGAGGGGCATGGATACCGTGAATGTGGGGAAGCCACAAAAGGCATCTTCTGCTTTGGATGTGGGCGGGCTGACGTGCTAAAGCCCAACTGCATCCATTGCAAGGCGGGAAACGGCCGAAGGGACGGAAGGACAACGGGTTCCTACCGTCCGAGCACTGCAACCCGACCGCAGTAGGAAATATTTTTCGACACCCCGATTCCAATTCCCAATTTAATTTTGAACTCCCTAATAAAAAAACTTTAACCCATTTTTGAACCCTCCCAAACAATCGTCCAAATTTTACTACCCTTGTTGTTGTTGTTGTTTGAAGCGGGGGAAGATACGCAGCAAGGCCGCGCATCTTGACCACTCAGACAATTAATGCCCATTGCACTCGAGTCCCCCAGTCTCTACCCGAACTTTTTCGTCCTCCTTACGAATTTCAAGAGCTCAGGTAGGGAATGAGAACGGAGTTCTTCCATCCTTATCACATCGACGCCGTATACGTGCACTCTCGCAAAAGAGTAAGCTGGACACTCGAGAAGGAAATGTTCCGTTGTGTCGTCGCTCTCGTCGCAAGCAGTGCACATGGGGTCGTCAATGATTCTCAATCTGACCATGTGTAGGCCACACGAGTTATGCCCTGTGAGGACACCAACCATACTACTACATTCTTTCCTGATCAATTTGAGAAGAAAAGAAGCGGTTCGTCCACTTGGTCCGTCAACAAGGTTTCTGGTCTGCCGCATTCCCGGAACAAGTCACCATCTCTCAATGTGTGATTTACTCACCCACTCAGCAGTGGCAGCCCTAACAGAGGCAACCGGCACACCGAAAACTGGTTCTGGTCCGACCATGGCTGACTCCGATCCTGCCCTTGCTAATGCATCAGCTATTTCATTGCCAGTTATACCCTGGTGGCCTGGAACCCATATGAGCTTTAAGTCATTGAATCTGCCAACAGAATTCAACCGTTCTTTACACTCACGTACCATCTTCGAAAAGACGATTGGATTATCTAGGGATTGTAGAGCGGCCTGACTGTCGCTGCAAATGCAGATCATCCTGCCTCTCCATCTTCCCTCTATAATCCATTCTACTGCCTTAAGGATCGCATAAACTTCAACTTGAAATACCGAAGAATGCTTTCCTAGGGCGAAAGAGTACCTGAGATCTTCAGTCTGCAGATACATTCCAGCTCCCGACCCGTCTTCAGTCATTGAACCGTCCGTATAGAATATATCAGTGAATCCGCTAAGCAATGCGGACTGGTTTTCCCACTCCACCCTACTCGGGATCTCCACCTGATATTTTCTATTGAGCATACAGATAGGAGTCATAGCATCCGATGGCATATCGAAGATAGGGTTCCCAGACAACCTTCGAGCCATTTCTCCATGACCCGTGCAATGCTCTTTCCTCCACAGGCCTAATCTCATTAGTCTGTGTGTAGCTCTCATTGCTTCCGCCTGAACAACAATGTCAAGCGGTGGCAGATTGAGCAGTGCATCGAGTGCCGCACCCGGTGTGGTGCGCAAGTCACCTGTCACACCGATACAGACTGTCCTCTGTAGTTTAGCGAGACTAGCTCTAATGTATGCACACTCGGACTTAGTCCACCAAACCACTGATGCATAGATTAGGATGGGTCTTATAATGGCCGTATATAGCCAATATACCATTGAAGGCCTAAGGCCCCATGTTCTTCCAAAAGCTCTTCGGCACTGCCAGAATGTTACTAGCGCACGGCTTGCCTTTGTATCTACATGTTCCTTCCAGAGAAGCTTGCTATCCAGGATAATTCCAAGATACTTAACTTTCTCCGAGAGCTGAATAGTTTCACCCTTCAGCATAGGCAACACTAAACCTTCTGTTTTTCTTTTCCTAGTAAACAAAACTAGTGCGGTTTTGCTAGGACTCACAGAAAGTCCATGTCTTTCACACCAGCCATCTATAACCCATAGGACTCTCTGCATTTTGTCGCAGACATCCCTGAGCGATAGCCCAACAGCTAGTGCAGCCACGTCATCAGCGTAAGCTTGTACGTGAATATTCAGATCCTGCAGTTCGAGAAGCAGAGAGTCGATGAGCCTACTCCACAACAATGGCGAAAGGACCCCGCCTTGAGCACAACCCTTACTGACCCCAGTTGTAGCATATTGCCCATCCCCCGCCTCCGCGAATAGCATTCTCTGTGTGAGCATAGAGTGAATCCACTTGATTAAAAAGTCATCCACCCCATGTCGTTTGGCAGCATCACACAGTGATTCGAAGGGCGCACTATCAAAAGCACCTTCAATGTCCACAAAAAGGCCCAGCGCGTACTTTTTCCGGTCCAGCGCCCCTTCTATTCTGGATACCAGAGAGTGGAGCGCTGAATCACAAGACTTTCCGCTCTGATACGCATGTTGTTCCGAACAAAGAGAGCCGGTATGACGGGTTTGTCAGCCGCCAGTCGATATTCCAGATATCTGTGATCCGACAGAGTTTCCTCTTCCAGGACGCGCCAATCTATTATGGATTCCGCAATCCTAGAAGACGACAACGTCATATCTATCAGTTCCGTCCGCCTCGTCGTAACAAACGTTGGCTTGTTGCCTGTGTTGTTTACTACAAGGCACGACGCCATAATAAACTCCAATAACCGCTCACCCCTAGGATTGTATTTGCTGCTGCCCCAAACAGTGTGTTGAGCATTAGCATCACATCCAATGGCAAGCTGTAAGTTATTGGTGTCCGCGAATCTAACGAGCCCGGTCAGCTCCCTGGATGGGGGAGGTAATAACGAGTCATACGGAAGGTAAGCCGACACTACTATTATGTCTTTTCTCCTACCCTCCAGTACGTTAGACATTTTGACTGCTACAATATCTTGACAGGTGAACTGCCTCAACATCGTCGCCTCTATCATATTTGATATGAATAGACAGGCACGCGGTCGTTCAGATCCTTCATCGTAAAAGATCCGGCCTCCCTGGATCGAATCCAGTCCACAAACTCGCCTATTGCGAATCCATGGTTCCTGTATTATTGATACATAAGGGGATGTGTGCATTTTGCTAAGTCTCCTACTTAGTAAAGCAGTAGCAGCCTTAGCATGTTGCAAGTTGGTCTGGGTAAATATAATGCCGCAGTTAGCCATTCAAGATAATCACCCTCACATTACATCCACATACTGCTACTTAGGAAGATTAAATTTAATCCTCCCAAGGAAGAGATATGGACGCATGTCAGGTCCGCAGGACCTCTACACTACCGCTATCTATGCCAAGCGCAAGAGTACAGCTCTCAGTACCGTCGGGACTGCTGCTCTTACGCTGTTCATAAACTCGCCATCTGGTGGTGTCAAGTCCTGCGTTCTAGATACGAAGGCGGGCGAGTATTTCCTGGGGTTTCCTAGGTTTACCAGGAATCCAGCATACTGCCCGAACCAGCTTCTGAAAAGTATCACCTTTCGCAACCACGAAGTTGACACGATTCTCCGCCGAAATCTTCCCAACGGCATCCGTTAGCCACTCGAAAGCTACTGGATCCCCGCAACGAACTTGCATAAGCCCGTCACAGACATCCATGCCTTCAAATCTAGGTGAGGCGGTAGCTTCACCCAGGAGCTTCCATAGGCCGTTCTCCAGGGCAGCAATGTGACCCTTGGTCAGCTGTTTGCCCTGCGGACCAATACCGATTACCGCCTGCAAGGCGGTGGCCGCCACATCAAAGAAGGTCTTGGCACTCTTGAATGTGGTAGTCTCCGGGTCTGAGGGTCCAGCGTCAGCTAAGTCAGCTGCACTAATCTCCCCGCGCATTCGCTCAGCCGGTCTAGGACCAGTTGCTCCTAAAATAGAGCAGGCTGATCTATCCACTGCAGCGACTCCCGAAGTAGACGGTGGGACATCCGCTTTAATGGCTTCCGTCCTCCTCATCCTCTTCGCCCTGCCAGAAGTAGAACCGAGGAATTCGCTATTAACCACAAGATTAGTTTCGCTATGACACCTGTCATAACTGTCCCAGCTCTTGCCTTGGCTCTTGCCTTGGCTCTTGCCAACCTTCTTCTCTTCTTCTGGCCTTTGCTCAACTTATCCTCAACGGGACAGGAGCTAGTCGGTTTCGGATTAACCGCGTCCTGAGCACGGGTGAATTCCTTAACCAATGGTGTCAGATTAACCGTGCCAAGAGCACATGTACTTTCCTTAACCATCAGTTTCGGATCACCCACGCCCAGAGCACAGGTACTTTCCGTAACCATCGATTTCGGATTAACCGCGCCAGAGGCACTGGTACTTTCCTCAATCATTGGCCGATTCAGATTAACCGATAACACGTTTCCGGTACTTTCCTCTTCAGACATCGGATTCGGAATAACCGCTCCCACCTTGGTTGCAGCATATTCCTCCTCCAAGGACCGAATCGGATTAACCGTTCCTGCATAGTCAGCACTATCCTCATCGGCAAGCAGTAAATCCTCCAAGGAGTTACTGAGAACCAGTAGTGTGCTTCCACTACAACCTGGATCACCCATTGCAGTCATACATGATGGTGGGGCCTCCAAAATCCGAGCCCCGGCCGCATCAGCGGGTGGATTCCCAGACAGGGTCTGGTTACCACTTGGAGAGTCTAAATCCATAGGCTTCTCCATCATGTAAAGTCTTTCCTTTAGTTGACACAAGTGTCTTCAGCCCCCTCACCACGACAAGGTAGAAAGACGAAGACGGGGTACTACCCTTACTTCAACATTTTCTGAACCTAACTCCCATCCTTTTAGCGTAAAATCATCCCAACCTATTTTCTCGTCAAATGACACTCCGCACGTCACAATATTACAGAAATGAAGTGATAAGACGGAGCCGGCTGTTTCTCGGCCTGAAGATGACCTTAAGCTTCAGGACAATCCAAGACGTCATTCCCTCCATCCTCACAAGCCTTACCATCTACGGCTAAAGGAATATATGGAGGCTCGAGAGCGAATTTTTTCATCTACTCCAGTCGCGAGTGATGATCGAGTATCATCACTAATGAGTGGAGCGGGTCGCAGAAAGTCAATCTTGCGCCTTCGTATATTCTGGAGGATGGTGCGTGAAAAAAAGAAAGCTATTTTATCGACGATCATTACCGAGCCGTACGTCCGTACGCTGTGGTATCCCTGTACGGAGTGGACGTTAAAGGACTCCTCGATAGTGGGGCGAGCATCAGTTGCCTGGGGGCAAACTTCCTACAAAGCCTCCAAGATGCACAGGTGAAATATCGACCAGTCTGTCAAGAGGTGGAGACAGCTGATGGTGCTGCACAAAAAGTTTTGGGCACAGTAGTTACCGAAATTACCTTTCGTGGTAAAACTAAGCCCATCACGCTATACATCGTGCCGAGCCTGTCGCAGGAACTATACCTTGGTGTAGATTTCTGGCGATCCTTCCAGCTTGCTCCCAGCATCATCAGCGCGGTCGATACTCCCGATACTGCATCGCAACTGATAGCTCCTGATGCCCACCATTTAACGTTGGAAATGGCAAAGTCCAAATTTCCATCGTACGAAGTCCATGGACTGGGTGTGACCAACGTCGTCGAACACAGTATAGACGTTGGTGATGCAAGTCCCATCAAACAGCGGCACTATCCCGTGTCTCCTGCGATCCAAAAACTCTTATATGACGAGATCGATCGCATGAGAGCACTTGGCGTGATAGAGACCAGCCAGAGTGCGTGGAGCTCGCCTGTGGTTCTCGTGAGGAAGCCAGGCAAGGTCAGGTTATGTTTGGACTCCCGCAAAGTCAATAGTGTGACGAAGAAGGATGCATATCCATTACCACACATTGACGGTATCTTAAGTCGTTTGCCGCGAGCCAACTTTATTACCAGCCTAGACCTCAAAGACGCCTTTTGGCAGATTCCTCTCGAGAACAAATCCAGAGAGTACACCGCGTTTACCATTCCTGGCCGGCCTCTATACCACTACACTCGCATGCCTTTTGGGTTATGCAACGCGCCGCAAAGGATGTGTCGTTTGATGGACAAAGTCATCCCACCCGAGTTGAAGGAACAGGTGTTCGTATATTTGGACGATCTGCTGTTGATTTCTGAGGATTTCGACTCACATTTGATTTTATTGGCTGAAGTCGCAGATTGTTTGCGAAAGGCTGGCTTGACTATAAACGTCAAAAAGAGCAAGTTTTGTCTGAGAGAGGTGAAGTATCTCGGATACATCGTTGGAGACGGAGGCTTGAAGACAGATCTGAACAAAGTCTCAGCCATCGTCGATTACCCTTCGCCAAAGTCCGCACGTCAAGTACGACGCTTCCTTGGTATGGCAGGCTGGTATCGAAGTAGTAAGACATACACTTTTGTTCTGAATTGTTGGGGGCCAAAGTGTGCTACTACACTTTGAGCAGGTGCAAAGTGTGCTAGTCCCTAAGTAGTAAGACATACACTTTTGTTCTGAATTGTTGGGGGCCAAAGGGTGTGAGTTTTTGCTACGAGGTCCAAAGTGTGTGACTTTGGCGGCCGGCTTCTGTATGGGGAAAAAATCTGAAAGTGTAGTGCGTTTGGCGTTTGAGAAGCTGAAAGTGTGTGGCTTGTGGGCTGGCTGCTTGGGCATGGAATCATGGGCCTGGGTTGTGGAACTGAGCCTATTGGCTGGGAGCTGGATTTGGTATGAGATGACGTGATCGATGTGAAGAGTTTGAGGGTTTTTAACAAAGAAAACACATGATAATAGATGTCATTTCGAGGTCTGGATGATAATATTCTCCAGTACTTTTAACTTCGACTTTTATACAAATTTACATGATGTGTTATGTTATGGGCGCCTGTCGTATCTTTTGCATTACGTTCGTATATGCAAGATTATTGCATATGATGAAATAACTGTGTCGCACGTTTTGTAAATTCGTATTAAGAAGACAAAAAAGGGTACTGCAGGTATCTTTGTACTTTATTGTTATTGCTGTTATCTGTGTACTTTATTTTGATGTCCGATATTCTTGAATGGGTTGCGCGGCACTTCAGCCAGACAGTCGGGAAAAAGTGTGTATTGTAGGTCTTCTTTAATCTTTAAGATGTAGATTGAGAAATTTTTGTGATAATTATTTCGATGCGTTGTGTAAATCGGATGAGTATGTGGTGTAGTATAATGAACCTAAATGTGGGCATTTCATGATATTGGAGGGAATGAAACAAATTCTCAGTTTTTATTTTTTATTGTTTTTATTGAAATGAAAGTTCATGCAGATAACATTATTCTAGTCACATAATTGATTTTCTTAATTAAAATAGGTTTTAGTAGTTCCTCCATTTGTAAAATCCTACGTCGAAACCTGAGTCGGTCTAACACATTTTTTTGCCAAATACTCTGCCTACTACTTCTATATGCATACTCCCAGGCAATCATGTATTTGACCGAAACATGATCGGAAAAGTGGACATGTTTATCGTCCGTAGATGACATCGTAGAGGTTGATGAATTCAATCGCCAGCAAAAATATCAGAATTAACAGAGCAAACACTTGCATTACAGTAGAAAGTGATGGAAGGCAGGATTTGTATGATTTTTTAATCGGCAATCCGCAAACGTCCTTACCGCTAACAAACACACAATCTGGAGACAGGCGTAAATGTTCAGCTTCTACATCAGTTGGTGAAGAAGATGCGCTCATTATCAGAGAACAGAAGAAACACTTGACGTAATCCTTCAGGTTGGTGTAAAAGAAGCCGCTTTTCACAAGTTTAAGCACTTTCCTCTCCTCTAGATCCAGATTCTTGAACGTTTTTAGACGATCGTATTCATGTCTTAAGTTCATCATGGCGACTGACAATCTGAATGTTACAGAACATCTTTTATATCAATCCAGGAGTTATGAGATGATGGGAAACCAAGCCATTTTACAAGCACGCGATCTTTTCTTCGTTTTAAAACCTTCTCTACGAGATATACATCGGGATGCTTGACCTTTGTCAATTCTGTCTCATAGAAGCCCCCCTGGATAATGTTGCCTTGATAATCCTCAATTGAATATGTCCGTGGCTGCGTTTTTCTTACTTGCTTTATCTTGAATATCTCTGTCGACCAGTTCGGTGTGTAGCCTTTTTCAAAGACATGTTTGTGCTTGCTTATTCGAACATGATTACCTATTTTATATTTAGGTTTTGAAATAACCTTAACTTTCCTATAGAAGGAAGACAATAAATGAATCTCGTTTGATGTTTTGACATCTATAGGCCTCATTTTAATAGTACGGTGTTTTGTCTTGTTGTACTTAATAAGTAGCTTAGGTAATATATCGACCCAGTGATAATTTCCCTTCATGCTGAATTCTTTCCACATGATATTTTTTAATGTTCGATTAAACCTCTCGACAATGGAGGCTTTCAACGCACTGAATGTAGAGTAATGGTTTATCTCATAATGTTTCATCATCTGACGAAATACTTTGTTAAAAAACTCTGTACCGTCATCGGTTTGTAAGTTTCTAGGCACACGTCTTTGTTTGAAAATTTTTTCCATAGCCTTTGCTACAACATCTGCACTCTTATTTTTAATGGGGAAAGCCCATGCATATTTAGAAAAGGTATCGATCACTGTCAAAAGAAACTTTAAACCTTGATTTTGAGATGAGAATGCACTCATGTCAACCAGATCCGCTTGCCATAAATCATCTATGCCCCTGATGGTAACCCGTCGACGAGTGAATCGTCTACGTGCGGGTCTGTGCAGTTCATTAACAACTTGTCGTCTACTCATCTTGCTAAAGTTATAAATATTCCTCACGGCATTATATAGAATATCGATATCAACTCAGAGACATGATACAATTTAGGCACCCGTTCACAATGATGATTGCAGGCCCTTCCGGGTGTGGTAAAACAACCTTTATAGAAAATCTTCTTACGAGCGGTGCAATGATTCATCCGCAGGTGAAAAAAATCATGTGGTGTAATGCGGAGCAGCATGCTATACCTGCATTGAAGTCACTAAAAAATATAGAGTACTTAAGCTCAATTCCTGAAGAATTCCCAAACGATTCTAATGAGCCAATATTAATAGTGCTGGATGATATGATGCTAAATGCGTTTTCAAGACAAGTATGCGAACTGTTTACAAAGGGTTCCCATCATCGCAATCTTTCTGTTATTTTAGTAACACAGAATGTATTTCATCAAGGGAAATTTTGTCGTGATATATCGCTAAATTGTAAATACATGGTGTGTTTCAAAAATCCCCGCGACAAAAGCCAATTTCATCATCTGGCTAAACAAATATATCCTGAAGACAGTTCCGAGCTTATGCGAATATATAAAGGAATTACGCAACGGCCACATAGTTATTTAATGGTCGACTTAACACAAGATATAAATGATATATTGAGATTTAGGACGGATATATTTAATAAAAATTTTTTAACGTGTTACTGTTCGACTGATAGTCTAAGAGAAGAGAATGGTGTGTCGAATGAAAAGATTGAAGGACAACAGGCATATGTTGTACGTGCTTAAAAACGCCAGTCCTTGTCTGAGGAAAGCTATATTAAAGTCAGCCGATCCGGAGGTGATTAAAACTCTTTGTGAGGTCACTCTGAATACATTAAACGGGAATCATTCGCCTCACCGGAAAATATATTCTCAGCTTTGTAAATATAAAAAGAGCATGCGCAAGTTGGTAGATGCTAAACAGTCTGTGCCACGACAGCGTAAAGTATTAATTCAAAACGGAGGATTTCTGCCAATACTCTTAGGAAGTGTTCTATCAGGAGTTATAGGATCGCTAATTGAAAAATATGCGTAGAGCCAATCATCTAAATAAAATGCTTCTGCTCCCCCCAGAAGTGTATGAAAATCTAAAAGATACGATTGAAGATACAAAGAGTCAACGTTTGTTTGATAAAGCTATTAACAAGATATTGAGAAGTAAGAATACTGACGATAAAAACAAATGGTATCAATACCGGAACGAGCTTATAAAATTTTTTAATACCCGACGCGGGAATAACATCTTTCTAGATATAAAGTCAAAAACTAATCCACTCTTTGATCAGTCAAACCGACGGCGTTATAGAAATATGCGTGACAATACTACTCAAACGAAAATCAAATTTAGCGATGAAAAATCAACACAATCTTCACCTATGCGGGGAGAGGAGATATTTGAATCAATGATAGATTTAACCCCACCAAAAGAAGAAATGACATCCAGATTCAAGAGACGACTATCGGCAAGTGGTATTGCAAAAACTCTTAAGCCACCACCAAAATTCTTGAAAAGAGTGAATGTAGAAGATCATGCGCCGGAAAAAGATTATAAGGTGATAACTGGTGATGACGGAATAACTCAATATACAGTTCCGTTTGACATGAGTGTTGACGAGCTGGATGAGGTTTTCAATAAATATGATAGGGAGAGCGGTAATACTGGAGCCGATGTGCTAGTTGAAGATACAGCACATGGTGAAGAAAGTCCACAGGCTGAAGAAATCTTAAAGATGGAAACCCAGCCTATATTAGGACGTGCGGCGATTAACCTTCCCATTAGACGAGTTGCTAGACAGAGTGAAAGGCTTAGGAATAAGTCAGAGAGTAGTACGAACAGGCCTAAACCGAATTGGGATAGACTTTAAAATGCCTATGACAATAACAGATAAAGAGTTCTACATATGCCTGCTAAGCAACAGTTCTCTAGATACTTATCCGGAAAATACCCTATCCTCATTTGAGAATATACTACCCAGTACATGCAAGTTTGGCAGCGATTGGAGTGTTGGAATAACTGAAATCGCATTACCAAGACGAAAAATAGAGAAGAGTGTATCGGTTAGTCGGCCTAAACGTTCCACCCGATATAAAGATGAAGAAGGTGGACAGAGAATTAAGCGTTTTCGTCGCTCAGACAAATCGGAAAAGAAATCAGATCCTCATTCCAGAGAAATAAGGGTTTCATTATGGGGGCCTGATAACACGAAATTAATTTGGTCTGATATCGATTTACAAAAGTTGTGCTATGCGGGCAACGATATTAATTTCTCGACGTTCTTAACATCATTTTTAACGGCGTTCCAGCCTAAATACAAAAAACCATACATGACATATATTAAACAGGATATTTACAGACGTATTAAAAATGATAAGGACAGAGGGGATATCCCTGATAATAGTGAAAAAAAAATAGCCGGAGAGTTTTGTTTACATATTTACCAATGGGAGAAAGTTGCGGTAAAGGTTTATTTGGAGATGGGTACACATTTCAGATCATGGGTAACCTTTTTTAATTACATAATCGGACAGATTCCGAGATCGCGCAGAAAACACGATGCATTACTAGAAATGCTTGATGATTTTATATTGCCTGAGGTACCAGGAGATCGTCATAAAGTTCCACCCCCAACATCTCATACATTTCAAACTACCGATTACATATCCGATTAACGTTTCAGACTTCATTGCTTTATTATTGAGTGGTATAGAATACGATAAGGATATCCTTACGGAAAAGGCTAAATCTTTACACATATCCGAAGATATGGCAAAAAAGCAGATATTTAACGATGTGCTGGCGTCAATTCGACAATCAATAAAAGATGCCGCGAAAGAAGTAGCCGCAGATATATTACCTGACATTTGGGTTACGTTAGAAGGAACAGCTCTAAAAATACCTTATAGAGAAGCTGACGGCACTACAGACACAACATCGGTAACCGTTGATCTGAGTACAACCGACAAAATTGGTGACTTCTTCGTAGAGACATTTTTAAAAACACCAGTTGATAAACGTGATCCAGAATTGATTGACGAGACAATAAAGGAATCAAAAGCAATTACGACTATTATCAAGGAAAAGGGAACACCTAGTCCTGAAGCAGAAAAGGCAACCCCCCCTATAACATCTGATTCTGAGACACGAAAGCTAATTCCTCCGAAAACATCTGATCGCGAGGCAGATGAGGCACCCTTGCCGAAAAGATCTTACAGAGCTACAGACGAATGTAACGAATTCAACTTAATTCATGTTTACACGGATATTATTAGACCTAGAATTATAGGATGCAAATTGGTGCGGAATCTTCGAGTGATCCCTCTTGAAGAGTGTGACAGTGTTTTCAGATTTGATCACGTAGAGTACTGTCCACTGGAGAAGACCTTTATCGAAAGCATCTCTATAAAAATTACAGACCAGCAAGGTAAATTAGTTAACTTTGAATCGTCTTTTACGCCTACCTATATAATGCTCCACTTCAGACGGATATAAGAAAGCTATAAATATTCACATACTACAGATAGCTGCATAGTGCTAATACACATTTTATGTGGCATGCTTGTTTAATGAGATGAATGCGCACTACACACGGTATTACCTTATACAGAGTGGGGGTAAATTATCCGATATAGGAGAACTGTATCGATCGCCTCTTGTGTACCAGCGTGGGAGAGGAATCGGAAGTTTTTTTAGCGGCCTGATACGCTATTTACAACCGATATTTTCATCAGGAGCAAAGGCTGTAGGAAAACAGGTTATTAACACAGGAAAGTCAATCTTTCAAGAAGTCGGGAGTAAGCCTATCAAGCAGATTTTGAAGGAGCAGGGAAAAACTGCACTACATGAGCTAGCTCAAAAAGGTATAAATAAAATGTTTGATGCTATGGACGGCAGAGGGAATCGAATGCCTATAAAAAGAGTTAATCCGTACACAAGCATGCAGACAAGAAGTTCAGCTAAACGCAAAAGACGTACTAAAGTAAGGAAATCGACGTCTTCGATCAGAAAAAAGAAAACTGTGAAAAAGCGTCGTAATTTGAAAAAACGTTTGTTGGATATATTTGATAGATAATTCGATGGCGATGCTTAAAGAATGTATGAATTCTGAATTGGACCTTTTTGCCTCACTACCAGTTCAGAGTAATATTTTAAAAACTGAAGAAGTTGCTTACAAACCTATAGCATCCCTAGATAACTCTTCCGTACTAGAGTTTGTTTCTCTCGGCCACGGCGACACATATCGTGATTTATCCAGCATCTACTTACGGTTAAAAGTACAACTCATTAAATTTAAAGATGGCAAGGAAGAAACCTTCACTGAGAAAGATACTGGAGGTGATCCATTCGGCGTAGTTAACAATTTGATGCACTCCTTATTCAAACAATGTACAGTGCAGTTAAATGGCAAGAATATAGCTCAAACTGACAATAACTACCATTATAGGTCCTATATTGAAAATTTGCTAAATTATGGAAAGGATGCCGCATCCACTCACCTAGAATCAGTGTGCTGGTTTCTGGATGAAGGTGAAATGGAGATGATTGCAGGAGGAAGGGGTGGAATAAGTAAAGACAATGAAGGTTATCTTAAGAGAGTCTCGATGTTTGAAAAAGGCGCCATAGTGGAACTGATGGGAACGATCCATAGCGATCTGCTTAATCAGGATAAACTATTAATAAATGGCGTTGATTTGCGCTTAATACTTTCATTGGAGAAGCCCGAATTCTATCTTTATTCTAAGGTAGATGATCTTAATCCACGCATTAAAATACTAGAAGCAACAATGTTTATGAATCATGTTACCGTCAACCCAGGAATACTATTAGCACATGAGAATGTACTTCAGCGCTCAAATACCATGTATCCGTACAAACGAGTCGAGGTGAAAACATACACACTTCCTGCTAACACTTTTACGCTATCTCTGGATAACGTAGTGATCGGCCAAATACCGAATTTGCTGGTTTTTGCCATGGTTGATAACGACTCATACAATGGAAATCGTACGAAGAATCCGTATAACTTCAAACATAACAACATAACAAACTTCAACTTGTCAGTAAATGGTGTTCAAGTTCCAAATCAGCCTCTGGAATTTGATTATTCAAAAGCTAATCCTTTAAGTACTAGAGGATATCTCACCCTCTTCAAAGGCACCGGAATAAATTACTTCGATAAAGGTCATCAGATATCGAAAAAATTCTTCGACGATGGGTGCTTCATGTTAGCCTTTGATTTAACAGCGAATAACTCATACAACTCAGGTTGTGGCAACCTGTTAAACCAAGGAGTGGTGCGAATTGAAGGTCGATTCAAGGAGTCTCTAAAGAACAGTGTCAGCTGCATTGTATACACAGAATATGACAGTAATATCGAGATAGATAAGAACCGAAATGTATACACAAGTTTCTAAAAAAGTATATATACAGCTTGATAAGGGGTGTATTAGCATAGTATCCAACTAGGTACAAAAAGGAAAACATGACAAATTGCCTGGTAAATGTTGAGTATCTATCAGAAGGCCATTTAACCTTCTTTAAGAAAATATCACTTACAGGTTTCGGGGCACAGAATAAGCTCTACTCAAAAGAAATTATATATAAATATCCAACGTCTTTGGCAACTTCTACAGATCAGACAGGAGTATGTGGAAACTTAGAGCTCAAACGCCTAGATGAAGAACTTATCAGAACACTGGCAAAATTTTCAACAGTTTTTGCTAATGGTGAATCATCAAAAGAATTCTTACAAAGTTACGTGACTTCTCATACACAGATCATAAACCTTGAAAACTTAATTTCAAAAGCCCAGGAATGAACACGATTGAACTTGCCCAGATTCTGAAAACAAATAGCGTCACTAGAAACTTGTTCAAGGGCGTCTTCCCATGTGATCATCTGCCCAGTAAAATAAAAAGACCCGCATACGTTATAGCAAACACTGACCCTTCTCATAAAAGTGGCACGCATTGGATTGCTTTCTATCTACCCAGGAACGGACCTGTAGAATACTTCGACTCTTTTGGAAGATATCCGACAAATAAATACTTTAAAAAATTTTTACATGGCAACTCAGAAATGTTTATAAATAGTAAAAAGAGAATACAGGGTCTGTTTTCATCGACCTGTGGTAAATACTGTTGTGTATACGTATATTCCCGGTGCAAGGGGAAGAGTCTAAAGTTTTTTCTTAAACAGTTCTCATCAAAAGAATTTTCACATAATGACGCTAAGATCGTTAATTTATACCATCATATATTTTCATCGGATACTACACAGAACGGCGGGATTTGTCACAACCAGTATTGTAAATCAGAGGCTGAGAGTATAAAAGCAGCAGGTTGAAACAGTCGTGTTTCAGTTTTTATTGTGAAATCTTCAGTTCAATATGTCTACGATTCCTACAAAAAAAGTGCGTTCCGCGGATCTTACAAAAAAAGTGCGTGCCGCGGATCTTGGGATCCCTTTCAAAGGAAAAAAATCAGCACCCTCCGACAAAAAAGTTAATGAGAAGATTAGCAAAAAGAAAAGATCAGAGGTTCCGGGTGAAAACGCTCTGCTAAACTACACCTACTATCTGGATGGCTGCCAGAACCGGAAAATTGTGCTCGGATTCGATCCATTCACGTTTGAGGCAAAAATAATCTTCAGTCACCATGGGCGTTTCCCTGTGTCAACAAACTACTTCGGATGGCTATCAGTATACAACCATCTCGCCCAGTTGAAGAATAAGGTTGAGATGCAGCCGGGTAATCAGCTTGGATTACTAGAAGAGTACAGAATACCTGTAGGAGAAGGCAGCATTAAATTGAAACATCTCGAACTGTGCTGTTTGTTTGAAATGATGGATTTCTTTAATATCGTTATGTTTCATAACAACAGCGCTCATGAAAGTGTGAGGGAGTATTTCAACCAATACACGACTAGATGCAAGGCGAAGGATGTGCTAAAATTATCCAATGACGACTTTTTTATACCATCACGAAGTTCATATGTACATTTAAACTATTCTAGACTTTTTTATGAAATCCCCTGGCTTTGCAGTGCCAATATTCTGTTCAATATAACAATCGGTTAATAAAAATTTTTTAAGAAAAAAAGCTTCTTGTTTTTTATTTTTATATGTAAACTTTATTCATTAGCATAAAAATATAAATGTTTACACAATTTTGTACCGCACAGCGTCTAGGTTGGACTTCATTATGGCTTTTACAGATGGTCTGGAAGTGCTGAAGATCAGTTAATTTCGGAATGGCAAGCTGTATTATTTCGGCATCTGGCAAGTATCTTCTGATGAAGTTCTCTTTCACAATGCCCTTTACGTATATAATGGAGTCCGTAAAGTCTTTCAGGATATCAGGTAGAGTGTTATAATATGCCTCGCCATCATTCCAGTGTAGACCGTTGATATTCTCTCGTTCATACTTCTGTTGCTGATCTGCTTTTACGCTCAATTCCTGATAGGGATGCGGAGGTAAGAAGTGATAGAGCGCTGGGCATAACGTACCAAAAGGTAGTATGGCAAGCTCTTTTGCAAAATACTGACCAGAATTCCCTGTGACAAACTGGATATCTAAAATAAATCTACTCATGTTGCCTGTAAGACACAATGTCGTTAAGTGAAAGACGATTTGTTTATGCCCATTTTATATATTTTCCAAAATATCATTCTACAACTTATGTCTAATTATATATTTCAAATTAGCATAATTTATACTAGCACGCATTCTTAAAGTAAAATCTTAATATTAAGCATGCTAACTTATATCTAAATATATATTTCAAATTTTATACTAGTGTGTATTCTTAAAGTAAAATCTTAATATTTAGCTTGCTAGCTTAATTTTTTTAAAACCATAAGGGTATGAACAATGATCTTCAGCGACAACCCTTTTATTAAAAGTGAATTGCAGGTGTTTCTTTTCCACGGTGCTAATAACAGTCCCAGGATGCTTACGCTTGATCTTTCGCTCATTCGTTACACAAACTGCGTCGCCCCCATTGGTACCCAAAACCATAGATTTCAGACATTTGAAATTCACCTTTTTGGAATTTATATAATTGAGCGTTATCCCTTTACACTTTGTAACATACTCGACCTGATCCCCTATTTCGATTTTTAGACTGTAAGTGTTAGGACCGGTACTTACATATTCTGAAATAATTGCATCAGGACCAAAGCTTTCAATTTCGTTTGTTAAATCCCCCAGAAAGTTTGAAATTGTAAAGGGGATAGAAGATGTCTTATCATCTACAAAAACCATACTATCAGTATCACAATAAAGTATCTTTGTACCGACCTTTTCTAATGTCTCGTAGAGCTTAAGTCTGGCGAACGCTGTCGTATAGGCTGCTATTGGTGTGTTTACATGTGGCAACATATTTAAATTCTCTTCTATATTTCTCCATGTATTCCACAGGATGTCTTGAGATATTGGTAAGAACGAGCAGATTTCTATACCCGGAGCGTGTAAAAAATCGTTAAAGTCTTTGAAATTGTCTACCACTTTTGTGTTCGTACGGTTTTCCCTCTGAGCGAATTTACCCCAAAAAGAATTTAGACAGATTTTTGCGGTGTTACGCCTACCCGAATTCGTCTGGATTTCATTTTTGTCCAAGACAATGTCCTCCTTTATCTGATATGACTTTATAAAATCATCTTTTTCCGCATCTGTCGTACATTCGCTCCCCCAACCGCTAGCCTCCTGTTTAATCTTTAGAAATGTGTTTACGTATTCCGTAAATAAACCTCCTGTCTTTGTAACGGGGTCGTATACAGTATGATTATATTTCCAAACCTCATGCACGATTTTAATCTCATAACCTTTCTTTACAGCTAAGGCTACTTCGGGTATAACCCATGTACCAGTAATTTCCCGGTCACCATCATTATGTTGACATCTTGTTACTCTATTTTTAGATGCGCAAGTTCTACAAAGTGCTAAATACAGTTTAAGGTTATTTTTGAAAGGTAATACAGGCAGGAATAAATCATTTGGCGGCAATATGGTACAGGTAATAAAACCGTGCATTGATAGTATTTCTGGTTTTGTAGGCAGGTTCTCGTTCATGTATATTTCCGGATGACCAATGGGGTATGGTGCATATTTATTAATGTACGGATACAGACTTGTAAAGTCCAAATATCTAATTAATTCATTCTCTCTAGTTTTATGATATAGTCTAAACACCTCAGTACGACCTCCAAAAATAGCATCACGAGGGTTCAGGGGTGCCTTGATATTTATAGTAAGTTGTTCTAACTTCTTTTTCTCTTCGGGATTTGCCTTTAAAAAATTGTTGAACACACATTCCCAGATATGTATTAACTTATACCCACTACGTCTAATCATTTCCATTCTTCTAAGTGTAGCCTCATTCCTTTGCGCTAAATTTTCGCGGCCACCTGTATTAGTATATACATCCTGCACTCTGTAACAGGTTGTACAACCATGGTGAAAGCATCCAAAGAATTCGTAAACAGTGTTTGTCTTTGGATTGAAGCCATCTACATACATGCCGCCTTTCTCTAACTTCACCTCGCCCTTATTGTTAGCCGATAAAATCTCGTCCTGTATTTTGCACGACTCCCAAGCAAGCCATTTAGAGGCGATTAGCGATTGATTCTGAGATTTATAGTATCCATTTTTAGGCATTATGCCTATAGTATTCGCCTTCAGATAGTTTTTTCGAAAAACAAGCATACATGCTGAGGCTATAGTTAAGGCTTCTGTAAAAGGATTTACATTAGTAATGCTTAAAAATTCTCTCATGAATCGAAGGCATCCCAACCGCAAGATATTGACATCACTCACACAGTATCTCAGTAACTCCTTTCTGTTATCAAAGGTCCCTGTAGCATTTGTGTTATACCACTTAAAGAACTTGTCTTTTTCTGCCCCCCGCATTGTAGTATAGCCATATAATGCAGGTGTTGGGTATGCACCTACATAGTCAATATTTTCCATTGTATTAAAGAAAAACGGATAATAACCCTTTACATGATCTTTAATTTCAAAAACCTTAGGAAAATATGATAGCGGGAATGCCAAATAATTTAATGAGTCTATAAAAGATACCCTTCCGCAGGTTAGCTTCATTATCTTAGTGCCATTCATTATAGGTTCGATTTTCATCTTTCTGCTCATTAACTCAGAAATTATAAAATGACAATCATAGCCTTGCGAATTGTGAGCTATACAATAAACGTTTGAAATAGAAACTCGAGTTCTGAAACAGTAATTTAAAAACTCTGCTACGACGCTCTTATTCTCGTGATATTGAAAAATATGCTTCCTCACACCACAAACACTGCATTCCTCCCTTATGTCAGGATTTTCATAGCAGTTATAGCAGACCTGCTGTGCAACAATCAAGTTGACAATATGGAGGAAGGAGTTATCATCGTAGGAAGTATCCTGAGTACTTTCACAATCAAAGAATATTATCATAAATCTATTATCAATCCCTTTCTTCGGAGGTTTAATATAACAGAGATGATCTGACGGCACAATTTTCCAGCAAATTTGGCATAGGAATTCGTTGCATGTGTGACTACCATCTCGTCTTCTATCGATAACTATGAACTTGCACTGATCGCATATTCTGAGACTTTCACACACGTTCTTTTTCTCATATTTATTTCTTAAATGATTCTCAAAACAATTGTCGCCTCTGAACACACGATTACATTCTTTGCATTCCCTAACTTCTTCTACAAACAGACATGGCGGAGAGGATAGACAGTATGTACATTTTTCAGCACATTTATGTTGCTTCACGTACAATGTCCTATCGCAAAGAGTGCATGCATACGGTCTGTTGAAAAAACCGGTAAGTGACTTTATCACATAAAAGTGCTCCAACTCTTTCGAATAGTAGAAGTATAATTTTTTTAGGGAGTTGTGCTCGTACGAGGGCCTAAACATAAAAGATTCTGGCTTTTTCATATCATTAAAAACGACAATTTGATACTCCCTCAAAATTTTTTGAAATTTGTAAAGATCTGCCTGAATACACCCTTTCTTACCCACCACAACCTTTGCTTCTTTACATAACTTCTTCGTCAATCTATCTAGAGTTTTAACAATCGAGACTTGACTTTTTCCCTTGATTCTTCCCGAGATCATCTCAATAGCATAACATAAGCTTCGTGGGAGACAATTAAAATCACCGTCCTTACCAACATCCACCACACTATACTTCCTAGCCAGAATCTCCCTTTCTGTGGAATTCACGGCATCCACCCTCCCCCCGATGAAGGGGAAATTTATAATATCCGCTTTTATTTCCATAGCCCCATCTGAGAGAAAAGTGCTGTTGGACTGATTGACATTAGAAATAAGTTGAATAATGGTAGCCCCACTCACCTCACTTACAGGTCTTAAACTACACCAAATGGGCTTGACGTCAGGATAATCTTGAGGTTCAATCGATAAACTAATTTTACTTCCTTGTACTGAACCGGCGACTAACTCTTTTACCACCCTATCAAACATCTTCTCCAGCTCTTTGACAGGGTCTTCAACGTTCTCTCTGAAATCCTTTAGTCTGAAGACCATCTTAACACCCTCGAGATTAAACTTTTTAAAAAAGGTCTTTTGTTTAGATAAAATCTCTATTTCACTATCTGACCCTCCGCCAGTTTGGATTAAACCATTTTCCTGATTCTCTTCGTGCATATTTTCAAAAAATGCGCCTGATCTGTTGGCAATCGATCTCTCACAAACAAGGCTATTTTGATCTATCTGTTCCAAAGGTGTGCTATTAGCACCCCCCGCATTTTTGAGAGAAGAAACAACTTCTTTTAAACCCCCATCCGTAAAGGGAACACCATGTTCCGAAGGTGTGTTATTAGCTCCCCCCGCATTTTTGATAAAAGAAACATCTTCTTTCAATCCTCCATCCGTAAAGGGAACACCATGTTCCGAAGGCGTGTTATTAGCTCCCCCCGCATTTTTGATAAAAGAAATATCTTCTTTCAATCCTCCATCCGTAAAGGGAACACCATGTTCCGAAGGCGTGTTATTAGCTCCCCCCGCATTTTTGAGAAAAGAAAGAGCTTCTTTCATTCCTCCATCCGTAAAGGGAACACCATGCAATTCTGAGAAGCTGGTTAACAGCTCTAAGAACCGGTATTTTTCCGGCAGTTCGAAATATATTTTTTTTTCTTTAAGATCCTTAACTAAGATACTTAAACTAGACAGAAATATATTATATCCTAGACTTAAGGAGCTACTTAAATAATTTATCGCACTTACACTATCCATCTTATTTTATTATCTATTAGTGTACTAAGTATAGTATATTGGCGGGTTCTGGATACAAGGGACTTGGACTCAACTGAAAAGGATTATTAATGAAGTTGTATGGCACTGATAAGGAATTGATAAGATGTAAGTCCAGACTGCATATTTTTGTAGGATAACAAGATCGCATTATTCATTTTTTTAAATTATTATCTTAATAATGTACTAATGTAAATATATATCTTTAACTTTTTTCTTGTATTACACATCCCTTTAACGGGTTACAAATTTTGCATGGTGCAGCATGCCAACTTAAACTAATTGGAGCGATCCTCAATCCTCTCCTCCTCCTCGACGCCTTGCTTGCAGGCCTGATGGCAGACGGTCCCGGCTTCAAATTATCCCGAACTGCATCAGAAGTGAAATGCGCTTTCCTCAACACCGTGCTTGCAGGCCTGATGGCAGACGGTCCCGGCTTCAAATTATCCCGAACTGCATCAGAAGTGAAATGCGCTTTCCTCAACACCGTGCTTGCAGGCCTGATGGCTGACGGTCCCGGTTTCAAATTATCCCGAACTGCATCAGAAGCGAAATGCGCTTTCCTCAACACCGTGCTTGCAGGCCTGATGGCTGACGGTCCCGGTTTCAAATTATCCCAAACTGCATCAGAAGCGAAATGCGCCTGTTTTTTTCCCTCAAGCACCTCCGATATTCTTCTGATATCGTTGCATATTCTTAGAAGGGCCGTATGCACTTCTATTTCTCCCTGCAAACTGAAAATTTTTCTATTAAGATTTAAAGGTTGAGATTAATTTTATTTCAAAAACAAGCCTTACCTGACCATAAAATTGGTTATCACTTTGAGCTGCTCTTAATACCTCAGGGTACAAGTCCGGATGCTAATGTTCTCTAGCCTCCTGAAACTCCGACTTTTATACCGATTCTCAAGGCTATTTCGCATATTATCCAGTGCAATCTTTCTAACAGGTCATTATACCTCACACATTAATTATTCAAGCTAGTATGCTATACTTGCCAAGAAAAGGATTATTTTCTACAGAAGTACATTATCCGCCATGCGCATGTAGCCTACGCATGTCTCAAGCTAATAAATTTTATATTTATAACACCACTCGCCCGTTTAGAATGAAAAGTGCATACTTAACTAGGCCTTTACCTATTTTGTTGCAAACGTTAGACTCTCTGATTTATATGGCAAGAATGACAAACTGATCATTATTCGTTTTGGTTATTATACCATTATACCATCCAACCATCTAACTAGATAATACAGAACTCAGGAAAACGCATATTTAGCACGGTCTTTTAGCAACTTTGTTGCAAATGTTAGACTCTCTGATTTATAGGGAAAGAATGATAGTCTGATTATTTCTTTTCCTCTTACCATCAGTCCAAAGATATGTGGGTCTCGACTTTTCAGTTCATTACCTCGTATTGTGTAATCCCAATTCTTGACTATTTTACCTATCTTCCGCCGGGTATATAAGTCGGAGCTCCTCGTGAGGAAAATCATAATCTCCTTACAGGTCTGATAGTCAAATATGGTAAGTTTCATATTATCCGTTTTACTTTTTTACCAATAACTTTATTTTTGTAATTTTTTTCAGAATACTTTCGAATTATTAGCTTCCGCTGTTGGGGGTGATGGGGACTCTATGATTCCCACTAGCTCCCTCGAGATCGGGAAGGAATATCTCATTAAACTGTTTCGGCTGGTGAAGACGAAATACGGAGTAAGGCTGGCACTCCATTTCGACGAAGGCATCTTCTGCTTCTTACCACCCCGATTTTCGGAAAGGGTGAAGACACAACGCCAGATAGATGAACTGAACCAATCTTCAGATCAGTACTTCGTCTTCGATGGTATAGATGAAACACGCGGTGGGTTTCTAAAAGTACGATTTTTGAAAAAATAAACTCATGCATATAAATAAAGAATGAAATGACATCTATTATCATGTGTTTTCTTTGTTAAAAACCCTCAAACTCTTCACATCGATCACGTCATCTCATACCAAATCCAGCTCCCAGCCAATAGGCTCAGTTCCACAACCCAGGCCCATGATTCCATGCCCAAGCAGCCAGCCCACAAGCCACACACTTTCAGCTTCTCAAACGCCAAACGCACTACACTTTCAGCCTTTTTCCCCATACAGAAGCCGGCCGCCGGAGTCACACACTTTGGACCTCGTAGCAAAAACTCACACCCTTTGGCCCCCAACAATTCAGAACAAAAGTGTATGTCTTACTACTTAGGGACTAGCACACTTTGCACCTGCTCAAAGTGTAGTAGCACACTTTGGCCCCCAACAATTCAGAACAAAAGTGTATGTCTTACTACTTATCGACGATTCGTCCCCAACTTTGCCGCTACCGTGTCACCAATCTCAGACACTCTAAAGAAGTCCAACCAGTTTGCTTGGACTATAGAGGCACAAACTTCCTTCCTATTAGTGAAAGACTTGTAGGGAGATGTTTTGCGGCAAAACTACTCAGGCCGAAAACACTCCTCACAAATTGGATCACAACGATCCAAGGACACTGGCTGTCATTTCGATTCCTATATAAGGACGAGAAATCGAAGTGGCAGCCAGTCGTTCGCCAACTGGCGGGCGACTCACTACACGGCTGCAAAGCGATGACGCCGATAGTCATCGCTGCAGCTACACAAACAGCGGCTCGACGGTAGCGAACAATACCGTCGCCGCAAAGACGACGGCTGCGATGTGAGCCGTCGCAACAAGACGACGGCTGTGATGTGAGCCGTCGCAACAAAGACGACGGCTGCGATGTGAGCCGTCGCAGCAAAGACGTCGGCAGCGACATTGCCGACGCAGCGAACACCACACCCCCAGACACGCGACGGCACCGAATACTGCCGTCGCATCACGACCTTAAAGAAGTTGGACTCTCGGTATAGCCAGGAGAACTCCAACGCAAGGTCGTGACGAATGTCCTTACAGACTTGTTGACGAAAGCCCCCTTACTGATAAATCCAGATTTTAAGAGGCCTTTCGTAATACAATGCGATGCCAGTAAATCAGGTGTGGGTAGCGTTCTCTTTCAGGAAAACAATGACGGATCGGAATCTCCTGTGGCGTATATGTCACAGAAGCTCACTTCCGCTCAACGCAACTACAGCGTAACCGAACTCGAGTGTTATGCAGCTGTGTTGAGCGTGAAAAAATTTCGAGCCTATGTAGAAGGGACGGCGTTCAAAATCGTTACGGACCACGCAAGTCTCAAATGGATCATGTCGCAGAAAGACCTACAAGGACGGTTGGCAAGGTGGAGTCTAAAACTCCAAGGTTACGACTTCACAATCGAACACCGACGAGGGAGCCTGAACGTTGTACCCGACGCTCTCTCTAGTGTATACGAAGAGTGATTAAATGCGCTGATCGACGTGGCACCGATGGTGGACATGGATTCTCCAGAGTTCTCTGGCAAGGAATATAAAGAATTAGTGTCCACTGTCGATGCGAACGCCGATTGGCTTCCTGACGTATGCGTGAGGAATGGTTTCGTGTACAAGCGCACAGAGCCCCACAACCCGATTGCTGAAGACAGGGCCTGGAAGTTGTGGATTCCATTGAGCCTTACGTCAACTGCGATTGCTCAGGCGCACGAGGCAGATACCACGGTCCATGGTGGTTATGCCAAAACGCTAGAGCGAGTCAGGCGATTTTTGTACTGGCCCGGGATGGCTACACAAGTACGCACCTACATTCTGGCGAGCGACACTTGTAAAGAGATAAAGTCCCCGAACAGACCTCTACGAGCGCCTATGGGAGAACCGTTCCAGACGGATCAGCCATTTCAACATCTATACATCGACGTACTGGGACCATATCCGCGTACCAAACGGGGTAAAATAGCCATTCTTATCGTCTTGGACCACTTCACAAAATTCCCCCGTTACATCCTTTGGGGCGAATCACTGCCGAAGAGATTACCAACTATTTGGAGGGGCAGGTCTTCCATACGTTTGGAACACCCGAAACGATCCTCTCCGATAATGGCTCTCAATTCAGGTCGAATGTGTTTAAATCCATGCTGAACAAATACGGAGTTCAACACCTGTACACCCCGAGCTACTCACCGCAAGCGAATGCTTCAGAACGTGTAAATCAGTCGATCCTGGCCGGTATCCGAGCATTCATCACTGATGACCAAACACGATGGGATGAGAGTCTAAGCAAAATTGGATGTGCACTTCGGAGCTCACTCCACCAAGCCACTGGATTTTCCCCTTATCAGGTTCTGTTTGGAAATCACATGATGTTGCACAGGAAGGACTACGAACTGCTGAAGCGTTTGCGAGCGTTGGGAGAGTCAAATGTGCAGCTTCGACCTCGAGAGGGAATTCCTATCATGAGGCAACTGGCGCAGACGAAAATAAGGGTCGCACATGAGGACAGTAGCAAGCGTTATAATCTGCGCGCTGCTACAACACAATTTTGTGTAGGACAGGAGGTTTACAGAAGGAATTTTTCCCTGTCCACAGCCGCGCAGAATTATAACGCCAAGCTGGCGAAGAAGTTCCTCAAGTGCAGGATTCGTCGTGTGCTAGGCAACTCACGATACGAATTGAAGGATTTAGGAGGCAAACGTGTGGGGATCTACCACTCCAAAGATCTGCGGCAGTGATCCGAGGGGTTAGGCCCATAATTGCCCGGCTCTCAGCGTGAGCATGAGGTTGTTGAGTTGTCACTAGACAACTCGACAATTTCCTGCTGGGCGGTTGTGGGTGCGCTCAAGGCTCAGCATTACGATGAACTTTGATCGCACCCGCAACTGCCACCAACTGAGCGACAGCAAAAAAGGGACCGTTATTAGGCAGATGCCGGAAACGGCGAGCGAGGAAGAAAAAAAACGGCGAGGTACCCGAGAGAAGCGCGCGTGCATTCCGTGATTAGTTTCACATTTTTCATTTTTTTTTGCGGAAATTTCGGCAATTTCGCGAAAAATTAACGCCGAAAATCGAATTGAGTGACACGATCATGTAATTCTGTTATCACGAGAAAAGAGCGCCGGCAGATCGCTAGATCGTTCTAGCCCGTTTTATCGGTTCTATTCATAAGTCCTGGTGAAACCGCTTTACAAAACTTAGCCGCCTCGACGAAAATGAGTGCTTCTAAATCAAAATCTTTCCGGAAAAGTTAATTATTCAACCTCTTTCTTGGGTTACACGCGACACAAAAAAAAAATGCTCGGCTTCGTCGCGAGAATTCAATCGAATTTCTTGTAATTCCCTAAATTTGTAAACGGTCGTGAATATATATTGTGATACATTGTGCGAATTGATATTGTGCGAATTGTTTAATTTAAAGGCTTGCATGCAAGTCGTTTCAGGTGGTCGGAATTTGTACATCGAAGGGTTTACATAAAATGGAGCGTTTTAATGCCTGAAAAGTGTGTCATTGAATCAGATGCGAATATGGCGCGCAAAGTTTTTTGGGTGACACGCGACGATCCCTTGGAGGAGATAGTTGTAAGAGGTCGAGAGTTTTGGCTGAAAAACGAACGATCACCTGTTGATCAGCGGCATGAGTTTTTTTTTTTAAAAGTGGCGATTTACGGAGTGTAAAGTGATTCCACTGAGCGTTTTTTTTTGATTCTTCGAAATCTGTTGAATTAACGAGGATCGTTCGAATTTTTTTTGCGTCTTTTATTCGAGTGTTTTAAGCGAGTTTTTGTTTTCCCAAATCAAAAAAAATAATAAGTAAAATGAATTAAAATTTAAATAATAAATAATTAAATAAAATAATTAATAAATATAATAAAATAATATGACAAACAACAGGACAGACAGACAGAACTTATATTAAGAATAATAGTAACTTAAAATTTAGAAGGAAAACGAAGTATTAAATGGGGTGAGTTACATTTTTGTTATTTGCATTATCCTTTCTGGTTTTGGTGTTTCTATATAATTTTTTTCAGAATTTTGTTTCATAAAATTTCTTTTTCCTCGTCATTTTGGGGTCATGCATTGTAATTTTTTTTTCTTCCATACGTTTAAAATGATTAAAGGCTAAAGGCCAAATCTATAATGAACCCGAGCGTCTAAGCTCCTCCACCCTGAACCTCAATAAGGGGCCATGACAGATTGTTAATTAGGACAGTCATGGCTGAGGTAGGGTGGGCAGACAGGGCGCTATACCACCTAAGCGCCCTGACAAATCGCGAAGTCACGCACTCCACCGCTTCTTGGTCTTTCACGACCTATTGGGAAAATAGTCCCATTTTAAACCACCCTGGAGTAAGCCGACACGAAATTTTTTGTTGTACAGGCCAAGGGTTTATGGTCTGAAATCTGGGCAAGAACCCCCCCACAACTGCCCTAGCTAGTCCCGGCCGCCAGCAAGCGTGTCGCTTCCGCTCGGATTTCAGCCACCAATTCGGACGTAGGAGGAATTGGCCCACTCTTTCCAGAACCTTCCTTTCCCTCGAATATTTTGACTTTTTCAAGTCGAAATGTTCACTCCAAGGCCTCCGTTCACAACAATTTATAGAAAGACATGTCCTATGATACCGACATCTACTATGTTGCATTTATTAAGTACATGCTTATTTTCCACAGACGTTATCTACGGCTATACAGTACGCGCATGTCACATTTTAACAAATTTATGGTTATAACCTCGCTCAGTCACCTATCTGGATAATACAAATCTCATTAAAAGTCCACTGAACTATCCACGATAGTTATAGAAAGACATGTCCCATACCCATGATACCGGCATCTATAATGTTGCATTTATTAAGTGCAGGATTATTTTCCACAGACGTTATCTTGTAAGCCTATGCACAAGCGCATGTCACAATTTAATAAATTTTATGGTTATACGAGGGCGGATTGATAATGACGTGCAAAAATCAAGAAGGAGTGGGCAGGTAAGGAATTCGTTATTTTTTTTACCTGGACCATCCTTAAATAGATTACCTGCAAAGTTTAAGCCTGATACCTCGTTTAGTTTTCGAGAAGCAGCCGTCTAAGCAAGTCGACTTATAAAAATTTTTAAAAATGGATAAAAATGAATTTCGTGCGTTGATCAAACACAATTTTTTAAAAGGGAAAACAGCTAAAGTAACCAAAGAAAAATTAGGTAAGCATTATGGGGACTCTGCACCATCGATCCGAATGATTTACAAATGGTTTTCTGAATTCAAGTGTAGTCGTACGAGCACACAAACCATACCAAGTCCAGGTCGTCCAAATGAGGTCACCACGCCAGAAATGATCGATAAAATCCATGATATCGTGATAGAAGATCGTCGAGTAAAAGTGCGTGAGATAGTTAACGTAGTAAGCATCTCATTTGAACGTGTTTGGAATATTTTGAAAAACCATTTGGACATGAGAAAGCTATCCGCAAGATGGCTGCCGCGTTTGCTCACAATCGACTAAAAACGCAATCGTGTGACAACTTCGCAGCACGGTTTGCAACTGTTTTAACGTAATACAAATGAATTTTTTCGTTGATTCGTAACTGTTGGTGAAGCATGGATTCACCACTACACTCCAGAAACCAAACAACAGTCAAAACAATGGAAGGATGTCGGTTCAAGGAGGCAAAACCGTTCTATCGGCTGGAAAAGTTATGGCGACAGTTTTTTGGGATTCCAATGGAATGATATTCACCGACTACTTGGAGAAAGGAAAAACAATGACGGGAGCATATTATTCTGAGGTATTGGTTTCATTGGATGTTGAAATCAAGGCAAAACGGCTTCATTTCGCGAAGAAAAAAGTGTTGTTTCACACGTCCGTTGTTGCAACGGCAAAACTGTTTGAATTACGGTACGAATTGCTCCCTCACCCACCGTATTCTACAGATTTGGCACCCTGCGACTTTTTATTATTTCCAGACTTGAAAAAATGGCTTGCTGGAAAGAGATTTACCACGAATACTGACGTCATAAGTGAAACCAACGTCTATTTTGAAGGGTTGGACCAATCATATTATTTGGAAGGGATCAAAAAATTGGAAAAACGCTGGACTAAGTGTATCGAGCTAAAAGAAGACTACGTTGAAAAATAAAATAAATTTTTCCGGATAAAATTATGTTTTCTCAATTTTTGCACGTCATTATCAATCCGCCCTCGTAGTACCACTTAGTCACCTATCTGGATAACGCAAATCTCATTAAAAGTACATACTTAACATTGTCTTTAGCAACTTTGTTACAGCAGTCAGACGCTCTGAATTATTTGAAAAAAAATGATAATCTGGTTATTTCTTGTACTTTTTGCCCTCAGTGCAAGGATTTATGGAGACCTTAACCTTTTCAACTCATTACCTTATCTTATGTAAATTCAAGGTCTCTTGAACATTTTTCTTACTCTCTGGTTGATAAATAAGCAGGTAAAACCTCAGTGGAAAATCATAAACTGTTCGGTTCGAATATGGTGAGTGTTACATTACACTAAGTTCTCTGAATTTGTACTAATTCTCGTTCTATTAACATTTTTAGAACACCTTTGATTTGCTAGCTTCTGCCGCTGGCGGTGATGGAGACCTTATGATCCCCACCAGTACTCTAGAAATCGGTAAGGAACTTCATATAAAGTTTTTCCGTCTGCTGAAGACGAAATACGGCATTAGGCTAGCGGTACATTTGGATGGTGGGGTATTTTGTTTTTTGCCACCGCGTTTTTCGGAGAGGGTGAAGACGCAGCGTCAGGTCGACGACTTGAACCAGTCTCAGGCACATTACTTGGTTTTTGATGGGGTTGACCAGTCCCGCGGTGGATTTCTATAACTTTGTTTTCTCAAAAAGTAAAGAAATATACGTGCAGCAATTTAAATGTATAAACTATTACATATCTTACTTTCAATAAAAATGTAATTGAAAAAAGAAAACAAAAAAATTTTTTATTCCAATAATACCTACACAGTAAAAATTTACGGACTATATTTAAGAGAATTTGGTTTGTATATAGGTCCAAACCAAATTAGACTTGGATGTAGTCTTCTAAAAAGTTTAAAGAAAACTGAACCTAAAAGTTTTAAATAAAAACCGCTAAATGGATTCAAAATAAGCCTACCTAGTATTATTTTTAAAATTATGCTGTCGACTAAACAGTAATCACAAAAGGCTTGGAAAAAACCGATAAAATCTAAAAAAAATTAAACTAAAAGTTTAAATTAAAAACTACTTGGAATTCAGAACGAGACTCTCTAGTTTTATTTTAAAACTATTGATGACTATGTGCAACACGGGGAAAAGACTAAAATTCAAACGAATATAGATTAATAAAACTGCGTTGGTTTTAAGTTTAAGAACGCTTAGGGTCGTTCCTACGATGTTCAGTTACGTTCTAACTGGAACTTTAACTGTCAGATTTTCATACAAAACTTCCGGTTAAAGTTTCAGTTAAAGTTTAACTGACGATCGTCATAATAGCCCTTAAAAGTTAAAACATTGCAATAGAAAAATTATGTGAATAAGTGAAATAAATAATAAAACTTTAAATTATACAGCCAACTGAAAAATATAACATTTATTTTCAAAAAATAATATGAAATTAAGAAAATTCTTATATGCACTTATGGTTTAAGTCAATAGTGGATCTTAAATCGTGAAAATTTTTCATATGGCCAAAAGTAAAAGAGATACTTTGAAATTTTTTACAACAAATGACACAGAAAAATGCCATTATTCACTGAAAGTTCTAATATTCTAGTTGGTATTTTTGGAAGCTGTATTCCATATAAAAAATGTTGAATAAATGAAAATCTTTTTAAATTGTCGTCGTATTTTAAATTAAAAACAAAGAAGATTTTAAACAAAAGATCGAATGTTTGACAAATGTTAAATCCCTCCGGGACTTTAATAAATTTCTTATCAAAATATATAAGAAACTCAGAGAGCGCTGATCTGCTTGGACCAAGTGCAATTATAAATGGTTGATTACTTCTGGCGTTTTTGACGTGTTCTTCTTTAGGCAAGTTGATCTATAAAAATAATAAATTGTTTATCAAAAGCCCTTTGTGCATAAAATTTACGAATTTTACATTTCCGAACAAGATTAGTGTCTTGCACGCTTGAATGAATGATGCTCTAGATGCTGTACGGTTCAATCTATATAAGCCATACAGTTTTATTTCCAAATATGTATTTAGTTTATGTTATTTATGTTAAAATTACCTTCACATTCATCCACAATTATTTTTGCTTCTTGAGCAACTTTGAAAACGTTTGCGCTATATAGTGGCCACTTTTGAATAAAACTATCAGCATTTGCAGGGTATAATAATTGAAAGTCATATAAAATCTAAAGTAAAATATTTAAGTAAGGTAATAAATTATCAATATAAAACCTTATCTCACCAATGTAGGGTCAATAAAATAAAATGGAAAATCAAGTGTCTGATCTCTTTTTGATTGAATGGTGGTCCGTCGAGAGTTCACACTTTTTTTCAAAATATCTTGTATTGCTTCCCTTTGATGAGGGATAATAGAGTTCTTGAGAAACTGTAAAGCGTCATCAATTTCTTCGTTTTCGGTTCTCACATTCCTGGATGGACTTTTTGGTTTTTGCGTTGAATTTTCCGCACCCTCATATTTTTTCCGCTTATAATTCGCATTTTTTATTTGGGATACCAAGTAACCCTGTCCGTTTGGGGGTTATATATTAGATCAATACCGCCGACAGCACTATCTAGATTTAGTGATGGAAACAAATTCACTGCAGCTTCCGCTACTGCAACTTTTTCAGATTTTCCGAAGTTTGCCCCGAAACTTTTTCGGAGAAATCGTTCAAGTTGTCTTATTAAATTTCTCCTTAAAATGCCATTTTGTGCGTGTTCTCGAAATAAATGCGAACAATCATTTGTTTCTAAAAAATCTTTTAGAGTCTAAAAAGTGTAAGAAAATTATGGAATTAATTAAAAATTAATTAATATAAAACTTTCCTCTGAAGTAATAAGAAGTGTATTTTCAATTGAGGCAAACGTTCGGAAAACTTGGGTTACGTTGTCATCCTCGTTACTTTCTTCGATCGTTTTTGTAGTAAACTTTATATAAAACTGTGGGTTTAATATGAATTGTCCAATAATGCTCATACAGGAACTCGGTTTTAAAGGGACGTCTTCAAAATCGGTAAACTCAATAAATTCATTTTCGTCAAATTTTGACTGAAGCAACACTAGAAACAAACACTTGAATTAAAAAGTACACAGCACATTTACAACTCTCACCGGAAAAAATTAAATTATCGTAGGTTACAATATCACTTTCTTCATCCGTATCAAGAAGAACTTTTTAAGGCACACGTAGTCCTTTTTTGATTCCGCCACAAAATGCACTTTCAGAAAATTACCGGGACGAACAACGTATTGGACGCTCATCTTGACATGACAACAACTCGAAACAAAAGCGCAAATACGCATCGCTTCATTCAATTAGACGTCCATTTGTTTCAATTTTAAACTTTTGTGGTCTAGTATGCCGTTTTAAAACTTTTGTGTTTAAAAACTAGTCGAAGAAGTTTAATTTGCGAAACTAATCATTCGCGCTTACTAAAAATTAAACTAATTAAAATACTAAAACTAATAAAAATTAATTAAAACTTTGGCATATACTCCAGTTTATTCCAAAAAGTTTAAAAAATTGCTAAAACTTATTACAAGTTTTAAAATTAAACCCGAATTTTTTACTGTGTACCTAAATCTTTTTCATGCACAATTTCACAAAAATAGGCAATAATAGTGGCGCTGATATATGCTTTCACACAAGCTGTCCGCCGATAGCTTCACATACAAGGTCAGGGGCGATGACGTCGCGACGGCCTGGGCGAAAATTGACGCAAAAACAAACCCGACAATAGTCCCTGATATACCCCACACGGACCGGAAAAATGCAAGTGTGAAAAAATAAAATCGCGTCACTTATGTCGTCTTACAAGTTCAAAAAATTCGAGAAGATCGCATAAAATAAAAATTAAAAAATACACACTGCATTATAGTTGCATCAAGAAGACGCACATGCTTTGTTTTTTAATTCGTCTTCGCATATACGTGCTCTTTTTTAAAGCCACTTTGGACGTAAACACATAGCAGTTTTCTCACTTTGGATATATACACACGTATACTCCTCTCTATCCGAATACAGTACTCGGACTCTTCACTTCGATTACGTCAAGCCAGCTCCCGACCAATTAGCTCAAACCAAGACCAGTTCCAGCCACCACGCACATGGTTCCATGCCCAAGCAGCCAGCCCACAGGCCACATGTATCCCACTTTCAGTTTTTCAAACTGGTTTTTCTATGCAAAAATCGGCCGCCGAGAGTACCCACTTTTAGCTGTCAGCGCTATGCCACTTTGGATACCCTGTCCCTATCGCACCTGCTGAGATTTGATACAAAGGTGGGTATCTTACTACTGGCGCCAACCATAACTGCCAATTTTTCTTTGCTGAAAGCTGAGCTTATCGTCGTTACACTTTTAATTTTTGAATTCTAGCGTCTTATTTGGGAGGCATTTGAACAAGATTCCCGTTTCATCTGCATTAAAAATGTTTTCTGCATCGTAGCACAAAAATATTTGAGTTATGTAGAAAGTTTGTTTGCCACTCATTACAAACGTTTTGACCAACAGTGACACCTACCACGCATATTATTCTACGTCCAATGTTATGCCTAAATAGAAAATTGTATTTCCAGTTAAAGTCTACTTATATAGAAGTTTTTATTGGTTCGCCTTACAGGCTTAAAGCGCTAAACCTGTCTAGCCAACCGGTACTTCCCTTGAAATTGATATTTTGCATCAACTACGTTGAAAAATATTTTGCCTTTTTTAAGCAAATTTCCGGAAATAGGAATGTTTTTTTATGCCATTCATAAATAGATTCGCAAAATGGATATACAGGGGGTGGGTTTTAGATAACGGGGTGGAGCCGTAAATTCGGGCACATCGGGAGTCGCGAGCCGTTAATTCAGGAGAAATTTTAAGACCAATTACAGACTCCTAGCTTCTCTGTATGACCAAATTCGCTAAAATGGTTATGCAGGGGATGGGTTTTGGATGACAGGGTGGCGCCGTAAATTTGGGTGCATCGGGAATCGCGAGCCGTTAATTCAGGGGAAATTTTAAGACCTATTACAGACTCCTAGCTTCTCTGTATGCCCAGATTCGCTGAAATGACACCGCCTCCCGTATCTGTTGCCAGATGCTGTTCATTCTTATGGCATATTCGTCTATATCCTCCCCGGCCGTTGTCTACATATCAACAGCTCATTCCGCAATTTGTTTAGTTATGTTTTCGGTAGATATGCCATGTTCAATGCTTTATCTAATGCATTGAAATCGTCTAAAACTTCCGATGCCATTAGGTAGTAAGCATCGTCCACAAGTCGATACTTGACGCATTTCATGAACACCTTTTTCTCACTCTCTCCAAGCCGTTCATATGCATCCCCACTGCAGTCCAAGAACCGGCTTAGTTTTTTTCCTAGATGTGGAGTTCTCTCGCCCGCAAATATGGGTACATATTTGGTCACTGTGTCCACGACCTTTTCCCATATCTCATTTGTTGTCATGGTTGTTCCGGTTAAAAAACACTTCCTTGCACCTTCCGGTCTCGCCTGCGTTCTGTCGTCTGGCTCGATTTTACCCGTTTGCTCTCTTAACTCCGTCAAGTGTTCTACCACCTCTTGTAGCTGCTCTTTCAGGCTATGGTTTTTGTGGTCACGTACCACTTTTATTTGTTCGTTCCGTATTTGGTCTCTCAACTCTGCTTCAATCGCTTCAGCTTTCTCCAGTTGCTGTCTGAAGACGTCAGCTCTTTGCCTGTAATAGTCTCGTTCTTTCGTTCTTACTACTACCTCGATTAGATGCTGTTGTTCTTCTTCCTTGGTGGTTCGAAGGAATTCGTTCAATAACGCCTCCACTACTTTCCCCCAGCGATGTGTGCGACTTGCCGTTTCCTCTAAAGTTTACTGTATCTCCTCGGCCTTTTCACTCCTTATTTTTGAAGTGATGTACTGATGGATATTATCCATCAGTCAAAAGTTGCCTGCCCGTTGGGTGCCATATAATGTACACAAGCGTGTTTTTGGCGAAGCAATGCTGAAGAGATTTGGAGCGCTATGATATGACCTAAATTACCATAGTATCCGTCCAACCAAATCATCAACAACATTACAATCCAAGTAACCGTCTTAGCCATCAGTATGGATACCTCCCTTACCATTCTCTGGAACAACTGAGGGTAGTAAGTATCCTTAATCGATTGTCCCAAGTTGGTCAGGACGTATACACACCGCGAAGACGATTGTCAGCCGGTGACCAAGCCACAGTTGGGTGACTTTAGTCCCAGGTTTCCCGATAGGTAGCGTGCATCTAACTCTTGCACGTGCGTAGCTCGTCGGAAGTGGCTGAGCGGTGCGTGGCTACCTTTAATTATGGCCAAAACATATTTATGCTCGGATTGGGCTGAAAGTTCGAATTGAGGAGTTCGAACTCTATCATCAGCAGGCTCGTAGGTAAAGGAAAATGGAAGAAAGGAACAACAGACGGTGGAAAAGAAATAGAAAAGAAATGAAGGTGGGAAAGCACAGAAATGTAGACTCTCGGCGGGAAGGCCGATGCCATTCTCAATCACATATTACCTGAGATGACAGAAAACTCGCAAGAGTTGAAGTTTTGAAAAGCCTTACGGCACATTGAATAGCACTTAAAATGCCTGTATTCGATATTAACCGATTAACACTCCGAGTGCCATGTAATGTAGCCCCTTCGAAAAGAAAAGTAAAAAAAAAACATTGGGCTTCATTCAGTGTATAAAACCGGAATCAGGACGCGGTAGGGGCCATATAAAGTGATGAGCTCTCCACAACAATGCCTTAGGTACATCTAATGTATGGCGGCGGCTACTGAAGTCGTAGGGCGCCATGTAATATGAACCTAGAAGCACCGCAAGACGCCGGTAGGTATAAGTTATGCCCTCATACCAATACAACAAAAAAAAACAAATTTAGCCGCGTATTTCCGTTCTGACAAACGACAAATCCTTCCTGACACCACGATTTGCGTTAACGGATCATCCCGAAACGAATCCGTAAATCACCAAATAAGTTGAAAAGCAACAAAACTTATAAAGGTACATATGCGACAAAGGACCAGCATGGTCCGGCACGTGCTGGACTTAACCTGTGATTTAAAAAATAATAATTTGCTCCGATTTTTTACAAGGAAGACTGATCGCGAAATGGCGTATAGTTGCAGTTTACAAAAAAGATACATATGTATATATGTATTCGTTGCCTTAAAGTCCAGCATAATTCCATCCTTAAGTTGGTCAACGGTGAACCTTGCTAAAATGTAAAAAGGAAAAAAAAATCACAGGGCACATGTCCTGAAAAGAGGGTGTGTAAAGGTCTGATCCTAAAGTTTAGATGGCTAATCGTGATCCAGCCGTTGTCGGTTCTATTTTAACAATGAAATTAACATTCCGTTTGGGAAGTTTCGCTCGAATAAAAATGATTTAAAATAGTGGTCATATACTCGAGATTCGTGGCTAAGGTGCTTAATTGGGTTCACAGGGCCTACAGTATGCCGATTATATGTCGAAAACCACTAATAGTCAATTTTTACCGACTAAAATGAATGTGTGGGATCATTACATTACCACTAGTTCACCAAAATAGAAAAAAAAACTGTTTTTCGCAAGAATTTTCGCGATATGAAAATTAAATAAAGAAATGCAATTTAGTAAAATGATATAGAAATGTTTATTGGTTGTTAGAACTTTACCTGGCGGCGGTCGAAATACGAAAGAGGTAGAAAGTAGTTTTTGAAAAGAGATTTTGGTACGTTTGCTTAAATTACAACCCGTTAAGTCGCCAGTAGTCGGGTGCTACTTTACAATGTAAAAAATTGATCAAAAAGTTTAATTTACAAATTCTAACATTTCGGCCGCCTTGAAGCTGTTGCTTCAATTACTCTGTGATGATGTGTAGTTGTGGACTTCATTTTCTTCTTGTGGTAATGGACATATCTTGGTGATAGCTCGACGTGTGATACCTTTAGCTGTCTTCAATGTAACAACTCGGATGAGGCCGTCTTGTCCAGAATGCGTTTCGAGGATGCGACCCAAGTTCCATTTCGTAGGCGGCGTATTTTCGTACTTCAGTAGAACAAGGTCGCCGACCTTCACAGAGTTGGTTGCGAATTTCCATTTGTATCGTGATAGAAGAGAATGGAGATACTCCTTGCTCCAGCGTTGCCAAAAGTGTTGATAAGCTTGTGTCACACGCTGCCAACGAGAAAGGCGATTAATATTTATATCAAGAATATAAGGTTCTGGGATCGCATTGAGAGGACCATGAATTAAAAAATGCCCAGGAGTTAGTGCGTTAAGATCAGCTGGATCATCTGATATAGGAGTGATGGGCCTTGAGTTGATTGTTGCCTCCACCTGACAAACAAGCGTATGAAATTCCTCGAACGATAGCGATGCGTTGGCAGCAACGCGTTGTAGGTGATACTTGGCCAATTTCACCGAAGCCTCCCAGAGGCCACTAAAATTTGGGGACCTGGGTGGTATGAACTCCCAATTGATGCCTTCTTCGGAGCAGAATTCTGCTAAGGAATTCACGTGTAATTGCGTTTCAAACAATGCCTTCAATTCTGATAATTGTCTGTTTGCTCCGACAAAATTGTTTCCATTGTCAGAATAAAGCTTGGCAGGTCGTCCTCTGCGTGCAATAAAGCGTTTCAGGGAGCCGATAAATGCTTCTGATGTTAGATTAGAAACAAGCTCCAAATGTAACGCCTTCCTAGAGAAGCATATATAAATGCATAGGTAGATCTTGGATGGTGGTCGACCTCGGATTAAGTTCGTTATAAAGAAAGGGCCACGAAAGTCCAATCCAGTATAAGTAAAGGGATGACTTAGTGTGACTCTGGCCTCAGGAAGATTACCCATTAACTGATGGATTGAGCTAGGCTGCAAACGAAAACAAATGATGCAGCTACGGATGACTTTTTTGATTGTGGTCTTTCCGCCAAAAGCGCGTCCGAATGATTGCAAGCAGCGTCTGAGCACCTGAATGCAAATTCTTTCGATGATAGAAGTTTATTAAAGCTGTCGTGAAGCAATGTGATTTTAGCAGTATTATTTGATGTTGCGCGTCATAATCCACATTTGAATTTCGTAGCCTACCTCCGACGCGTACAATTCCGTTGCTGTCAATGAATGGATTTAAATTGTTCAAAGGTCCTTTGACCTTTTCATTGTTTCCAATTTGTATTTGCGATATTTCGAAACCAAATGAAGTTTTCTGTACAACCTTTACAATGAGCTGCAAACCTGATTCCAACTCTTCTGCCTTCAAGTCCCATATAGCTTGACCGGATTTGATGATTGTGAATTGCGAATAAATCGATGAATATATGCGAAGATTCTTCTCAGTTTTTGGAACGAGTTGTAATGAGTGCAAGATTGAACTAAATCAGGATCCGAGCTTGAAAGTAACGAGATTTTGATGTTTCGCTCTTCAGGTAAGTTTTAAAGCTCTGTTGCTTTATATTTGGGTTAAAACTGTTTTGGTTTGGATAGAAATTTGGGCCCATGAAGCCACAACGAATTTTTAACTAAGTCAGAAGGCCAAGCTCCCCTGCTGAGTAAGTCTGCAGGATTATCCTTTGTTCCGACATGGTTCCACTGAACATCATTCGAAAGCTGCTGAATTTTTGATACTCGATTTGCGACAAAAGTAGTAAACTTTGATGAGGGTGATGGGATCCATGCCAAGACAATTTGAGAGTCCGACCAGCAGTAGCATGCAGAGACGATGATTTGTAATGAAGTTTGAGTTCGCGATAATAGTTCTGCTAGGAGAAGAGCTGCACATAGTTCCAGTCTTGGTATCGAAATAGTCTTGAGGGGTGCCACCTTCGATTTTGCAATAAGTAAGTTTGAAGAATTAGTAGATGTTTGACTCGCAAGTCGCGTGTATATGCAAGCTCCATAAGCATTCATGCTAGCATCAGCGAAACCATGTAATTCGATGGTGACCGTTCGAGAGAAAATAAATCGAGGTATTTTAAATTCACGGATGTGGTGCAACTCCTTTATGAATTTAAGCCATTCTGACTGAAGGGAGAGAGGCAACGATTCGTCCCAGTCCACCTTAAGTGACCACAGCAGCTGCATGAATATTTTTGCTTTCACGATAACTGGATTAATAAGCCCCAATGGATCAAATAAGCGAGCGATACTGGCTATCTTATTTGAATGATCTGAAGGAGCATTAACGAAATTGAATTCATTACGAGAAGGATTCCAAATCAAGCCGAGTGTTTTAATCGCGTTCAAGTTTTCATCAATTGTCATGAATTTTTCTCTCTGGGAAGCGTCAATAGAACCAATTACTTCCTCATGATTCGAGCAACATTTCGATAGCATAAAACCTCCTTTGCGCAATAATCCTATGACTTCGTTCTTTATTTGAACTAATTCACTTGTTGAATCAGCTCCAGCCAGCATATCGTAGACATAAAAGTTATTTTGTACTACGCTTGATCCTATTGGGAAAATCTCGTTCTCCTCGATGGCAAGTTGTTGTAGAACTCGTGTTGCCAAAAACGAAGCCGAAGACGTTCCATATGTGACCGTTAATAGTCTATATGTCGAAAGAGGCTTTTCTGGGCGCTCTCGCCAAAGTATGCACTGTAGATAATTGTCAGGATCCTTTACTCTGATTCGCCTGTACATCAGCCGGAAACGCAAAAGTATAGAGAGCAAGTCTGGCAGAACAATGGGCCCAACTCGAAGGATACTATTTAATGAATAGCCTGATTCAGTTTTGCATGAGCCATCGAATACGACTCTAAGTTTTGTAGTACTGCTTTCCGGTTTTAGTACAGCATGATGCGGCAAATAGTGTATACGAGGTGAAGGAATCATGGATGTGGGTTCAACGAGTTCCATGTGATGCAGGTCAATGTATTCGTTCATGAATTTCGAGTACGGCTCTAAGATTGTCATTTGATGAAGCTTTCTTTCCAAGTTGAGAAATCGTTTTTTAGCAATGTGATGTGAATTCTCTAGCAATTTTTGCTGCTCGCGAAAGGGCAATTGGACACTGAAGCGTCCGTTTGGCAATCTTTGGTGAGTGTCTATAAAATGTGTTTCGCAATATTCTTCATCTACAGTCCATTTCTGAGTTGGTGATTCATGATCATCGATTTGCCAAAATTGCCTTATGAGTGGATCCAAGGGATCTTCCGATACGAGAGAAGAGAGTGAAGTCGCAATATGACAAGAGGCTGATGATGATGATGTTTGAAAAATACCTGAGACAATCCATCCCAGCAACGTTTTTTGCAACGTTGGATAGTTATTGCCCAATTTTATTTCACCGACACAGAGAAGATTGAAGAACAGTTCAGCTCCGATGAGTAAATCTGCTCTTTGCGGTTGGTTAAATGAAGGATCAGCGAGATTAATATTCTGGGGTATGTTCCAATCTATTGTATCCACGATACGGTCGGGTTGAAGCTCAGTTATTTTTGGTAAAATAAATGTCTCTAGATTGGCTACGAAATTGCTATGACAAGAACGTAGAGTTAATTCTGACTTGAATTTCACTCTAGTGTTGGTAGACCCAATACCATTTATTCTAGCGTCAACTCGAACGCGTTTTATTTGTAATTGTTGGGCGAGAGGTTCTGTCGCGAAGTTTAGCTGTGAAGCTGAATCAAGTAAAGCTCTGCATTTTATAAATTGGCTAAATTTATTTCGAATTTCTACAATTGCAGTAGCAATGAATACATGCCCTTTATTTGAAGCTATCAGCGACACGTTGTGCGATTTATCTGAACAATCGACTTTCAAGACATTCGGTTCAGATGACGAATTGGTAGAAGGGGTTGCAATAGTAGTTGGTTTCTGCGATTCCATATTTTTTAAATGCAGCAATGCATTATGTTTATTTCCGCAGTGGCGACAATGGCTTGATTTGCAATCTTTCAGCATATGTCCAGGTCGCAAGCAATTTATACAGAGCCTTAATTGCTTTACCATATTCAGCCGATCCAAGGGTGTCTTTTCCATGAAGTGGGAGCAAGCAGGTTATTTATGTTTGTCACTTCCGCACCCTGACGGAGTTCTTGACGCTGTATAATTTTGAGTGCTTGAGTATAAAGGTTCTCTTCGCTGGCATTGCTTTTCTATGAATAAAGACTTTTGTGCCCAAGTTGGGATTTCATTTAAAGGCGCTTCATCCTCCCATTTAACTCGATTTGTCTCATCCAGTTTGGACTCAACAATGTGCAGCAAAAGACCTTCCCCAATTTGATCTTTACTGCCAATCGATAGCAACGTTCGATAATGTGCGTTCACCGAATCACTCAACGCTCTTAATTGGTCTACTGATTGGGTCTTGATTTCTCTAATGCAGAAAATTTCTTTAATATGCGTCTGAAATCTGAGCCGTTTATTGTCAAAACGCTCTTTTAGCATGTTCAGAGCAACACTATAATTTTGGGGTGACATTTCTAATGAGTCAATTACTCTTAGCGCAGAACCCTTTAGCGCCGACCTGAGCAATTGAAATTTTTCAATGTTCACAAGTGAATCATCATCATGAACTAATGTGTTGAACATTGAACTGAAATTTTGCCACTCGGTATAGTCACCCGAAAACTGTGTGAATTGTAGCCTAGGAAGATGTGATGTTCTAGGTCTTAGCGAGGAAATTAGATGAAGAGAGTTGTCCAAATTTACGTTTGAATTATTTCTCGGAGGCAACAACGCTGTAAGCTTAGCCTTGATGAAGCAAAATGTGTCTTCGTATTGTTCACACCTATCCGTTATGCAAATGCACGAATTAAGTTCTAGGCAAATATATAATAATACCTTTGACCGATTATTGCCACGATATTAGATACTAATTGCAACCCTTGAACGATAATTCACACGATAATTGCGATAATTCACACGAAATGCAACAAGGGGGTAACCGCTAGCCGCGATGCACCGTGTGTATATGAGTTTGCCCGGGCTAAATTCGGAGTTGCGTGTAATCACTTTTGTTTATTTTAATTCACTTATTTTTTTTAAAAACACTGCATGCCAATAAATTAAATTATACTTACAGTTTTCACTTGATTCGATATTGTGTTCTGTCCCGAATACTTATAACGTTTGCCGGCGGCTGATGCTATTCTCGATATAATGCCGATAGTATTATGAAATATCAAATTTTGCTGGAATATATCCAGGCACGACGGACCAATACTTATAACGTTTGCCGGCGGTCGAAATACGAAAGAGGTAGAAAGTAGTTTTTGAAAAGAGATTTTGGTACATTTGCTTAAATTACAACCCGTTAAGTCGCCAGTAGTCGGGTGCTACCACATAAAGTGGCTCAAACTTTGCAATGTAAAAAATTGATCAAAAAGTTTAATTTACAAATTCTAACAAAAACAAAACACTTAAAACAGGTTATACTAACACTGCGTACCGGAAAAGACGCACAAAAAAAATCAAAAGGAAATTAGCCCCCGGCACTGAGGTCTCACGCGTATTTTAATGACTCGATTTATAGCCGAGGTAAAACTTAGCGGGTGCCGGGGCTCGTTACAAAATATTTGTTTTTTGACTTCACTGTTTTATTAAACCTTGATATTACTTCCTGACTTCATTACTTTTATTATTATTTATTTCAGTTTCATCAAGACCTGATTACTTAAAGTTAGTTCATTACAAGTTTTAAAACAAATAAAAGCGACCATTATATATAACAATTACATAGAATATTTAAACAAATTATTTAATTATTTTATTTAAAGCTGACTTCAGCTGTCTCGCGCTCAAGTCAAAATCAATAGCATGATAAAAACGGTTAGCAAGACGTGATCGGTTCATGTTGCCCATAATTAGTCCGAAAAATATAAAATGTTTAGTAGTGTATAGTCTCGCAAAGTACGACCCGGAACACGGAAAGAAATTTCTTTTAACAATATAGGGGCATCAATTCCTCCAGTGATAATGTTAAATGCGAAAACAGTCCCGAGAACTTTCCTTCTGTTATCAAGCGATTCAAGACAGAGAAGATTAAGACGTTCAGAATAGGGAGGAAGATTTTGAGAGTCAAGCAAGGGTAACCCCTTAGGGGCAAACCTCAAAAATGTTTTCTGCACAGATTCAATTCTGCTCTTACTCTTATGGACCTCATAATATGGAGTCCATACCTGGCACGCATATATTCCAGAATTGATCGAACAAAAGCACAATATAACGCCTTTGTGACGTAAGGATCATTGAAATCCTTACACCATCTTCGCACAAAGCCCCAGATGGAGTTCGCTTTATTCACAATATAATTAATATGATCGTCGAAAGTTAAAGATGAATTGAAGTAAACGCCCAGATCAAGTACCTTGTCTGATTTTTGTAATGAGTTTCCTTCAACGGTGTAAAATCCTCATCTTTAGTCCTCCACGTGGGCGCCCGCTGGTAACGATCAGTCGTGGATGACATTGTGTGCCTACGATTGATCAGCCAAGACTACGCGCATGTACTAAATCGTGCGCATTGGTCATTAAGGCTAAGGTAATACCTAACTCTAAGGTGGTGTGAGCGTATTGTAAACCGTGCCGAAGAATGAAAGGCTGAGGGTTAAATGAGTCACGAACGAGCTCCTGTGGTTGATCGGGCATATAACTACAGTATTCTTAGCCTTACTCTGTTAAGCCGGCTCAGCCAGAATGGACCTTTCCTTCCGAGCGTACTCGTGGGAATCAAATGAAGAAAAATAACATAAAAAACATAGACAAGACGAAAAGAAAGATGAAAGCAAGCCTAGCTCTCTGTCCGGCGTTGGTGACAATCAGTCATCTAGCTTGACGGGCGCTGAGGCTGCGTATGGTCCGACGGTGCAGGAGCAGGCCGTTGCAACGTGCGCAAATACAGCTTCTTCTTCCTTCTGAACCAGGCATGCTTCCACTGGAGCCCAGTCCTCGGTTGATTCATCTCCCCCATCCTCCTCCCCTCCCTCTCCACTTCCTGACAACCCTCCCTCACCTTCGACTTCGGTTGGAACCAGTTGCTCCTATTTGGCTAACCTGAATCTGGAGCAGGATTCTGAGGATGAAGACGACGACCTAAATAATACCGTAGTACCGGTCGACCTTCTGAGGGGTGTGGACGAATCTTCTGCACCACTCACCGCGACGAAAGAGATAACGGAAGCATCTTCCGCTACTCAATCATCATCCGCTGGTAAGGTTCAAAGCCTAGCGGCACGCATTCGAAACAACAGGAAGCTAGCTAGGAGAGCGATCAAAGCGTTTGAGAGCGTCAAACCGAACGATTTATCGCTTATCCAGTCCAACAGACTGAATTGGGCAAGAGAGTACCTGAAGTTGTACCCTCCATCGGAGAAGTCTTCTGATGTGGGTAAATTGGACTCCTCGTCGGTTAAAACTGGTGAGGACCAATCGAAGAAGAGAATCCGATCGTGTGAGGGCGAGAAAAGCCAAGCGAAGAAGCCGAGACCTGCAATGTCGCAGCCTACGACGTCACGGCCGAACATGCGTCCAATCTCGAGCATACCGGAGGAGTTCCATGTGGCGATAAGAGATGTGAGCGTCTCTGACTACAGGATCTCCCGAGAGAGATAGGCTTTGGTTGAGTCTGCAATCACGGACCAGGTTCTGACTGGTAGCACGGAGGGATCAGAAGCCCCCTTTGCCATTGATGACATTGCATGGTATCGGGGGGTGCGGACCATGATCTGCAGGGATGAACATACGCGAACAAGGCTCGCTCGCTACGTCTCTCAGATCGGCAATCTGTGGGTCGGAGCGAAATTCGATGTGGTGCCGAGGTCATCGCTCGTTAGGCCACAGACTTGGGTATGGGTTCCGGGACCCTCCTATGAGGACGCAAAGATTCTTAGTTTGCTGAGAAAACAGAACCCGGACGTTCCTATGGCAGGACTAAGTATCGCCAAGAGGGACCCACCAGCTAACGGGGGACAACGTCTTCTACTGGTATGGGACAAAGAAGCGATCCCGGCCATGGAAAAGAAGAAGTGGGAAATACACTACGGATGTAGCAGGACGTCAGTAAGGTTCCCGCAGAGCGAAATGGAAACTCTGGAAGCCAACGATGAAGGTACTACAACTTAACCTTCATCATAGCAAAGCCGCATCCGGCAATCTCTTGAGGCTGCTGCTTGTGCAAAATCGATGTGGCTCTCCTGCAAGAACCCTGGTTGTCAAACGATCGGATACAGGGTCTGAAATCAGCAGAATTTGATTTGTTATTCTCGAAGGACACAGGTAAGCAGAGAACTTGTATTCTGATTAGGAAAGGAATTAATTCTTTTCTCTTGAACAATTACAGCAATGGTGACCAGACTGCAGTAAAGGTGGAGTTATCTGATGGTAAAAGCATTATTGTCGCCTCTCTCTACCTTCCGTATGACAGCGAAAAACACCCACCCTCCGGCGGGTTCTGACACTTGATCAGTATGGTGGAAAGTGTTGTATATTGGAACTTAACCCGCAAGTGAGAATATCGCTCTCACTCTCGACTAGTTTTAAGCTTAGTTTTTAGAACACTAGAATAAATTGAACTACCAAACAGAGCAGTCGTGTTTCAGTTACGGACATAATAATTTTGGCGACGAGGAAAATCAAGAAATAAGTTTAGTCTAGCGTGTAAGTTTAATTATTCTCAATATAAAGTCGTACTCGTCAATTATATTTCAAAAGTCAAAATGTCTGAAGACGGAAAAAACACAAGAACGGATAAAGTGCAAATAATCGAAAAACATACCGCTGTTATCGGTTACATGGATCCATATATAACGGGAAACAATTTCGAAGAACACGCCATGCGGCTTGATCATAGTGAATGAAGTGCCGGAGGAAAAAAAAGTTGCGTTTTTAATCACGTACATGGGACCAGAGGCATACTCGGTATTAAGGAAATTGTATTTACCGCAAAACAAAGTTATACGACCTTAGTCAACAAATTAAAGGATCATTTTGCACCTGAAGTGAATGAAATCGCTGAAAATTATAAGTTTTATAAAATCGACCAAGGTCATCTAAGTGTAAAAGAGTATATGCGACATGCTGCTGCAAATTGTAAATTTGAAAAGTTTCTGTACAGAGCGCTTCGAGATAAATTTGTCGGTGGAATTCGAGACAACAATTTACGAGCTAAGTTGTTGAAGGAGTCGAATTTAACGTTTGAAACAGCGTGCCAAATTTCTCTAAGTTGGGAGATGGCAGAAAGTGAGTGTAAGGAAATTTCGACGCATAAATCATCTACGGTAGCTGTTAATGCAATTCGTTATTCACGAAAATTGAAAAGTCAAAACCGATCGCGTGATAAGTCTAAATCAAAAAGTCGTAGTTGTCATCACTGTGGAAGATTACATAACCCACAAAAATGTCCCGCAAAGGAGTGGAAGTGTTACAACTGTAATAATAAAGGTCATATTGCATCAAAGTGTCTAAAACTAAAGAAAGAGTCAGCCAATGTCGAAGAAGTTAAATATCTAGAGGAAATCAGATCCGAGGCGGAATTTGTAAGCAACGTCAGTATTAAAAATAGTCTACCTCAAATGCTACAGATGCTCATCGATGAGGTGCCAGTTGAAATGGAGGTGGATAGTGGAGCTTGCGTGTCAGTAATTTCCGTGTCAGTAATTTTCAAAAGAAAACTTATGCCGATTCAGTAAAAAAAAATTTGTTTGCATTTCAGGTCAAATCGAGGTTGTAGGAAAAATTATGGTCGCTGTGCAAAAAAGTCTAAAATCAAAAACGTATAATTTAGAATTAATAGTAGTTAATCCGAAACAACCAATGCAAGCATTGATTGGCCGAAACTGGTTAGACATATTTTTTCCCAGAATGGAGAGAAACTTTTATTGGAAATCTATCACAAGATGAAACCCAGTTTGGAAATACAACTGTAAGTATTGTCAATGAAATAAAAGAAAAGTTTCCTAGGGTGCTCATTAAAAAGTTGAATGATGTGATTGAAAAATTTGAAGCAGAGATAGTACTTAAGCCTAATAGTGCTCCAATATTTCACAAGGCTTATGACGTTCCATATAAAATTCGTGACCAAGTGGAAAACGAATTACAACGTCTTTGTGAAGAAGGTATTTTGAGTCCTGTGCGGTATAGTAAATATGCATCACCAATCGTTATTGTTCCAAAACCAGAAAATAAAATAAGAATTTGAATTGATTGTAAAATTACCATCAATAGGTTTATTGAAACAGAACATTATCCATTGCCCCGAATGGACGATATTTTTGCAAACTTAGCAAATTGTCGTGTTTTTGCTGCTATCGATTTATCTGGTGCATACCAACAACTCAAATTGTCAGAATTGTCAAAAGAACTCGTTACAGTCAACACTCATAAGGGCTTGTTCCGTTATAACAGATTACCATTTGGAATTTCTAGCGCACCTTCCATATTTCAAGCTGTAATGGATCAAATTCTAATTAATCTAGAAGGTGTCGCCTGTTATTTGGATGATATTCTAATAGGTGGAATTGATTACGAGTCTTGTAAAAAGAAATTATTTGAAGTTTTGAAAAGATTAGACGATTATAAGGTCAAAATTAACATCGAAAAGTGTCAATTTTTCAATAACTCCATCAAATACTTGGGTCATATAATTTCAAAAAATGGTATTCAACCAAATGACGATAAGGTTAAAGCAATCATGGTTGCTCCAGCACCTAAAAATGTTACAGAGTTACAATAATTTTTAGGTCTTATAAATTATTATGGAAAATTCATTCCAAATCTTTCTTCAGAATTAAGTTGTCTATACAAATTATTAAACAAAAATGTGAAATTTAAATGGAATTCTGAAGAAGAGCAATGTTTCGAAAGTGCAAAACAACTACTTTGGAGAAATCCAGTTCTCGAGCTTTATGATCCGAGCAAACCGATTGTGTTGTATTGCGATGCTAGTCCCTATGGTGTGGGAGCTATACTAGCACACATAGTGGATGGAATCGAGAAACCAGTACTGTTTGTATCAAGTTCGCTATCAAAAGATGAACAGAACTACTCTCAAGTCCACCGGGAAGCTTTAGCAGTTGTCTTTGGCGTAAAAAAATTTCATAAGTACTTATATGGTCACAAATTTCTATTATGTACGGATAACCAAGCATTGAAAGAAATTTTCAGTCCAGACAAAAAGACTTCAAGTTTGTCAGCATCTCGTCTTCAACGATGGGCAGTATATTTATCGATGTATGAGTATAAAATAAAACATGTACCTTCAAAATTGAACGCACCAGCAGATGCTATGAGTCGATTACCATTACCAGAACTAACAAACGTTGAATGTATTAATTCATTATGCGATTTAATTGAAAGTCCCCTAGTGACAAAAATTCAAGTCAAACAATTTGTAAAAAATAATCATACTATTTCAGATGTCATTAAATATATTCAAAAAAAGTTTCCAAATGAAATCCTTCCCGAAATACAAAAATTCTACAATGCTCGAACAAGTTTGTCTTGTGAGGATGAATGTTTATATTATCGAAATCGTCTAGTAATCCCACAAGCTCTCCAAAAATCTGTATTAGAAGAATTACATAAAAATCACGATGGTGTTGTCAGAATGAAAATGATAGCACGTAGTAGTATTTGGTGGCCAAAAATTATTGAAAAAATCTAAGATGTTTTAAAAAAATGTCAGGTATGTCAAAGAACTCAAAACGTCAAAAAAGAAATTGTTCCATCGAAATGGCCTAAATCAGAAAAACCATTTGATATAGTGCATATAGATTTTTTTCACATTGTAGGGAAAACTTGTCTTATTATAGTCGATAGTTATAGTAAATACATCGAAGTTGAAATTATGCAGAAAACCGATGCAAAAAAACTTGGTGATTCATTACTCTCATTTTTTAAAATATTTGGTCTACCCTCAGAAATAGTTTCCGACAATAGTCCACCGTTCAATTCGTTTGAGTACGAGCAGTTTTTAAAAAATTTTGGTGTTAAAAATACAAAGTCTCCAGTTTACCACCCACAAAGCAATGGTACTGCGGAAAAAGGTGTACAAACTATAAAGAATTCACTAAAAAAGTATCTGTTAGATAAAAGTTTGAAAACATTAGGGCTACAACAAAAATTAAATAAAATTTTAATGTCTTATAATCACACGCCGAGCACAGTTACAAACAAATCGCCAGCCGAAGTAATTTTTTCATACACACCAAAAACTATATTAAATAAAAAATATGAATGTAAGCTTTGATTTAAATAAAAATAAATATTGTAAAGTAGAGAAAAGAAACAAAAATATACTGGAAAAATGGAAAAACTGAGAATTGTAAAACTGAAGTTTCATTTAAAAAAGGGGAAAAAGTCCTGTATAAAAACCATGTTAAAGATCATGTAAAGTGGATACCAGCAATTATACATAAAGTTTCAAGTCCATTGACTTATTTGATTGATATATCAAATAGCATATAGTATGTACATCAAAATCAATTGAGGTATTCCACATTAGATGATCAGTTTCATTCCAACCTATACAGGGTGTAACTAGTACTGAGGTTCAAACGAAAATGGGAGATAGAGGAACTTGCCCTGAGTAGAAAATTGTTCTACACATACTCCCGTTTTTGCACCGTTATGGAGATAGCGCGATTTTAAGGACGAAGGATTTTCATCGTACCTGTGATCACTGTTTGATCTCTAACTTCTGCTGTACTTAGCGTAACGTAATACTTCTGGGCTTGTTAGAAAGGACACAAATTCTTCTTTCTAATTGCTATCAACTGTATCACTATACGTTTGATAACAGAATTTCTTCATAGGTTGAATTGTAAAGGAGCAGGGCTAACAGTTATCAAGCACGTTCCCTTCAAGTAAATCTGGTTTGACACCCGTCATTTGCCGAAGGAGTATGATTAATAATAGTGAGGACGAAATAAATGCATGTGGTTGATGCCTAATCGATGGCCGATGCGCCGGGTGCTTACCGTGGGGTCCCTAGCCGCGATGCGCAGTATGCGCTCCTCCGTGGCCACAGGTACCGAGTGTCGCCGTCCTGGATGTTGTGTCTCCCGCCACGGCTGCAGTGTACCTCGTTCACGAAGGTTCCGATGAATGCTGATGAACATCCGATAATGGGGGTACCGAGATCTGTCCGGATACCGTTCCCGGTAAACTCTTTCGGCTCGCCTAGCATTCCCGTCGCACAACCCCTACACGAAGTTCATGTCTGCCATTTCTTCCGTTGTAAAAGACCTCATATTGCTTGCCATGGTGCTCGTAATGATGTCTATGACATTCTGTTTGCTGCTGCTTCCTCCCGATGCTTTTATCGCAGAAAAATCTACGTAGGACGAAGTCATTCCTGTTCCTTAAGGGAGCAGGTAAACTCCACGCCCTACTTAAATGGATATCACTTAATTAACTTGAATGGATGTTAGTTAATTTACTTAAATGGACGCTATCTAATTAGTTGTCATATTTTTACTTACCTGTAACATAATTTCCACACATAAGAGCAATACGTGTGTTGTTAACATGGTTGCTTATTACTGCATCTGTTTTGCGGTAAATTCTATGTTTAGCAGTTTTTCCAACATGTGCAGGGAACTCACTTGTTGTCGCAAATATGAAGAAATTCTGTTATCAAACGTACAGTGAAATTTTATGGGCTTTCCGAAAATGTAATAAAATTTGGTGGTTAATCAGGTCCTTCTTGGAGAAAGCAAGACTTTTTTGAATTTATTTTGAATTTTTTATTATTTTTGTGTCATTTAAATGAATTTTTCTCAAAAAGTATAACACTGATTGACACAGTTGATAGCGATTAGAAAGAAGAATTTGTGTCCTTTCCAACGAGCCTAGAATTATTACGTTACGCTAAGTACAGCAGAAGTTAGAGATCAAACAGTGATCACAGGTACGATGAAATTCCTTCGTGCTTAAAATCGCGCTATCTCCTTAACGGTGCAAAAACGGGAATATGTGTAGAACGATTTTCTACTCAGGACAAGTTCCCCTATCTCCCATTTTCGTTTGAACCCCAGTACTAGTTACACCCTGTATAAAAATTGTGAACAATTTGAAGAAACTAAACCTGAAATTAAATTATATAAAAATTGTGAACAAATTGAAGAAACTAAACCTGAAATTAAGTTGCAATCAACAGAAGAAAAAAATGTTAAGGCAAATAAGCAAAAGTTAAATGTAAAGCCGGGAAACTCAACCCCGACTATTGGATTACGAAGATCAAGTAGAATTAAGAATCCGAATTTGAATTCTCGATAAGACGTAGGTATAATTGTGGAAATTATTATTGTTAATAATTATTGTTTGATTTAATATTGAATTGTGGAAAGTAATTAAGAAATCTGCCAACAGTCTGGGCGCAACTTTATTATTTTTTCGGTAGAAGTTCGGAATGCGTTCAATTCTGAGACGCGGTGTAGGTTGCTATGTGACTGAAAACTCAGAAAAAAGTTCAGAAAAGGTTAGAATGGGGTCGCGCTAGAATACTTACGCCGCTACCACATATAACATATTAATTACATAATTGGGTCATACTCCGGGACGAGCTCTAAGTCGTAGTATAATATCAGTTGTTACGTGATTATAAGATTTTTAGTGATTTGGTTTTGGGCCATTTCATGAAATCGGAAATGCATTTGTAGGCGATAATATAAAAAGTCTATGGAAGTGAAAACCAATCTGATATCTTATCAGTCGTAAGAAATATGTCGAAAGCCTTACGTCCTATTGGAGTTGAATATCTAAAAACACTGAAATCTACTTTTGACGATTATGTAGGAAGCATTAGGAAGTAAAAATGAATTTGATATCTCATTAGAACTAAGAAATATGTAGAAATTCGTGAAAACATATGCAACCCCCTTGTACCCACTTAGGGGTTGAATATTAAAAAATCCTGAAATGAGTTTTTAGATATATGTAAAGAAAGCCCGAGGAAGTAAAAACCAATCCCATGTCTTATCACTCCTAAGAGATATGACGAAATTCGTGAAAACGTGTTCAACCCGTTTATACACTCTTAGGGGTTGAAAAAGGAAAAAATTTGAAAACGTGTTTTAGGTGATTATTAAACAAGCTCGTAGAAGTAAAAATATATTCGATATCTTATCAGACCGGAGAGATACGGCTGAATTCGTGAAAATGTATACAACCCCTTTACACCATCGTGGAGGTCGAATTTCAAAAAATACTGAAAATACTTTCTAGGTATTTATATGAAGAATACGTGGAATAAAAATAAATTCAATATTTGAAAAGACCTAATAGATATGACGAAAATCGTGAAAATATATGCATTCCATTTTCACTGATCATATTTTTTTGCCCCCCTTCTGTACGCCAATGGATATTTAATTTTTTTTTTAATCAAAATTACTTTTCTAGTTGACTTACATATACATACTGAGTTTCAACTTTCTAGCATAAGCCGTTCTATAGTTAGGAAAAACACCCCCACCCCCGTACCATACTACCCCTATAAAAAACTATATTTTTCCAACATGCTACTACTATAGTTCTATCTAAATACCAAGTTTCAGCTTGATGTCATTTTAGGTTCTCGAGATATAAGAATCGGAACTTTTTCCTTTTCACCCTCCCCCAGCCTCACTCTCTACACCCTCACCCTCACCCTCACCCTTTTCCTGCTAGGGGTCTATTGGGCCTATTTCTGGTAAAAATTCTAAGCATCTATCGTACATTGTTCTTGAGATATGAGACGTGATTTTTTAGAAAAATTCTTATCCCCTCCTCTTCCACACTCCACCTCCCCCTTAAAAATTTTTACTTTCAGCAAACTTTATTTATCAACCTTAATACAGAAACCGAATTTCGTTTTTCTAGTGCAATTGGTTCGTGAGATATCGTAATCTAAAGTTTTTCACCCCCCACCTCCGTACGCCACTGCCCCCTCTCAAAAATTTGTTTCCGATCTATTCTCCTAGTATACCCACAGATGTTCATTAATTTTTAATTTCGTAACATTAACCGATTAGGAGATATGGATTTTAGAATGTCTCAATCTCGGCTTTTTTGCTTTTCAGACGCATTATTATTCCCCCCACTCCCACACCCCTTTACCTATATCATAATTTTTTTTGCAAATGGGTCCACTATCGATGTTCTATATAAATTCCAAGTTTCAGCTTCCTAGCCTAAGTGGTTACTGAGATCTGGAAACCAAAATTTTTTGTCTAAAACGCTTCCCCCACCTCCCCCCTCGCACTCCACCACTCAAAAATGGCCACTTGAAGGGGTCTGCTCAGTCTATCAACAGAAAAAAATTCAACTTAATAGCTCAAAGAGTTTGAGAGTTATAAGCTTTGAAACGTTTTGCGTACGGCGGACGGCGTACGGCGGACGGCGTACGGCATACGGCGCACAGACGGACTGACTTTTTGCTTTTTTGGTGCTTATTAGTCAAGAAACGTATAAAAAAACATACTGCAGTCACGATCGGCTGCAAGCCAATCGTATAATACTCTAGATGAATACTGAACTCCGATTTATATTGTAGTTGGGGATAAAGTAGAATTCCGTGTGTATGTTGTATGTCCTTTATTTAGGACTGCCATTAGATTGCTACTCAAACCTAAAAGACAATATTCAGTGTTTAATTTCATATCTTGAACTGGGTAAGTCATCGAAAAAAAATGTCCTTTTTGAAGGACTTTCACATGTGAGGTGCAGGAAGGACTCACTCGATTTCTTACATATTTGTCCTTTTCCTTGGAACCATTTAAAACTGAACGTGTACAAAATTTCAAATTCCTAGCTTGAAGCGTTCAAAAGTTATCGAAAAATATTGTTGAACACGTGTCTTACGGACATTTTGTATGGCAGCTACCAGAAGGAGTAAAAGGATTTCGCTGATTAGTAAACTCGAACTTCGTTTTTACTCAAAACTAATTTGTACAAAATTTCCAATTCATAGCTAAAAGATTACTTGAGTTACAGTAAGCTCCGTAAATTAAGTGGCGACGTTTTGACAGGATATTTGTATGGCAGCTACACGAAGGACTAATAGGATTTTCTTCACAATCATACATTTAGCTCCAACTATTGGAAAAATATCAAATACAAAATTTCAAAGGTGTAACTTAAACCCTTCTGAAGTTATCGACCAATATTCTTAAACACGTGTTTTAAGGACATTTTCTATGGCAGCTACCAGAAGGAGTAAAAGGATTTCGCTGTCTAGTAAACACAAGCTTTCTTTTTACTCAAAACTAATTTGTAAAAAATTCCGAATTCCTAGCTAAAAAATTACTTGAGTTATAGTGAGTTTCGTAAATTAAGTGAATACATTTTGACAGGATATTTGTATGGCAGCTACACGAAGGACTAACAGGATTTTCTTCATAATCATATATTTAGCTCCAACTATTGGAAAAATAACACATACAAAATTTCAATGTCGTAGCTTAAAACCTTCTGAAGTTATCGACCAATATTCTTGAACACCTGTTTTAAGGACATTTTGTATGGCAGCTACCCGAGGGAGTAGGACGATTTTGCCCGTTAACGAACTTAGCCTTACAAATTCAACCAAACGTCCAGATTCAAAATTTCAATATCCTAGGTAAAGGTGTTCTTGAGTTATCGTGTTCACGGACAGACGGACGGACGGACGGACGGACGGACGTCAGGCGGATTTGAGGTTTTTGGCCACAAATAAACAAAAAATAATGTATAACTTTTCTTCGTCCGAGGCTTGGTTCTATGCGTTACAAACTTTTGGGCTGGATTAAACTTATAATACTCTATATGATTTCATCTAGAGTATAAAAATGTTCAGGCTAGCAAATTTTTTTTTTTTAAAAATCGATAACAATACTTTATTATTAAAATAATAAAGTAAAAAGGGGAAGTTATTGTGTATTGGAACTTAACCCGCAAGTGAGAATATCGCTCTCACTCTCGACTAGTTTTAAGCTTAGGTTTTAGAACACTAGAATAAATTGAACTACCAAACAGAGCAGTCGTGTTTCAGTTACGGACATAATAGAAAGGAAGAAGATCGGTGCGACGCTAACGCTCACAACACTCAATGGGGCAGCAGAGATATCAACAGTAGGGGTGAGTCACTTTTTGAATATATTTGCTCTTCCAAACTTATATTATACAACACAGGTGATGATCCCACTTTTGTTGTTAGAAATAGAAGTGAAGTCTTGGACATAACTCTAAGATCGAGCTACGGCACGAAGTTTCAAGTCGGTAACTGGTCAGTCTCGGGAATGGAATCCTTCTCTGATCATAGAATAATTATGTTCACGATATCTTGCGATGTAGTGCGGGGTAACTCCTTCCGTAACATCAAAAGAACTAACTGGGAGGATTTCGTAAGGGTAGTCAGTAGGAACCTTAGGCAGGAAGCCATCAGCTTAAGCGGTGCGGAACTACTTGATAGGGAGCTGGGAATGATTTCGGAAACCTTAATGACTGCCTTTAGATCGGCCTGTCCGCTCTCAAAAGGGGGGTGGGAAAGGTGGTCCGAAGTGGTGGTCAAAGAATCTTGAAATTCTGAGAGGAAAGGCGAGGAAGCTTTTCAAGAAAGCTAAAAGAACTCAGAATGATTTGGACTGGGACGCATACAGACTCAGCCAAAAAGAATTTAAATCGTCGCTGAACTTCGCCAAGCGAAGTTCATGGAGGAAACTCTACGAAGAAATAGAATGTATTAATGAAGCATCTAGAATGCGCAGGATCCTCGCCAAGGACCCCAGTGTTCCTGGGTACTTGAGGAGGAATGACGGAAACTGGACGGAATCGAGTCAGGAAAGTCTATATCTACTGATGGAGGCGCACTTCTTGGAACTCATCTAAGGAAGTAGATCTCCCTGTGGCGTAGATATTGCAAATCGGACAATCTCTCTTGAAAGGGTAAGATGTGCGGTTATGTCCTTCTCTCCCTTTAAGTCTCTGGGAGTGGACGGTCTGGTGCCCATTATGCTGCAGAAGACCATGCCACTTATTGGTAATTCCTTGGTGAGGATCTTTAGAAGTTGCCTAACTCTTGGGTATGTCCCGAAGATGTGGCGTGAAGTCAGGGTGATTTTCATTCCTATGGCTGGCAAGCCAAGCCACACCCTGTTTAAGGACTTTAGACCCATTAGTCTCCCATCGTTTTTGCTGAAAACAATGGAGAGACTGATGGACTATTACCTCAGATGTGTTCTGGACGCGAGAGGCTTCTCAGCTTCTCAGCACGCCTATATGAAGGGAAAATCTGTCGAAACGGCCTTACATGAGGTCGTCTCCACGGTTGAAGAATCTTTGAATGTTAAACAGTATACTCTAGCAACGTTTCAAGATATTGAGGGTGCCTTCAATAATATGGAGACGAGTGCGTTCGAGAAGGCATTGAACAGATTGGGTGTTGACTCATTCATTTCGTGCTGGATTGTGTCGATGCTAGGGGGAAGTATTATCAACTCCTCTCTGGGGGATGGATGAAGCAGAATGAAAGCAACTCGGAGAACCCCACAGGGTGGGGTGCTATCTCCACTACTGTGGGTCATAGTGGTTGACGAAATCTTACAGGCTCTATCTTTGACCGGAGTCAAGGTTGTTGCCTACGCGGATGATATCGTTCTGATGGTGAGAGGTAAGTTCCTGGACACCTTGAGCGATTTACTAGAAGTTAGGCTCAAATCCTTGAGCAGGTGGGCTGGTAACTGCGGTCTCAACATCAATCCGGAGAAAGCCGACCTTATCCTCTTTACGAGGAAAAAAGAAAAAAGACTTTTACGAGGAAAAAGAATTCAGGCTCCCACGCTTGAATGGCGTTACCATCCCGCTCTCCCCTAGTGTGAAGTACTTGGGAATCTATCTCCATCCACTGGTGTGGTGGCATGCGTTGGAGGTCGGGACTAACAGCGTCGCTATGAGCAGAATTCAAAGAATGGCACTCATTGGGATCACTGGGGCCTTACGTACCATGGCCTCGCAGGCTCTGGAAGTAATGCTCCACATAATCCCATTGGAATTAGCGGTAAAATCAATAGCAGCAAAGGGTGCTTTGCGTCTGCGTGAGGCAGGCTATTGGATGGGAGGCAGTGTGGGCCGCACTAGGATCTTGTCAATTTCCCTGTGTTCCGCCATGCCGGAGCGCACCGACTACAGGACACCGTCTTGCAGTTTTGGACATTCCTATGCTTTGAATATTCCCACCAGACTGGAGTGGCGATCTGGAATTATCGCCCCAGACACGTTTGCTATCTACAATGATGGCTCCAAAACGGACAGCGGAACGGGCGCGGGAGTGTACTCTTGTGACCTTGACATTATGGAATCGTTCAGGCTACCGGATAGCTCGAGCGTGTTTCAGGCCGAGATTTTTGCGCTGACAAAAGCAGCGGAGATAATTGTGCGAAAGCAGTGCGTGAATGGTACAATAACTATTTATGTTGACAGCCAAGCTGCCATCAAGGCTGTTGAGGCGCACATTACTAAATCCAGGCGTGTGGGAGAATGTAAAAGAATATTGCAGATGGTGGGTATGCATAACAACCTGAAGATTAGTTGGATTCCTGGTCACAGTGACTTCCCCGGAAATGAAAAGGCAGACGAGCTCGCCAGAAGGGGGGGTGGAGATGAGCATAGAGCTGGCCGACGAGTCGGTTCTATGTCCCATTGAATGTGTAAAGGGAATGATTGATATTGAAGCGCTCAGACAGATGGAGGGGGCCTGGGTGAATCTCTCGGGATGCCGGCAAGCAAGAATCTGCTGGCCGAAACTTGATAGGAGGAACTCTAGCTTCATTTTGTCTCTGGGCAGGGACATTTGCAGACAACTTATAGGGGTCCTAACAGGGCACTGTCCCTTTGGGAGGCATGGTGAAAGGCTGGGAATACCCATGGCTGATATGTGTCGCTGTGGTGATGAGAATGTTGAGCCAACACTGGAGCATCTAGTCTGTGAATGTGAAAGCCTGGCACGTACCAGGTATCGGTACTTGGGGAAATTCTCCTTGGCCGATCTATCAGAAATTGCGATGATTCCTTTATGGAGAACTACTCTACTATGAAGATAAGGAAGAGCAATATTTGGAATCAGTAGTCTAGAGCCCGGTTTTATACGAGGGGACCACAATGGATCCACAGTGATCTCTCGTGATGGACTGGGGCACATTGCTTCAGTCCACCCTTCTTAACCTAACCTAACCTACATATCTTTCAGCAGCAAGGCGATCCTTCGTATGAATAAGCAATGTACTTCGGTTTTGTTCTATGGTGTTTATCTGTTACATATCAGAAAGTCCGATATGTAACACAAACCATAAAAGGTATTATGAATCATTAGAAATAATTAGTGCTAAATTAACAGCAGGGGTCACTTTACCACCTTCTCCTCTATTTACCGTATATCATGCAAAATCTTGAAAATCACCTTTGATTTTTCGAAAACAAAATATACAATTTGGAGCACCAAAATGTAGAAAGTGCGCCGGGCGCCAAAACTATCAGCACCGCCACTGGTTATGACACTGGTTATTGTTGGCACTTTAACCCCCAAGTTACAACGGCAATGCAGTCCGAGGCAGACTAGCTGTCAAAAAGTTGAGAGCATTGGGGTAGTCAGAACGAACGTAGACGAAGGCAGTCTTACGCAGCCATCCAAAAATGTTCGTCAACTTTGAACTTTTTCGTAGCCCGTAGTTAACCTCAAAATCGACAAGTGACTTTTTTATCTTTAAAACATCGAATCGTTACTTGATATGACCGGACTGAGTTAAAATAGGCTTAAAAATTGTTTTTAGTTCGATGCTTCGTATGCACGAAAACGAACGCTTTTTGGAAAATATGAAATTTATTCAAAACTCAAACTGACGCAGACAGTAAATAGCGTCAAGCTGCGTCGCGCTGCCTCCTTCTACTTTGTATCTGACTCAAGCATAAAGCGGCTAAAAACACCAAATGGAGAGAGATAAGAAATTAAACATACAATTTAAACATTAATGTGAGAGGGACAGTCCGAACAGCTAAAATATCAGTGACTGTAAAAAAAAGCGGCAACATAGCGCTGGCCGAGCAGTGTTTCGCAACATTCTAGCAGTTCAAGTCAAGAAACAACCACTGTGAGCTTCATTTCCAACACGCTTTTTTTGACAGTTCGGTACGTATAAATTATGAAAAGTGTCATGCTAAGTTATGAAACGCGCTGGAACCGGTATTTTTCTAAACCAACCAGTTGTTATTTTCTTTTACTAGATGCCGCTAGCGTCGGAAATAGCGGTTTCTCTTTCTTTTCATTTTGTTCGCTTTGTCGCATGGTTGGTTTTTCCTGCGCTTTTTTTAAGCTCGAAAAATAATCAGTGCCATGCTGTTATGACACTGGTTCAGGGACCTGGTAATAGAAATGGACTACCTATATCAGATTTTCCCATATAATATCCGAGACAACGATGGGCAAAAAAACATTGCCCTCTCTCTCCCGCTCAATTACAAAGTGTTATTTTTGTGCGGATTTTGAATTTTCGAAAAGTTTCGAAACTTCAAAGTGACAATAGCAAATTCATAGTTGAGAGCTGTCACCACAAATCAGGTAAGTAAATGTTTTTATTTTTGAATTTAATATTTATGTGATAAACTTTATTTTAAAGTAAAATTTTTGTATAGTAAATGGTGCGGCGTTACGAAAGGAAGTACACGCGCAGTTGCCATCGAGTTTTAACGATTTGCGGGCCCCGCCGGGCAGCGAAGAGTTATCAACAAGAACGATCGCTGAAGTTATTGCAGGTCTAAAAGTAAGTAACTATATTAATATTGAAAACAAGTGGCAGTGCATTAGTTAGATACTACGGGTGTGTGTGGATTCGCGGCTAAATTCAATTTAGTGCACTAATTTAAAAAGATTTTAGTTTAGGAAACCTACATACGTTTATACTAAATTCGTTAATTTCCAATTTAGTTATGAAGAATTTCATTTACAGGATAACATTTAGTTTGCCAAAGGGAATTTAATGCACTTAATTAAATTTAATCAGGAATCCACACCCTTAAAATCTTCACGAGCAAAACTTATTTCTACATCTGCATCAATTGTAGAAATTCACATTTTTTTCAATTGATACATATGTATTTAAAATTGACGCGATTTCATCGTTAGTATTATTAAGCCTCCCAACCATGTCAAGGTCGCACTGTTTGGGAGGATCTGAAAATGAAATTAATATTATATATCAAAAAAAAATTAAATTACCACCTTCAATTGATTCCAGATCTCTTTCGAATTTCAACTAAATGTAAATCATCTTGGGACTGCCAGTAGCTGTTTCATCCTTGACGCGGGTGTCTCCAGCAGACGTTCACGCATTGGGCGAATGTGATATGGACAAAATAATACGACAACGGGTAAAGCCTTTTAGGTAAATGGAATTTTTGAAATCAGTGTGAGTAAGGAATTTTTTAAAACCATAATTTTTTATTTTTTGTTAACTATACTAACTAACTATACTATATACTAGATTAGATTAGATTTCATCGGAGGCGGAGGGATTCCTCCAAGCACCGCGACCAGTGGTCTATTGTGCTATACCTCATAGATCGTTCTCCAGTTTCAACCTAGAGGTCCTCACTCAGCTTTATTTCTCTTAGGAATTTATCAAGTTGGTGTAGGTCTATTTTTGCAATGGTACTATGGTCCACAAAGTGTTCTCCGAAACATTTGTGGCGCTGAGCTGCGACTGCCTCACAGCAGCACAGAATATGTTCAGAGGTTTCTGCCTGCAGTTGGCAGAACCTGCAAAGGTTATCAGTTATGATTCCTATTCTTTTAAGATGATCTTTCAAGCGCGAGTGACCCGTGAGTATTCCGGTTATTACCCGCACTTTGTTTCTATCAAACTGTAGAAGCTGTTTGCTTCTTTTAGTTGAGTGGTTCGGTATGAATCTTTTGGCCTGTCTAAGTCTGGGCAGTGTGGCCCAGTATTTCTTGTGTTCCTCCCATACCCTCATGCTCCTCTTAATAGAGCAGGTTGAGATTCCACAGAACGGCTCTGGTCCAGTAGGGCGGACCGCTGCTCCGTCTCTTGCAAGTTGGTCTGCTATTTCGTTTCCCTCTATGCCCTCATGACCGGGCACCCAGTGCAAGAGGACTCTGTTGTTGGTACCAAGGATACATAATTTTTCTTGGCATTCCCACACCAGTTTTGAGTTTACTATTTGTGCAGTCAAGGCTTTTATCGCTGCCTGACTATCTGTGAGAATGACTATGTTCTTATTTGAGTAACCCCTTTCGAGGTTTATTTCTATGGACTTGGATATAGCATGGACCTCCGTCTGGAAAACGGTGGGATATTCACCGAGGGATTCCGTTATCCTGGCGCGGGGTCTGCTTATGCCAGCTTCGGTGCCTTCAGTCGTCTTAGATCCATCGGTATACCATACAATGGTACCCGGTCCGAACTGCGGTGGGTCCATTGCCCAGTTCTCTCTGTTGCAGACTATGGAATTGAAAGGGATTTCGAAGCGATATCTCTATGTCATATGGTCCACAGGCATGTCTAGCATTTGAATGCTACTTCTAAGTCTGGATAGATTGTTAGATCCACTTTTTACTCTGGATGGGTTGCCGTTTAGTTCCTTTCTCATCGCGGCTAATCTTGCCTGCGATTCGATGTAGATGTGCAGCGGAGTCAGATCTAAAAGAACCTCCATAGCTGCCGTGGGGCAGGTTCTCATTGCTCCTGTCGTCCAGCTTGTCCAGTTTGCTCCTGGCGCTTACTAGTTTTGTTCTTTGCCACCATACTGATGCTCTGTATGCTATCATAGGTCTTACAATAGCTGTATAGGTCCACAAGGCTATTTTGGGTTTCAAGCCCCAGGTTTTGCCTACGACTTGTCTACACAAAAGTAGAGCAGTAGTGGCTTTCTCTGATACTTTTTCTAGGTGCTTGTTCCATAGGAGTTTCTAATCCAGAATTACACCTAGATATTTTACTTCTGGAGCGAGTTTGATTTCCGTCTCGTACATCATGAGCGATTTTATTTTGCTCAGGTCTCTCTTTCGTGAAAAAGGCACAATCGTGGTTTTGCCCGGATTGACCTGTAGGCCTTTCTCGTGGCACCATGTTTGTGTCTTACTTAGTGCTTGCTGCATAAGGTCGCTGAGGGTTTCCTCAAACTTGCCCTTAATAGGCCGCTATGACTGAGCAAGCTCAGTAGGTCGTCCACCACAAGACACCATAGAAGGGGCGATAGTACTCCTCCCTGCGGGCATCCTTTGCCTGCTTTGACCCTTGTGGTGTCCGTTCCCAGGGAGATGTGAATCTCCCGTGTACCTAGCATTTGGTCGATCCACCTTGCTGTGGTAGAATCTACTCCTCTGTCGACAATTGCCTTATTTATACAGTCGTAGGATGTGTTGTCGAATGCTCCTTCTATGTCCAGAAATGCGCATAGCGCAATTTCTTTGTCGGAAATTGCCTTCTCAATTTCCGTTGTGATTTGGAGGAGTGCTGATTCTGTCGATTTGCCGGTTTGGTAGGCAAATTGATTACTGTGTAGTGGTTTCTTGCTAAGTGCTTCGTGTCTCAGGCAGTGGTCTGTTATCTTTTCCATGGTTTTCAAGAGGAAGGATGTTAGGCAGATGGGTCTGAATGACTTTGGGTCAGAGCGCGATCTTTTGCCTATCTTTGGTATGAAGACCACCTTTGCCTGTCTCCACGCACTTGGTATATAGCCCAGAGCAAAGCTCGCTCCGAAGATTTGCAGTAGGTAGGGGAGCAGTTCTTCCAGTCCCTTTTGAAGCAAGAAGGATTCCGTCAGTGCCTGGCGAAGGGATGGAAGGAGTGTATAGCCCATTTGATTTTGCCATAGGTGAACAGATTAGAGGCCCGATGCCAGTCTGTGGTATTGGAGCGGAATGCTCCAGGGATTACCGGTGATGTCTCGTTCTCTGTGTTAATTATACGGCATCCTGGGAAGTGCGTGTCTAGTAGCACCTTTGCCTTTTCACTTTCCCCCACGGTGAAGTCTCCATTGGGCTTTTTCAGTGTCCCCATATCACCGGTTTTCTTTTTGGATAGGATCTTGTGCAGTCTTGCTGCCTGCGATACTTCCTCGACTCCATTGCAGAAGTCTCTCCATGTCCTCTGTATAGAGGCTCTTATCTCTTTGTTGTACTCTGTTAGGACTGACTTGTATGTAGCCCAGTCCCCAGTGCGTTTTGCTTTGTTGAAGAACTTTCGTACTCTTGTTCTTAGCCTTTCAAGTTCTCCGTTCCACCAAGGCACGCTTCTGCTGTTGTTTCGGGTTCTGAGTGGGCAACTTTCTTCGTATGAAGCGATGATTGCCTTCGTTACTTCTGCAGTTGTGTTTTCCAGACTGCCGACTCCACGGACCACCTTATCCACAGATGCAAGCCGTTCACTTAGATTGGCCCAGTCTGTTAGCTTCGGGATTCTGTACACCTCTGGATTTGTGTGTGAAGTTCTGATGTCAAATCTTATATGTCTATGATCCGACATTGAAGGTTCGTTTGACACATGCCAATTTATAATTTTTGTGCCAATTAAGTGGCTACTAATTGTTAAGTCTAGAACCTGCCTTCTTACCCTAGTCACAAAGGTGGGGCTGTTCCCCGTATTCATGACATATAGGTTTTCCTGACAAAGAAACTCTAGTAGATACTCACCTCTTAAGTTGGTATCGGTACTTGACCATGCTAAGTGGTGCGCATTCGCGTCACAGCCTATTATGAGCTGTTTTCCTTTCTCCCTGCAGTATACCACTAACCTTTGCGTTTCCGCTGTCAGGGTCTCGTCACTGTCTCCTGGGAAGTAGGCGGAGGCTATCACTGCCTCCTGGTGACCCCCGTCTGTTGGAATTTGGATGGCTATTGCCACCAGGTCCCTCGTCGTGAACTCTGTAAGAGAAAGAAAATTAATATTTTGCCTTAATAATATACACGCTCTCGGGTTGTTGGATTGCGTGTTATATACTACCTTACAATTTCTTGCTGTGAGCCCCTTGATAGCACCGTTGTGTATCCACGGTTCTTGAAGCAGTGCTAAGCCCAGTTGTTCGTGGGTAAATCTCTCGCAAAGGATATCCGAGGCTGCTTTTGCATGATGGAGATTTACCTGTATGATGCCAATGTTGCTAGACATTGGCAGAGGGTGGAAGTTTGGGCGGTGTGCTCTCGGTGTGGCAGCTAAGTTGTGCTGCGTGGGGACTTTCATCGAGCGCTGGGTCCCCTTCATCCACCTCCATTACTGCGGCATCGTGCGTCTGGCGTACTGGCACATTCATAGAATGGTCGGAGCTGGTTTGCTCCAGTACGGGGCGCTTGTCTGCCGAGAGAGTTTGTTCCTCTCTTCGCGGCCTGTCTCTCGAGCGGATGTCAATCAGGGACGTCATTTCAGTTTTTTCTAGGGGGGGGCAAGATATTATGCATGAATATATACAAAAATTCATATACTGCATACATAAATGTGTGTTGTGTATATAGTTGCGAACATGGGTCTTTTTGCAAGATGTGTGTTAAAACATGAATTTTGAAAAAAATTGTACAAACCGGTATTGACAATGTAGTAGTATTAACGTAATTTATTAATTTAACATATATATATAGACAATTATAATGTCTTAAAAGTTAAAAAATAAAAGATAAACAAAACATCATTCATTAATATAAAACACGAAAACAAACCATTTTATTAAAATAAAGGATATCGTCTTTGTTTCAAACGACCGAAATCATCTATAATGTTATCAATATTTACTTCTTTTGCTTCTTCTTGGAGACATGCAATAACCAGCAGATCACTAAGCCGTTGATTACCGCATCTATTCCTGAGATAGGTTTTTACCCGTTTCATGCAACTGAAAAACCGTTCGTTTTCAACTGATGTTACCGGCAACGTCAGGATGAGGTCAATTATTTTCAACAGCTCACTAAAGCCATGTGGAAAACGATGTAAAACATGTCGAACATCCTGAATGGTTAAAGATGTTACATCTTTATCGAGTGATTGGATCACGGACTTTGCCGAAGACAGCTGGGCGGAAAGCATAACCGCATCGATACCGCAAGTGGGATATAGTTTAATAAGATCTTGCAGTGTATCGTGATTTAAAAAATTGGCTGACTTTGGATTCATCGCTGACACAGCCTTGAGAACACTGCAGTTGACTGTGAACCTAGCATCCAGTTCAGAAATAAAGTGGTCTATGCACGCAAAAAGTATTCCGGTACGCATTGATCCTTCAGCAGTTTGATCAGTTTCTGAAATTTTCTTTCCAGTTGTTGACATAACAAAATATTCTAATAATTTTTTAGTCATTAACTGAGGTCTGCCTGGTCTATCACTGATGGTATTGTCATGTTGTGAAATACCAATTTTAACTCCAATCGTATGAGCTTGTACCACAATATCATCCCAAGTGTTATTGTTTCGAAATGAAAGTAAATCTTTTTTGGTACATTCTATCAATAGCTCAGCGGATAAATAATCGATTGATGACGATTGAAGTTCTAGGGATAATGAATTTACTGCTCCAAGTAACTTTTCAGCTACAAGCAAACAGCAGAGAAACGATATTGACAGAATTCGCTTTCGCAGACCTTGCGCTTCTGCTGCTGCTAATCTATCAGCACTTTGTAAAGTAATGGCTTCTAAGACATTACTAATCGTTTCCACCCTAAGCTTTATTTTGCGAACAGATCGATACCAATAAGACCATCTGGTTTCAACCAATCTTTCGAGTTCCAAGACCTCCAAATTATCATCAATTTGCGCTTTTACAAATAGTTCATGTCGAGGGCCGCTTACTGTCAAAAATACATAAATTGATTGTATAATGGAAAACATATCCCCGATTTCGGGTATATTTTTAATGGTGTTAATTAAAACTAGATTAAGGCGATGGGCGTGGCAATGCATGTAAATTAAATGTGGAGCAATTTCTTTAATTCTTGCCTGAACACCTTGCAGTCTGCCACTCATGACTGCTGCACCATCGTAGCACTGCGCAACACAATTATCCCATGTTAATTTGTTTTCAATAACTGCATTCTTGATAGAAGTTGTTAATGACAAAGCATCTACCTTTTCCATGTGGAACAGTCCCAGTGGCTTTTCCCAAACTGATCCATCTGGTGATGTGGATCTAATAACAAAACTTAATTGCTCTTTACGTGCTACATCTTTAGATTCATCGACCATCAGTGCCCAGTACGGTCCCAGTGAATCAACCGTATTCTTTCTAAGAATGTTTGCCAAACAGTACAAAATATCATTCTGATATTATGGAGACGTGTAGTGACCATATCTTCTTCGCAGTCTTTCTCGCAGTTGAGGAGAAAGCTCACTCATCGTTTCGAGTAGTTCAATCAAATTTCCTTTGTTGGAAGATTCTTCTGATTTATCATTACTACGAAAAGCCAAACCTTGACGAACTAGATATGAAATCCCTAATATTAATAATCTTAGATGACTCCTATTTTCGATCACCCCTGACTTTCTCTGATCATTTATAAGATTGGCTACAGATTCAGCCTTTCCTATAGTTATTTTCATGGCTTCAGTCCATAGCACCATCCCATCTTTGTGCTTGCGACTGGACTCATGCTGTTTCATCAGTTCTTTAGAATCTTTCCATTTTCTAAATCCCTTGTCAACAAACGTAATGCTTCCTTGTGTTTCACCACTACGAACTATTTTGGAACAAAAATGACGACAACTAAAACAGAACACAGCATCCTGATTAATGGAGTATTCAATCCATGGAAACTGTTCAAAATAACTGCATTGGAAACGGCGCTTCGCTGTCTGAGGGTATTCCTTCAATATTGGCTGAACGAGATCGTCGTGATAAAAACGTGAAATATCAATAATTGACACATCATTTTCTGGTAATGCTTCTGAATGAACTTTATCTTTTAACATTTTGCATGTAGATGGTATTGCATCAACTGCTTGCACAGATTGGAGAGAGTCCAGCTTCTTACTACCGTCAATGGTTTGCTCGGAATCAAGAATTTGTTTTTTATTTGTTTCAACTGGGTTTGGTACACTCTATCTTTTCAAGAAGTTATAAAGGGTTTTCCAATAAGGACTTGACAACTTTTTTTCAAAATAAAATGCAAACCATTTGAGATATTTCAAAAACTTTATTATCGGGTTGAAGTACAATCAAAACATTTATGAATGGAACTCGACTTCGTTCATATGGCCACCGCGGGCACGTTTGCAGCGGTCGATTCGTTGGACCCAATTTTCGATGACTCGGCCACACATTTCGGCCGAAATGGCTGCTATTTCGTGTTCAATGTTGGCTCTGAGCTCTTCCAACGTCGTCGGCTTGTTGGCATAGACCAACGACTTGACGTGGCCCCAAAGAAAAAAGTCCAGAGGCGTTAAATCGCACGAACGAGGCGGCCAATCGACTGGTCCATTTCTTGAGATAACACGCTCATCAAACTTACTCTTCAATAAATCGATTGTAACGTGTGCTGTGTGGCTTGTGGCACCGTCCTGTTGAAACCACATGTTGTCCAAGTCCATATCTTCCAATTCGGGCCAAAAATAATCGGTAATCATGGCGCGATAACGATTACCATTCACAGTAACGTGACGATCATTATCGTCGACGAAAAAATATGGCCCTATGACGCCGCCAGCATGCAAACCGCACCAAACAGTTATTTTTTGTGGATGAAGTGGTCTTTCATGAAGCACATGTGGATTTTCACCGGACCAATAACGCATATTTTGCTTATTGACGAACCCACTGAGCCAAAAATGAGCTTCGTCACTGAAGATGATTTTGCGATGAAATTGATCATCTTGGCGCATCTTTTCCAGAGCCCAATCGGAGAACGTACGTCGCTTCAAATGGTCCATCGGCTTCAATTCTTGAGTCAGCTTGATCTTGTATGGGTGTAAACCAAGATCCTTACGCAAAATTCGCCATAACGTGGTCTGGGCGATGCCCAACACTTGAGAACGCCGTGGAATTGACTGATTTGGATCATTTGCTACGGACGTTTCAACGGCAGCGATATTTTCGACACTTCGACCAACCCGTTGTCTCACTGGCACGGCAACATCACACAACGAATATGTAGACTCAAATTTTTGCACTAAACTTGTTACTGCCTGTCTACTAGGGCGAGAATTACGACCGAAAATCGGAGTTAACGCTCTTAAAGTAGCGGTCACCGACTCCGAATTTCTGTAGTAAATTTTTATAATTTGCAGACGTTGTTCCTTCGTGTACTTTACCATGATAAAAATGTTAAGTTTACTGAATAAATTGACAGTGACAGTTCGATGATTAGTGAAAGGGTGCGTTCACAAATTGAATTCAAAGTTGTCAAGTCCTATTACGGTTCAAATTACGCGATACGGTCTTCAAACCGCAATTTAAAACCCCCTTGCACCAAAAGGGGCCGAACGGGTCCTTGCCGGCCAAACCCAGAGAAGGGTCGTGGGCGCCAGTGGTTCCTGAGTTTAAGGAACCCGCTCTTAACACGATTTACCCGTCCGAACCACTAGATCGGGAATCATTCTTAAATTTTTCACTTTAAACTACCCTATGCACGGAAAAGGGGCTGGAAAACGTCACAAACATTTACAAGGATACGCACTATTTAAAAAAGGGTATTATAATTCAACAAAAGAAAGATCTACTGTAACGGTTATACTATTGTAATCCTAGGTAAAATATGTGACATTCCTCTACTCCTACCGAATCCCTATACGTCTCTAAACTCAATATGATATACTTTTAACTTACTTACTATCTTAATATTTAGGGCGCCGCTGGTGCGTCGTCCCGCGATGTCTGCTTCAACGATGTCTGCTTTTGTCTACTATCCTTGGCTTTAATCGCTCGTCGAACTCGAGACTCCTCCGTCGAAAATCAGGAAAAAATCGTACGACTCAAAGATTCTCCTCCCACTTCTCTAATTCCTTCTCCACTGTTTTGTTGGGCTTCTGCGCTTAATTCTGCTCGGTCTGATGTGAAATCCAAAAAGAGACCGTTTTTGAGTCCGGCACTTCCCGCGAAACCTCGGGTCAGCTTTTTCATCGGTAAAAATCTCCGTTTGGGTCAATGAACGTTTTCTTTAGGTCATTCGTTTAATTTTAATAACTTCCCGTACTGATTAGCTTTTATTTCGGTTGATTCGGTGTCCACTTTATATTCACCATCCGACTTTTATCATGGACCCAAACCTTGCTGATCGGCCTTATCGACTTCCCTCTCTCGCGGTTCGTGCCGTGCTCGTCGGTATTGTCGTCGAGTGACGTTTCTCAATGTTGTGACATTAGTGCGGTGTTGTGCTATATTTCCGTGATCGTTCTGCGTTTTCCGTGTTAATTGTTTTCTGTGTTGTGCTCTCGTTAAATGTCTTCTGGGTGTCGTTCATGTTAATTGTTTGTTCGTACCGTGCTCCTCTGTGTTAATTTGTTTGGTTACCACCGATCTATCAATAACTGAAGTGATTCCTTGCTTCTTCGTTTCAGGTTTGACGGAGTCAGCGGCTACGCAGGAAGGAGTAACCATCGGTGAGTGTAAGTATTACGATTAGGCTGCATACTTGTTTTTGATGTTGTGTGCTTCGGTTCGGTTACGGATACGGTTCCGTGGGAATAACAATATTTATGTTGGTTGCGTCGACGAAGTCACGTCTCTCGTAAGTATCCCCTTGGTTTTGATACGATTAGTCACTTGACTACTAACACTAGCCCTAAATCTAATTTACCCTGATATGACATAATAAACCTGATTCCTTCGTTTTTTTTTTCCGCCTCTTCTCCGTGTTTACTGAAAAATAACTAATACTTCTTAATTGGTTTACTTTTAGGTGCTTGAGCTAAGAGCGTTCATCGCCTCAGGAAGAGTGGAAGCCATACAAAAAAACAAGCAATTCGGAGGTAAGTAAACTCCAATATAATTCTGAATTCAACAATAAAGATTTGTTTTATTTCTTTGCAGGTCGACAATATAGTTCCGGATGGATCCGTAATGTTACGTAACAGAGAATTTCCTAAATTCTCAGTGGTGTCGGCGGTAAATCCTCTCACGTAAGAACACTTAAATTATTATTTATTCTAATATTATACCCATAATCCCCCACAAAATTCTCGTAATCCCTCTATTCCAAGAAAATATTAATGCTTCGTACTACTTGGATTATTTCCTACAATGTGGCTTCAAGTCTTTAGCGTGCCATATTCCTCCATGTTTCCCGTCTAAACCTTCTAATTCATAAGTCCAAGGAGACACTCGCTTCCGAACCACGAATGGACCGATGTACTTCGGGGCTAAATTAGCCGAGAAAAATTTCGACGCGTCTGACACGACGTAATTTTTCCTTAGGACATGGTCATTTGGGAGGTAATCCACATCTCGCCGTCTTAAGTCATAATTTTTCTTGGTTTGGTTAGCCGCACGCTCGAACCGCAACCTAATATCGTTTCTAACATCCTCCAAAGCCTTGGCTCGGTCAATAGGATCCTTACATGACGAAGATGGGACGTCAGGTTGATCTGGTGACTCTATCACCACGGTCATATCCCTCCCGAAATTGGCAAAGTATGGCGAAACCTTCATCACTTCATGCGTGGCGGTTCGTATCGCACAACCTATTTTGGAAAGATTTTCGTCCAATTTCCGGTGATTCTCATCGACATAGGCTCGCAGCATCGTTTTTATGGACTGGTTGATTCGCTCTGCAGGGTTAGCCTGAGGGTGGTAGAACGCAGTGAATTTAATTTCGGTTCCATATGACTCCACCATACCCTTAAACTCCCTCGATCGAAATTGTACACCGTTGTCGCAAACCAACCATTTTGGTACTCCAAACAATAGAAACACTTGATCTTCTAGAACTCGTGAAACAGCGGCCGCCGTTGCCGCTCTAAGTGGAAACAACAACGCGAACTTCGAGAAATAGTCCACAACCGTGAGGATAAATGTCGAACCTCTAGACGAGCGCGGAAGTGGTCCTACCAAATCCACACAAATCATCTCCCACGGTTGTTTCGCTTCGCCGCACCTTGTAGCCATTAAACCTGCCGGTAATCTCCGCTCGGGTTTTATTGCCTGACATGTTTGGCATGCTTGGACATACTTTCGTATGTCACACTGCATCTTAGGCCAATAAAAACTTTGCCTTACCCTGTCAACTGTCTTTCGCACTCCAAAATGTCCCGATTTCGGATCATCATGGCACCTCCGCAGAACATCCACCCGCTCCCCCTTCGTTGGTACCCTCTTCCACGAACACTCCTCACTGAGTTCTGGATATTTGGATGGAACATGCTTCCATAAGGTGTTCCCTTGTACTCGCCATGAGGGATATTCTGCAGATTGCTTCGGCACCGTCTCCAGCATTTTTGAATACCATCGATCAGTTTCCACGACTGAAAACAACGTTTCCACCAACGGTACGGACCTCGACAACGCATCCGGGACCAGATGTTCCTTGCCTTTTCGGTGCACGATCTCGTAATCGTATTGTTGAAGACGAACTGCCCAACGCGCCAATCTGCCTGTCGGATCCTTCAAATTGTGAAGCCACACCAAAGAATGGTGATCTGTTATCACGCTAAACCGACTCCCCTCAACGTAAGGTCTCAACTTCTCTACTGCCCATAAAACAGCCAAGCATTCTTTCTCCGTCGTTGAGAACTTACGTTCAGACTTCGTCAGCGATCGACTCAGATAACAGATCACTTTTTCCCCGTCTGACTGTTCTTGCGTGAGTACTGCCCCCAACCCAAAATCGGAAGCGTCGGTCTGGATCGTAAACGGTAGCTCGTAGTCGGGGCAGGTTAAGATAGGTGCCGTGGATAATTTCACCTTCGCCGTAGAGAAAGCCCTATCGCAATCTGCATCCCATGCAAATTTATGACCCTTCCTCAAAAGCGAAGTCAAAGGTGCAATTAACGTTGCAAAATCCGGTATGAACCGTCTATACCACGATACCATGCCTAGGAACTGCCGAACCTCCCTGATGTTCTTAGGCGCCGGAAATCGAGCTAAACTTTCCACCTTATCTGGATCCACATGTAGTCCATACTCATCGACAACATAGCCCAGATAGCGCAGTTCTGATCTACAAAACTCACACTTCTCTTTTGATACCTTCAGCCCAGCCTCTCTCAGTCTTCGGAATACTTCTCGCAAGATTTCAGTGTGCTTTTCGAAGGTTTGTGTCACCAGGACTATGTCGTCGAGGTACACAAACACATATGGCTCCAGATCGGCTCCCAAAACTTGGTCGATCAACCTTTGCCAAGTAGCCGGGGCATTTTGTAGTCCGAAAGGCATACGGTTGAATTCAAACAAACCTCTACTCGGAACTGTGAAGGCAGTATACTGCTTGGAGTTTTCAGCCATCGGAACCTGCCAATACGCGGATTTAATATCTAGAGAAGATAGGTACTTGGCGTCTCGTAATTTATCTAGCGTCGCCGAAACGTATGGGATGGGATATGCATCTCGCTCTGACACTTTATTTACTTTACGAAAGTCCACACAGAATCGAAAGGAACCATTTTTTTTTCTCACCAGTAGTATTGGAGACGACCACGGACTTTTTGACGGTTGCACTATTTTCGCCTCAAGCATATCTTTTAGTTCGTGGTCTATATCCTTCTGCCTGACTGGCGACACCGGATAATAACGTTGTTTGATAGGCGGAGAGTTTGTTTTAATCGTATGCTCTACCACCGATGTCCTGCCGAGCCCCTCTCCCATACTACCCAACTCTTCTTCAAGCAGATCGTTCAACTTCTTCAACTCCTCCTCTCCCAATTTTGATCTAGGCTGCAAGAATTCAACCGTTGCCACGTCTAACATGCTGCTCAGGTCCACCTGTCCTCGTCTAAGATCCAACACGATACCAAACTCCCTCCAAAAGTCGGCCCCCAATATGACCGTATGTGGAAGTCTCTTCACCACTAAACACTTCATCCAGCGTGTACAACCATCGACCCTGAATGGTATGCAGACCACCCCATCCACCTGACAAACATCATTATTCGCTAGACGAATTTCATGTGCGGATGTTGGTTGCAGTTCAATCCCTAGCTTCCTTAGACTTTCCCATCCTTTACCTCCCCATATCGTTCTTGAAGCCCCTGAGTCCAACAAACCGATGAAGTCTACTCCAAAAACGTCAACCAGTAGATGCGGACGATTGTCGCCACACATCGGAGTCAAAGCAAAATCTAGATGTACGGGTTTTGTCGCTTTGACCTCCGCACTCACTACCCCGCATTTTAGTGAGCACTCGGTTCGTTTCCCGAACTAGTACTGGGTTGGTTTTGCATGGCTCCAATACCCTCCGGATTGCAATTCGGACATTTCGACCGGAAAACCCCTACTTTCCCGCAGCCGAAGCATCGTCTGGCTTCGTTGCACTCGCTAGCGATATGCCCGTTCTTTTTGCAGTTGTAGCATAGTATTGTTTGTTTCCGCGTAATGTGTTGCGTTTGCGTTGTGCTTCCATCTTCGAATCTGTTGCATTCAACTGCGTCTACATACGCTAAATCTGCTTCCAAAATGTTCGCACGGCGAGTAGGAGGTGGTATAAATGCTTCCACCGAGATTCTTGTTGCCTCCAAGGTTCGGCCTAGAATTACCAGCTCATCCACCGACTTTACTGTCACTAATGCGAGTTGTGCCTGATAGAATGGCAAAATGTTTCTCCTTATTATTCGTAGCTTCTCACTGTCAGTGGGTATATTCGAGAGGCGTCGGAACAAATTCTCCATTATTGCTGTATACACCCCTATGGATTCATTGCTTCCCTGAGTGCGACGCCGAATTTCGTCCATAAGCCGATCGTCATAATCAGGCGGTAAAAATTCTGCACGCAATTCGGCTACCAATCCGTTCCAACTCTTACATCTAGTCCTAATTGCCCTCAGCCAAATGAGCCCTCTGCCCTCGAAAAGATCCACCGCGGAGCGAAAGAGCAACGACTTCGATACCCCCCGAGCTTGGCGTAGTTCTTCTACCCTTTCGAGAAATGAACATAACGTGTTTGGTTCGCCGCTAAATTTAATATTCCATTTAGCTAATCTATTCGACTCATTGTTATCCACATTAGTTGCAATACTCCCCTTTGCATCGACAACTTCCTCCTCCTCGTCCTGAACATCCTTAGCTTTGTCGTACAGAGAACCTAACAATATTAGAACTGATGCCCGAATTACTCTTTTACTTTTCTGTTCTTCATCTGTACACTGAGCGCCCTCCATTCTTCTAAAACACCACTGGATTTTTGCATTTAATTTCTTGTATGCTCCAGACGAAGTGTCTCCCACGAATGTCTCCAACAACCCCTCAATTTCCTTGCACTTAGCCTCTGTCGCTGCCAAATCTTCCGCGAATGTGAAAGGGTATTCCTCCTGCGAGAAAGAAATTGCTCCTTCCCTTTCCACACGCAAAGCTGTTCGTAGCGCCTTACGCATCGCGTCTACCGAATCTGACTCTAGCCCTCGAATAGCCATTTCGTATGACAATTCCTCTTGGCTGAGTCTATCTACATCGATTTTTGACATGATTCACTAATATGCCCACCCGTAAAGAAATAAATAACTACCAGAAAGAGTACACACAAAAAAAAAAAAATTTTAAAAGAACACACAAAAAAAAATATTTCCACGCAAAAACCTTCACTTATCTGAAACTCCGAATTGCTTATTAATTCTCCTCTCACAATTTCCCTAACACGTTGGGCGCCAATTATTACGGTTCAAATTACGCGATACGGTCTTCAAACCGCAATTTAAAACCCCCTTGCACCAAAAGGGGCCGAACGGGTCCTTGCCGGCCAAACCCAGAGAAGGGTCGTGGGCGCCAGTGGTTCCTGAGTTTAAGGAACCCGCTCTTAACACGATTTACCCGTCCGAACCACTAGATCGGGAATCATTCTTAAATTTTTCACTTTAAACTACCCTATGCACGGAAAAGGGGCTGGAAAACGTCACAAACATTTACAAGGATACGCACTATTTAAAAAAAGGTATTATAATTCAACAAAAGAAAGATCTACTGTAACGGTTATACTATTGTAATCCTAGGTAAAATATGTGACATTCCTCTACTCCTACCGAATCCCTATACGTCTCTAAACTCAATATGATATACTTTTAACTTACTTACTATCTTAATATTTAGGGCGCCGCTGGTGCGTCGTCCCGCGATGTCTGCTTCAACGATGTCTGCTTTTGTCTACTATCCTTGGCTTTAATCGCTCGTCGAACTCGAGACTCCTCCGTCGAAAATCAGGAAAAAATCGTACGACTCAAAGATTCTCCTCCCACTTCTCTAATTCCTTCTCCACTGTTTTGTTGGGCTTCTGCGCTTAATTCTGCTCGGTCTGATGTGAAATCCAAAAAGAGACCGTTTTTGAGTCCGGCACTTCCCGCGAAACCTCGGGTCAGCTTTTTCATCGGTAAAAATCTCCGTTTGGGTCAATGAACGTTTTCTTTAGGTCATTCGTTTAATTTTAATAACTTCCCGTACTGATTAGCTTTTATTTCGGTTGATTCGGTGTCCACTTTATATTCACCATCCGACTTTTATCATGGACCCAAACCTTGCTGATCTGCCTTATCGACTTCCCTCTCTCGCGGTTCGTGCCGTGCTCGTCGGTATTGTCGTCGAGTGACGTTTCTCAATGTTGTGACATTAGTGCGGTGTTGTGCTATATTTCCGTGATCGTTCTGCGTTTTCCGTGTTAATTGTTTTCTGTGTTGTGCTCTCGTTAAATGTCTTCTGGGTGTCGTTCATGTTAATTGTTTGTTCGTACCGTGCTCCTCTGTGTTAATTTGTTTGGTTACCACCGATCTATCAATAACTGAAGTGATTCCTTGCTTCTTCGTTTCAGGTTTGACGGAGTCAGCGGCTACGCAGGAAGGAGTAACCATCGGTGAGTGTAAGTATTACGATTAGGCTGCATACTTGTTTTTGATGTTGTGTGCTTCGGTTCGGTTACGGATACGGTTCCGTGGGAATAACAATATTTATGTTGGTTGCGTCGACGAAGTCACGTCTCTCGTAAGTATCCCCTTGGTTTTGATACGATTAGTCACTTGACTACTAACACTAGCCCTAAATCTAATTTACCCTGATATGACATAATAAACCTGATTCCTTCGTTTTTTTTTTCCGCCTCTTCTCCGTGTTTACTGAAAAATAACTAATACTTCTTAATTGGTTTACTTTTAGGTGCTTGAGCTAAGAGCGTTCATCGCCTCAGGAAGAGTGGAAGCCATACAAAAAAACAAGCAATTCGGAGGTAAGTAAACTCCAATATAATTCTGAATTCAACAATAAAGATTTGTTTTATTTCTTTGCAGGTCGACAATATAGTTCCGGATGGATCCGTAACAGTCCCTATTGGAAAACCCTTTACATCGACGACTGTACTGATTTTTTTGACATTATGAGTCTGAAATGGACAAAAATAAATCCCCAAAATTTTTTTTATTTTATTTTTAATTTCTTCGTAATATAAACACAAAAATATCTAATTTCTTTAAATTAAATTTTTTTTTAATTCCTCGTGCATGGAGAAAATAATATATAACTTTTTTTTGTCCGAGGCTCCGATCTATGCGTTTCTAACTTTTTGGTAGAATTAAACTTAAACTTAAACTCATTCTCTTTCATCTAGAGTATAAAAACCTTAAAGAAATACATTTTTGACTCCATTTATTGACCGCTTTCATCCGTTTGCAAAGGTTACAGCATAAAAATAACTTATAACGAAGAAATTAAATTTAAAATTTAAAGATATCCTTAGGGCTCGTGGACACTAGTAAGTAAATGAACATGTATGCGAATCCCGCAAGAAAGTTGCGATCGATGTTCTGACGATATTTTTTTTGAGTCAGATCTGACCTTGACGTAGGAGGTGCATTTGCCGCAACGTTTAATTGTTTATTTATATACTTATACTGCCGTCCTAAGAAAAAAGGGCACAAGCGCCAAATGTCAAAAATTGAGATAGAGGCATATTTGGAACCGTGAATCTGTTTATAATTTTTGTGCTAAGCTAAAAAGGTCGATTTCCAACTGCAAAGGACTGAAAAACAGGAAGCAAATTGGTCACATCTACCATGTCTAGTGTGTTTACTAGACAAAAAAGTCGTATCTGCCACTTACTTAGATAAAAAGGCGCATATACGACTATCGGATTTTAAACATTGTGTCCAAATTAGTAATTCCGGCAAAGTTGAGATAATCGAGATGAATATTGAAAATTTCTTTGAATTCAAGGACTTATCATCTCAACTAAAAATAAAACAAAAAGTGCCAAGAATATATTTGAAAGACATGGTTCAAGTTAAATTCAAAAAGAATAATAATTTTTTAAGTTTTAAAAAGGATTTTGCATCAGATATATTCACTGATTTCAATTTTTTGCAAGCAAAACCTGCCAAATTTGGTATTTTAAAGTCTCTTTCAAAAACGGTCCCACGGGGTATTACATTAAACCGAAAATCGGGTTTACTTCAAAAATTGTCAGACATTTTACCAGCAAATCGCTTAGAGTTTTGGAGATCTCTGCCAGAAACACCAGCAGAGCAATCTCACGACGACAGTGATTGATTAAATAGTTATTTTTAAGTTTTCTTTTATTGATTGATTTGTTTTTATTGATTGTTTTTTGTTTTGTTTATCAAGACTTCTGTGAAATAAATTTTTATTTTTGTTCTAAAAAATTATGAAACCTGGTATTTGTTAAGTATCTTGTTATTATTTGGTGTATTTTTACTAAGCAAAAAAGTCGTAAGTCCATATTCTTTAATTACTCCTTAAAATTCCTGGAGTTTACGCACATAATAAATTAAGATGGATAAATTTAATTTGAATTGGTTTTTTTAAAATACTTAAAGTAATTTTTTAAAGGTGGCAAACATAAAAAACGTAATACCTAAATATCTCAAAACTACGAAAATGGAGATGCGCCCTTTCTTCTTAGGACGGCAGTATAGTACTACAAGATTGTTGAAGTGAAAAACGCAAAAACCACTTGCAAGATACTTGTTACAGCAGATTCCTAGAGCAATTTGCTAATGTAAACGTTGTGGAAAGAAATGTCGAAATGTGCTTGCTAGTGTACACGAGACTTTAGTAGCTTGTAAGATTTAAAATTATTAAGTTACAAATTCATTAATTGTAACGAGGTCCAAACCTTTAGAAATATGATACATATTCGAAGAAATTCAAGAATAGATAAAATTATTTATTTTATTTTCGATTAGTTTCAGTGGAAAAATTTTGTGTGTTATTTTTTTTTATTAAAATTTCTATAGGTAATAGATGTAGAGGAAGTTTAACTGAGACACGCGAGAACATTTGTTAGGACATCCATGACCTCTGAAGGGCTAGACAGAGTATGTGAAAATATTTCTTACCTTGAAGTGAACTTTTATTGCAAAGAATAACGAATAGAGAAAATTGCCAACTACCGCTTATAATTTAAGCGACAAAAATTGAAACACTTTTTTATTAAATTAAAAACTGATGAAAACCAAATCTCAGATCTTCGATCAGAACATGCGTTAGGACAGAAATACACCTTACACGCGTTTGTGTTATCTATCTTGCTTCTTTATGATTCCGCTTTTTTTGTTTTGCTTTTCCGAGTTTTCCAGACCCTGGGATCGACCGGTCGAAGAAGACCACCAACACAGCCGCGAAATAACAGCGAATTGTTCGTCTCTAGTCCAATTCATTTACTTGGCTGTCGTTATAGTTTTATACAGGGTGATACAAGTCGATAGGATTAATAGTTTGCTCCGATTTAAACCCTTAAAATCTTTTCGCTGGTGTCATAATCAATTAAAACATTCCTGAGGTTTCCATCAAATTCAGGGGTGGGCAAATGCCCCCCCTGCCCCCCCTGAAATGACGTCCCTGATGTCAATTCGCCCAAATCTAAAGCTCAGACTGTACTTTGCCTCCGTTATTGCTCCCATCGACAAAGAGTCTATGCCGATGTTGAGCAGGAGACCATGACCTTCAGGGGTCACTCTCAGTATCTTCCAGTCCTTGGTGCGGAGGCCGGTGTTTTGCCTCTCTAGATATTCTAGGATCTTGTCAGGACCCATTCCTTCGCTCCAAGGGAAGAAGGCAGTTACAGTGTGAGGGCGGGGGATATCATCACCGGTCACGGCTATAAGTTTGGCATTTTGCCATGGCCGAATATTCTTTATGGCTGCCTTTAACCATGCGGTGGTTTCTGTGTCCTCGCAGGTGATGATGAGGAAGCCAGGCTTAAATCGTATACCCTCAAACTTGGGCTTTACCTCTCTGTTCTTCTCACTAAGGATGACCTCTAGTATGGCGTTCTGGACTAGAGTCATCTGAGCTGTAGTGAGAGAACTTTCTGTAAAGTCTTCAGGTAGTATTCCCACTCGCTCTCCCTTCACTGCTTCCGCGTAGGTTTCGGATTGCGGGACCGTGACACTGTTCCCTGATGGGATCTTGCTGCTGGTGCTGGGCTGGGGTGCCCGCTCTCTTCTTATCGTTTGAGATCCCTCAAATTCTACTCTTCGGGGCGACATATTTTTCCGTACTGCCCCGGTGTGTTTGTCTTCAGAGGGTCCTGTGCGCGTTCGCGGTCTTTTCTGCGTGTCACTTTCCTCTGATCTACTTTCTCCCGACCTGTGCCTTTTGTGCTGTAGTGGCAGAGGAAGGGGTTTTTCTGCAAGCTCTCTTGCCTTGGGAGGGTCATGGCCCTCTTTCAGATAGCGCACGTATCGTTTGGAGCCTGCGCCGCTCAGACCTTTCCTCAGCGGATCATTTCGACCTCCTGGTGCGTCGGGCGGTGGAAGTGGTCTCGTCCATCTTGGACGCCTTCTACCAAGTTCTGGCCTGTGTGTACTTCCAGGCGCATAACACTCGGAGGGACCTGCCTTCGCAGAGTGTGTCTGCGATGCCTGTACTGTCAACGGGCATTCTTCTGAAGGCTGTGGTGCCTTGTTCTCTACGCATGGTTCGTCCACGTCTGAAAGATAAACTTCCTCTTGTTGGAAGTGAGCGCCAAGTGCCGCTCTGATTGTTGTTGGTCTTTTAGTTGTTGTTGTTTTTGTTTCTTTTTCATTCATTGGGAATCCCACGAGTAGCTAGGGAAAGGTGGGTCCACTGTGCCAGTGCCCTGCTTTACCACAGTAAGGCTATGACCCGTTAGGGCCTACTCTCAAAGTGAGCCTGGTATCTGAGAGGCTCCGTTATGTCAGCCATTTGCTCCCTAGGCTGACTTCCCCTGGTAAGCACGGGTCGCTTGACACTCCAGGGTTTTCGGGGTTTGGGAAGGAAATAGGGTACAGGGAGGGACAACACTATGGGATGAAACGTTCTGCTTGTCCGCGACTGCTTATTCGCAATTGATTGCTTATTCAGCAGCTGACCGACTTCCAGCCGGCCGTTCACTATCCGCAACCTGTGTCGCTCGTGGTCGCATGCAGCTCTGCAGTCGTCCGGACGGGAGTTCCTGCCAAGTTCCACGAGTTCCATATACTATCAGTCATCTCTGCCTTACATTGATTTTTAAAACTATAATTTTTTTTTTTTTAACTATACAAACTATTTATCAGTTATCTCTGCCTTACATTGATTTTTCATTTTGAAATTTGATAAAAAGTTTAATACAGCGAAATACTTTGTGAATTTGTACAGTTAGAAATTGGTTGTTTTACAAGCTCAAAATGCCGTAAATTTAGAGGGTATATTGATAAATTTTTAATTTTAGTCGTTTGACACGTTTGCCTTCTAGTAGTTTCTTAAGAATTCCATTGGCAATTTCATTCCCAGCCTTTTCCAAATGGCTACTTATTTCAGAAGAAATAAGCTGCCTATTTTGCAATTCTTTAAAGATAATATTTAAGGATTTGACGCGGCGATTTATTAATCGAATACAATTTCTTTTAATTTTATTTTTTGCATGTAATGCATTCTGATATTTTTATCTTGAAATTACATTTTTATTTTGTTTTGATACAGGGGCAATTTCGGATATAGAGGAACAGGAGTATTTTGGAATTTGAACCTCTGGAAATTTGGAAACAACTAATTCCTCAAAGCTAACTAATTCCTCCGAGATAACTACTTCGTCGTTTATCCTGTCCATATCGACATAATCGCTTAGCATTTCAAGTGATAGTTCTTCTACCTTCGTATTATATTTAATATAAAACAAAGTTTTAAATATATAAATAATGTGAAAATAAATGAAAGAAAATAAAAAAAGGTAACAATGAAATCAAATTTTTTTTAAATTAAAGTCAACAACTACAACAACTTAAGTACTTACTTCCGATAAATATTCGACCTCCATCGGAATCGCGCACTTCCGAAGGGTCGTTTTGAATGCTGAGTGCGTAATGTCCTTCTCGTCGAAATGAAGGCTACATAGCATTGGCGTTCCCTGTTGCAATATAGCTCCAGGTTCTATATGAAAGACCTCGCACCAGCTATATAAAGAAGGTGACGAGCAAAGTTCGAGTTTACTAATCAGCGAAATCCGTTTACTCCTTCTGGTAGCTGCCATACAAAATGTCCTTAAGACACGTGTTCAACAATATTTTTCGATAACTTTTGAACGCTTCAAGCTACGAATTTGAAATTTTGTACACGTTCAGTTTTAAATGGTTCCAAGGAAAAGGATAAATATGTAAGAAATCGAGTGAGTCCTTCCTGCACCTCCCATGTGAAAGTCCTTCAAAAAGGACATTTTTTTTCGATGACTTACCCAGTTCAAGATATGAAATTAAACACTGAATATTGTCCTTTAGTTTTGAGTAGCAATCTAATGGCAGTCCTTAATAAAGGACATACAACATGCACACACGTAATTCTACTTTATCCCCAACTACAATATAAATCGGAGTTCAGTATTCATCTAGAGTATTATACGATTGGCTTGTTTTATTGTATATTTAACAAAACAGGTATTGAACAAATCGATTTGTACTTAAATGTTGAATATGCAGCAAAAAGTGGTATATTGAAGAAATTTATTTATTTAATAAAAAAAACAAGTGCTTCATCTCAATCAAAGGAACTTTGCTAATTTTTAACAGAAATTTTTATTTTGTCGGAATTGCTATGAGTTTTATCTATCCTTTTTCTACGAAAGATTAACTACACGGAAGTTTCACAGAGCAAAAACGCACTTTTTTTTGGTAGTGAATAATGATACTGAACTTTCAAATTAGATTTTCAAACTGCGATATTATAAAAATTTAAATCCTGCGGTTTCACTTAACCCGAAATATACCGCTATGTAGGCCCTGGATTCACCAACCCACAATACTTCGAAAAAACTACGTCAACTGGTTTTATTCCACCCGCAGCTTTCGTATACCTCGATGAAAACGGTTACATATTAGACTCTGACTGCGTACCAATTATAAGCCATGCGTATAGGCGCACAACAGTTAAAAAAATATTGTACGATCCCAATCTTGAAACTAGCAACCCTCTGGCGTTATGGCGATACTCCACCGCGAACTCCATTGGCATTGGCAGAAATGAGCGTGAGGATTCAAAATACTGGTGGCTTAATCGACAGGACATTTAGTTATTTTTCTTAGAATAAGTTAATTTTAAACTAACACGAAAAAAAAAGAAAAGAAACTAGTCTAAGTACTAACATTATTAGCAGCTTCCCTAGTATAAGGCATGCCAGACCGAGACATTCGCTACTGAAACTAATAGCCTTCAGCTATCGGTCCAAGTGGAGAAAGGTTCGGCCTGGAATAATTATAAGATATCCCAATTAATACAAATACTCACGGTTTCCAAGCGGACATCCAACATAGTTGGATGAACTCCGTCGGATTTAGTGGGTATTATAGACACAGGTATACATTAGAATTGTCATTGAAATAATAGGTATTTTTTCAACTGGATCAGATCAGAATTGAAAAAAACGATATGGATCATCCCAAAAGCTAATTTAGCAGGATTAACAATCCTGTTGGAAAATAGCTCGGATAAACTGTCAGCTGCCCTGGAGGCAAAGTTCCGTATACTATACGACGAAACGGCACTGTACAAAGGTCATATAAACAAAGACTTTTTAAATCATTTTATACATTCTGTCTCTATCTTACACATGGACTTGCATTTCCGTACAAAATGTATTGAGTTTCCACGACTTTTCGATGAGCATGTTCTGCTTGTTGGGTGCACCTGCTACAAATTGCATTTACTGGTCATTACTGGTGAATAGCTTGGCGCCATCTGTGAAAATGCTAAAATAGTGGACATTTAAATAAGCTTTAAAAGCGCAAAACTGATCCAACTATGATCCCATTATGATTTTGGATCATCTCTTTGTTGTTGTTTTCAATGTAAAACGAATGATTTTGACCTTCATCCAGTTGAAAAAAACGCACCTAAAAATATTTTGATCCTCCCAAAAATATTCCTCGATACCATTTATATCTTAGAGTGCCCACTTGAGGCCATTAAGAACATTAGCAAATTAGATATTAAAGCCCTTTTTAAAACTTAAAAAATACCGCTATGTGGGTAACTTACCTGAAAAACTTAACATATCTTGATGCGCCAGCTGCATTGCTTAAACAGTTCTCCATACTACACTTCCACTTTCACACAGACATTATTCCACTTTCCTTAAAAGTATCTACGTACGAATATAATTTGTTATTTAAGTTTTTCAAATCGCTCTGAAATTTCCACGCACTTTCTATATTCGACAATAAGTCAGAATAAAAATTCTCAGAAACAAAAAGTTTCTCAGAATTTATTCTTGCAGTACTTTGTGTGTAAACAAATTTGCCGCGAAAACTATGTAGCACGGTTAAACTGTTTTCAATTCTTAGTAGATTTCAATAATTTTTTTTTCAACCCATGATGCAAAATTACGATAACATAATAATAATATGACACCTAATAAAAATGCATTGTTCTTTATTATTTTTTAAAATTTGATCGAACTAAAATTTCCAAAAGGAAACTTAAATCCATTGTGGTTCATGTTCAATTTATTAATATCATTAAGAGACTTTACCTAGAAAAATACACGAACTTTTTCTCAATACTCTTTTTGGGAACTCGTATATTTTACAGGAACTATCTTACAAAAAAAAAAACAATACCTGTACAACATTTTTTTATTTAACTGTATCAATAACAATTTATTTATTTTAAATAGCAAGACACAATTCTACCATCTGCCAATTTCAATTTAATAGAAAATTTAATATTATAAATATTTATAACGGTTTTGATTTGCGAATGCAACGGTCAAATCACAGCTGACACCAAAATTTCACTTTCCAAGTTCGAAAACAGCACACTCCATCTTCTTCTAATTCCCACGATCTCAATGCATTTATATCTGTCCAGCTCAATAATGAAATTAAATTACCCAAATTATGTCCCTCAGCTTTGGAAGTTCCATAAACGAGCTAAAATCAAGTAAAAAATTGTAGTTTTGAATGAAACTACAATAAAAGTTATTATCAGAAATTATTTTATGTTCATTTACAATTTTAGCACGATATCTTGCTTATACAGGGTGTTTGGTACTCCGTGCACGACCTTGTAAGGGGTTATTCCTTGATATATTTGGAGAAAAAAATTGTTCCACAGGGTGGGTCAATTTTCAATAACAGTGGAGATACAGGGTGGTTAAGAAAAGTGTTTTTGACCGGTACCCTTACTCACTTAAAACGTTATATCTTGAAAACGAATAATCACAAGGCAACGTGTTATAACTCGTTTTTTAGGCAATCGAATTATCTTTCATTTGATGTAACAGTCTAAATTGTAACTGCACCCAATCTTAAGATATTTACTCGAAAACACCAATTTTTGCTACGCGAACCCTTAAAATTCAGTGATCAATGTAGTTTTTCTCAGAAAACCCCATTATAAACATGTCATTTTAATTTTATTTTTTTATGTGCCGTATTATTACCTACAAAAGCTGCATACATATGTATGAGTTACGATTAACATTTTGGAAGTAATAGGTAAAAATACATATCGCATAAAAATTAATTATTCCAAAAGTCAGTGCATGTGCATGTTGATCTACACTACTTGTTTGAACTAAAAGAATTTAATAATGGTTTTTATGTTTTATTTAAAAAAATGTTGTTATAATAAATGTTCAAAATGGCCACCTTCATTTTGAATGCACGCTAAAGCTCGTTTGGCGAGTGTTCCCTTGGTATTCACATTCCTCAACTGCTGCCTTACTTCTATTGCTGCCGCATCGATCCCGATATTTAGATCTTCCAATGTTTCTACTGGCGTTGCGTAGACTAGGTCCTTCATCCGTCCCCATACAAAGAAATCCATAATAGTAAGATCAGGAGATCTTGCAGGCCAGTGTATCGGTCCATTTCTACCGATCCAGCGATTGCTATAATTGGAATTTAACCAATCTGTGATCTGTCGGCCGTAATGAGCTGGAGCACCATCGTGTTGGTAAAACATGGAAGCCAATCGTACCAGTGGAATATCATCCAATAAGTCCTGTAGATCATTTGATAAAAACTGTAAGTAATTGGAGCTATTTAGAGTACGCGGAAGCCTAATAGGTCCAAGTAAATCGTCACCAATCACGCCTGCCCATAAATTGACGCTGAATCTGTGCTGAAATGATGCCGCTCTTCTTGTGTGTGGATTGCTCTCAGCCCACGTATGTAGGTTGTGGAAGTTTGTGATACCGTCTCTGGTAAATTGGGACTCATCCGTCCACAGAATATTGTTGAAAAAATTGTCGTCATCTATTTGTCGTTCAAGGAGCCAATTGCAAAACTCCATCCGTTTGCGGAAATCAATGGGTAGCAGCTCCTGTACTGGTGTGTGATGGTAGGCATGGAAGCGTTCTACTTTTAAAATACTCCAAACCTTCCAAGTAGATATGTTAAACTGCAATGCCAAGCGTCGGATACTGATCGATGGATCATTTTGCACTGCTTGCAGTATTCTTTCATCAATCTGAACAGCGATTATAGGCGCAGGATTTGCATTTACTCTCCTTTTTCTAACGCTCCCAGTTTCCCTAATTCTCCTGTAAACGTCCTGAAATACTCTCCTGTCAGGTGTCCGTCGATGGGGATGTCTCTGGTGGTAAAGCCTTCGCGCGGCTTGTCCATTTTCGCGACACTCTCCATAAATTAACACAATGTCAGCATATTCTTCATTGGAGTACTCAGACATTTCGAAATTATTTTTTTTATTCTACTGACACCTTCTTCTTTTAGCAACGTAACTAAAACTGATAAAAATATGAAGGTAGTTTTGCTTTTATAGGCTTTTTATTTTGTAAGGCACTCTATTAAAAAAGGCATAGTACCGCACCCAGTATTACCTACCACATCCAGGTAAAAGCATCAATTATGTTGAAACTCAGTTACATTTCATTGTTTTCCTACATACTTTAAATAGTAATAAATGGGCAATAAAAATACTTCAGTACTACCGACAAATTAAACGAGGTCCACTTTATGGCACTGACTTTTGAAATATTTAATTTTTATGCGATATGTATTTTTACCTATTACTTCCAAAATGTTAATCGTAACTCATACATATGTATGCAGCTTTTGTAGGTAATAATACGGCACATAAAAAAATAAAATTAAAATGACATGTTTATAATGGGGTTTTCTGAGAAAAACTACATTGATCACTGAATTTTAAGGGTTCGCGTAGCAAAAATTGGTGTTTTCGAGTAAATATCTCAAGATTGGGTGCAGTTACAATTTAGACTGTTACATCAAATGAAAGATAATTCGATTGCCTAAAAAACGAGTTATAACACGTTGCCTTGTGATTATTCGTTTTCAAGATATAACGTTTTAAGTGAGTAAGGGTACCGGTCAAAAACACTTTTCTTAACCACCCTGTATCTCCACTGTTATTGAAAATTGACCCACCCTGTGGAACAATTTTTTTCTCCAAATATATCAAGGAATAACCCCTTACAAGGTCGTGCACGGAGTACCAAACACCCTGTATATAAAAAAAAGTTCGAGAAGTGCAAAACTCGACTAATCACGTACAATTTTTTCGAAAAATCAAATCAGAAAACATGTCCCACATGAGATAGCGAAATAGTTAGTCCATCTATATTACCAGGTCCCTGCACTGGTTATTTTTCAAGCTTAAAAAAAAGCGCAGGAATAACCAATCGTGCGACAAGGCGAACGACATTAAAAGAAAGAGAATTCCGATAAAAATCGCTAGCGACATCTAGTAAACGAAATTAACAACTGATTCGTTATGAAAAATACTGGTTCTAACGCGTCTCATAACATAATACCCCAATTACATGTTGGGCCAACGTAGGCCAGCGCGAAGTCGGACAAGTGCAGGCCAACACCACCGTGCACAAGTGCTGCCATCCACACGTTGGCCATGATTTGTTTGACTTCAGCTGTCAGGTGTTCAGTGTGAACTGTCAATCGTGTGGTGTTCGAAGTGAATTTCGTGTGATGGGCGCAAACGAGGTAATAATTGCTGCAACAGCAGTTAATTTAATGGCTTCCTGCAACAATTACATCAACATATACGGATGTCTGTCGTTCTTGAGTTCCAAACGATGACTGAGCGGCTAGCCAACATGTGTACGCCATTGGCCAAGCGTTCACAAATCCCTTTGATTTGTGACGAAAAACCGACACAGCGGCGAAGTAGCACCAGCGCCGACAAGTGGTAGCCAACGCACACAAGTGGACTGTCCACATGTTGGCGCTTGGACGCATTTGCTTTGGTTGGCCCTAGGGTTACTGTATACGCACTCACACCAAACAGCCACTAAGAGGGGTTTAGCAGATGCGTACCAAGGTGAAAAACCAGTAAATTTAATTTTTTTTCATGTTTATGGGATTTTGCTTTCTAAACATTCGAAATGATTGACTTTTCGCTTCAAAATTGTAAATTTCCATAAAAGAAATGAAAGAAATACGGAAATTTTCAATTGAAAACCACAATTTCGCGCACACACACTTCCATACCAAAGAAAAAGAAGTACTAGAATTGTGGAAGGGAACCGACAGCTTTTTTTCCGACTCTTCACATATTCGCACTAACACACTTCAAAAACGCAATTTGATAGCAATGTTCATTAGTACAAAAACAGGCGAACTAGTACATAAACAGGCGATTTTTGTGAGGTTAAATTACAATTTCTAGTACAGAAACGACTGAATTAGACGTATCTGCCAAACCCTAGGTAGAGAGTGTTGTGTGTGTATCTAGTGACCCTAGTTGGCCCAACATGTATTTGAGGCATTACATGACACTTTCAATAATTTCAAAAAGTCAAAAAAAAAGCTCGTAGCTGCTGGAAAATTTAGCACCCAGTGGTTATTTCTTGGCTTGAACTGAGCGAATGTTGCGAAACACTGCACGAATTCGCTATGTTGCGGCTTTTTTTTGACAGATTGCGCTTTGTTGCTGCTTTTTGTTGATGCTGTTATGACACTGGCTATTTTCTCGCTAGAAAAAGTACAGTAATAGCCAATCGTGCGACAAGGCGAACAACATTAAAAGAAAGAGATACCACTCTTTCCGACGCTAGTGTCATCTAGTAAACGAAATTGACAACTGGTTTGTTAAGAAAAATACCGGTTCTGGCGCATTTCATAACATACCATGGCACTTTCCATAATTTATACGTACTGAACTGTCAAAAACAAGTCTGTAGCGGCTGGAAAATCTAGCCGCCAGTGGATATTTCTTCATAACAGCATCACTGATGCTGTTATGACACTGGCTATTTTATCGGCTTTAAAGCGGCTTAAAAATCCAAATGGAGAGGGATAAAGACTTTAACATACAATTTAGACATTGGTGTGAGAGAGACAGTCCGAACAGCAAACTATGGGTAACTGTCAAAAAACAAACCATAACTGTCAAAAAAAAAGCGGCAACAAAGCGCATTCGAGCAGTGTTTCGCAACATTCTAGCAGTTAATCCAAGAAAAATCCGCTGGCGGCTAGATTTTCCAGCCGCTACCGACTAGTTTTTGACAGTTCGGTACGTATAAATTATGGAAGTGCCATGTTCTGTTATGAAACGCGCCAGAACCGGTATTTTTCTTAACATACCAGTTGATAATTTCGTTTACTAGATGCCGCTAGCGTCGGAAAGAGCGGTATCTCTGTCTTTTTATTGTTGTTCGCCTTGTCGCACGATTGGCTATTATTGTACTTTTTTCTAGCGAGGAAATAGCCAGTGTCATAACAGCATGATGCTGTTATGACACTGGCTAGTTCTCAAGTGCAATAAAAGTCAACCGTGCGACAAGGCGAACAATATTAGGTCTGTTCTTTTTGCATACACTTTCTACACCAGGTTACACTTTCTACCCTGATGTTGTTCTTGTTGTCGGTGTGACGTCAGAGGTGGCTGTTCCTTTCGTCGAGTGTAGTGTACTCAGTGTACACTTTCCTACACTGGGTCGGGAGCAGGTGTAAGTTATTTTTCTTTACCATCTGTCAAAATTGATGGCTGTATGCAGATAAAATTGACTTTTTGTATTTGTGGAACTACTGCTTCGAATGAATACATGCAAGAATATTGAATGGCAAAAAATTTGCATTGATAGAAGTGAAAGAATAAAGCAAATAAAAAAGTTCGAAACCTTAGCTGTCACTTTTCTACACTAAAGAGCCGTACAGAATGAACGCAATCGCAGTCGGATTGGAGTGTCAAAATAACGGAGGGGAAAAAACCACTTTCAAATGCATGTGATTGTATGTAGCTAAACAGAATGAACGCAATCGGTCGCAGAGAGTCGCAAGTAAGTTCGTAATATTTAAAATGATCTCAAGTGAACGCATCGAAATATCAAATATGACAATATCATAACCTAAAACGCATTATATTATATAAAGAAGAAAATAATAAAATGGAAAATGAGAGAGATTTCGATGAGCAGTAAAAATAATTCACCGATTTTTGCGTCCATATCAATTTCGCTTTGATTATTGACACTGATAGAACTGCGAACTCAATCCGGTCATTGTGTTCATGCAGCGTTTACTTGCGGTTTACAGCGTTTCATTGCATCTCGTTGCGACATTTTTACATTCCAATCCGACTGCGATTGCTCCTAAAGAGCCGTACAGAATGAACGCAACCTATATCTACAATTAAGCAATTGGGTTCACGATCATAGTTCTACATAAGTTTTAAATTTCAGCCTCCTAGCATAAGCGGTTCCTGAGATCTAGGAACCAACATTTTTCATCTAAAACGCTTCTCCTCCTCCCCCTTACACATCCCCCCTCCCCAAAAGACACGCCATCTCCATCCATCGGTCCCATGATATGATATTGGAATATTCCCTACCATATATTAGGTCAGATATCCATATTCGTATGTTTTCACTGATATCACATATTCCTATGGATTCGCTGATATCAAATATTAGTGAATATAAAATATTAGTAAATATAAAATATTAGTGAATATAAAATATTAGTGAATATAAAATATTAGTGAATATAAAATATTAGTGAATATAAAATATTAGTGAATATAAAATATTAGTGAATAGAAAATATTAGTGAATATAAAATATTAGTGAATATAAAATATTCGTGAATATTTGATATCAGCGAATCCATAGGAATATGTGATGGATGGAGGATGGATGATGGAGGATGGAGGATGGAGGATGGACGATGGATGATGGACGATGGACGATGGACGATGAACGATGGATGATGGACGATGGACGATGGAGGATGGACGATGGACGATGGACGATGGACGATGGACGATGGACGATGAACGATGGACGATGGATGATGGACGATGGACGATGGACGATGAACGATGGACGATGGACGATGGAGGATGGACGATGGACGATGGACGATGAACGGTGGACGATGGAGGATGGACGATGGGCGATGGAGGATGATTGGAAATATTAGTGAATATAAAATATTAGTGAATAGAAAATATTAGTGAATATAAAATATTAGTGAATATAAAATATTCGTGAATATTTGATATCAGCGAATCCATAGGAATATGTGATGGATGGAGGATGGATGATGGACGATGGAGGATGGAGGATGGAGGATGGACGATGGATGATGGACGATGGACGATGGACGATGAACGATGGACGATGGAGGATGGACGATGGACGATGGACGATGGACGATGGACGATGAACGATGGACGATGGACGATGGAGGATGGACGATGGACGATGGAGGATGAATGATGGTGGATGGAGGATGGATGATGGAGGATGAATGATGGTGGATGGATGATGGAGGATGAATGATGGTGGATGGAGGATGGATGACGGACGATGGAGGATGAAGGATGGAGGTTGGAGGATGGATGATGGAGGATGGAGGATGAAGGATGGACGATGGAGGATGGAGGATGAATGATGTCGGATGGAGGTGGATGGAGGATGGATGATGGAGGTTGGAGGATGGAGGATGGAGGATGGAGGATGGAGGATGGAGGATGGATTATGGAGGATGGAGGATGGAGGATGGAGGATGGAGGATGGAGGATGGTCGATGGTCGATGGAGGATGGAGGATGGAGGATAGAGGATAGAGGATAGAGGATAGAGGATAGAGGATAGAGGATAGAGGATAGAGGATAGAAGATAGAGGATAGAGGATAGAGGATGGAGGATAGATGATGGACTATGTATGGCGGATAATGGATGATGGAAGATGGATGATGGAGGATGAAAGGTGGAGGATAGTGGGTTTAGATTAAAGATTAAAGATTAATGATCAAAGATCAAAGATCAAAGATTAAAGATTGAAGATTGAAGATTGAAGATTGAAGAATGAAGATTGAAGATTGAAGATTGAATATTGAAAATTGAAGATTGAAGATTGAAGATTGAAGATTGAAGATTGAAGATTGAGGATTGAAGATTGAAGATTGAAGATTGAAGATTGAAGATTGAAAATTGAAGATTGAAGTTTGATGATTGAAGTTTGATGATTGAAAATTGAAGATTGGAAATTGAAGATTGAAGATTTAAGATTGAAAATTGAAGATTAAAGATGGAATATTAAAGATTATAAATTGAAAAGAGGAGATGGAATACAGATTTAGGAAAAAGTATTACTGGACACCTTAACGCCAAAATGAAAATTTACATTTTTCGTTTATGGTATTTCCACTTTTAAGTCAATTTCAATTTGTTTCACTCCCCGCTCGACTTGAAATTAAAAGATATCGCTAGCTTAAAATTTGCAGGGCTATAGGAACTAAAACTCCCTTTTCGCGTTCATGTTTGACTGACGTGCGCTTCGCTTTTGCCATAGAAATATTTTCACTTTCGTTTAATATTTTATGTCTTTTAAACAAACTCATTAATTTCTACTTTGCAACCTTTTCAATTATTTTTCCAACGATATATATTAAGGAAATAAGTCAATAATTGTTGAGTGTTTACTAAATTTTAGGGAATACACTCTTCGAAAGGTTAAAAATAATTAAGTGTGTAAGAGGTTTTGAGATAAAATCTTTTAATATTTTTAGACATTCAATTGTTATGCCGTCAAATCCAGGACTAGAGCCAATATTTTTTAAAACGAGATTCCTATTATTTCCCGCAATACCCCCAGCATTGCTTTAAAATAATCAACTTTGAGTATTTTTATTAAAGCTCATAATTTATTCATAATTTTTTTTTCAAAGATCCGGTTCAATGAAAAGAGCAAGATCCGGTGAACTGGTTCATTGAAAAGATCCGAATTTCCCATCTCTAATGAGAAGGGGTCGATGGGAAATGAATATCATGATATTCGAAAATTTGATATCGGCATATTTCTAATATCTAATATATCCAAATATTAGTAATATCATAGCGAATACTAATATATTCGTCTCATCTCTATTAGTAAGTGACAATCTTTCACTAGCACTAATGGATTCGCGGACGAAATTACTTTTAGTTATGTGCCGACCGACTATCTCCAAAAGCTTTTGGAAAATATCAGGAGTCATTCGCAAATAGTTTCTGAACAGTTGCGGATCGCTTACACTTAGTCCTTTCACTATGATGCAATGTGCACCATATTGCTCGCGGTTTTTATAAAAATCTCGGACCCACATTTTACGTTTTCTCTTATTTTTTTTTAAAGGCAAATCTTTTTTTTCTTGTTCACATTTCAAGTCTTCAAAAATTTAATTTCTTCGTCGGAATCCATTTTTATTTCACTATTATTTATTATTAACAAATCATAAACAACTTTGGGCACTTAACAAATTTGTCATCGCAATTTTATAGCTACTTTGACGTTTATTGTCTGACCGAGATAAACTACGAATTTTTGCTTGCTTCAGATTCATTACATTTCTGTTCGTTGTCTCGCTCTTAACTAAAATGTTTGCCATAAAGTGGAAGGGAGTGTACGTGAATGTCGTCGCAGCGGTTGCTTCTACTCCGTTGAGAATTCGATAAACTATCTCTCTCACACTTTCAGTAAATATTATTTAATGTCGTCATGTAAATCCGCCTAAAGGCTGGTTTTCATTACTGAGACATAGTTTTCATTGCTCCGACATTACAGATCTGTAGCAGAAAACTAAAAAGAGACAGCAAATCGATTTTAAGAAAGAAATAAGGGACAAAATTTTCGACTTTATAGCAAAATTATAGCAATAGTTTTTGACGGATAGAAATTTCTAACCTAAAATTTCTTGTGTTTTTGCTGTTTGTACGCTTTCAGTTGAGAAAAAGTACAATACGTGAATTTTCTCGAGACCTATTGTAAGGTAAAACTGATCTGCGGCTTGTCAATTGCAACGTATCTCTCATGTCAGAATGATCTATGCATGCACCTCTAATGAAATTCTAAGCATATTTATCTCCTTTTTTGATATTCATCTCACATTACAAAATTGTTAAGAAAACAATTACCGGCTCGACGAATGTCAAAGTCATAAATGCCATAATTTGGCACAGTAGTGTGCGTGCGGATATCTATTGTGTAGGTTTGTCGGAAGCAAATTATAGGAAAAAGATGTGCATGCAAGTCTTTTTGCTATAATGTACATCCTTACTTTGTGGTTACAGATCACAGATCTGAAGTTGCAGACGAGACACTTTTTTTACAGATCTGTTGCGGATGATATTTCCTCTCTTTCGCACTCATGTACAGTTTATATTTTCATCTTGTTCTGGCAGACATCTGCAGAATGTCGGCGTAATGAAAACCAGCCTTTACACTGAAAATGTATAGTGTAGATCGCGCAAAAAGAAGGGGTTAAGAGCCGTACAGAATGAATCGCAGTCAGATTGGAGTGTCAAAATAACGGAGGGGAAAAAAGCAGTTTCAAATGCATGTGATTGTATGTATCTAAACAGAATGAACGCTATGGGTCGCAGTTAAGATCTGTACAGAATGAACGCAATCGCAGTTGGATTGGAGTGTCAAAATAACGGAGGGCAGAGCCCTCTGAACTATAGCCGCGCAGCTAAATTGAACATAAAAAACCAAAGTCATAACAAACATGACAGCTCCATACAAATCGCAACAATTTTGTATGGCGGGTGCATGATTTGGATGATAAAAACTAAGTTGTCTATTAAAGTACAAGCTTCTGTTAAGAGCCGTACAGAATGGACGCAATCGCAGTCGGATTGGAGTGTCAAAATTACGGAGGGGAAAAAACGAGTTTCAAATGCATGTGATTGTATGTAGCTAAACAGAATGAACGCTATGGGTCGCAGATAGTCGCAAGTAAGTTCGTAATATTTAAAATAATCGCAAGTGAACGCATCGAAATGTCAAATATGACAATATCATAACCTAAAACGCACTATATTATTTAAAGAAGAAAATAATAAAATGGCAAATGAAAGAGATTTCGATGAGCATTAAAAATAATTCACCGATTTTTGCGTCCATATCAATTTCGCTTTGATTATTGACACTGATAGAACTGCGAACTCAATCCGGTCATTGTGTTCATGCAGCGTTTACTTGCGGTTTACAGCGTTTCATTGCATCTCGTTGCGACATTTTGACATTCCAATCCGACTGCGATTGCGTTCATTCTGTACGGCTCTTTAGGCAAAGCAAAGTTAAATAGTTTATAAACATATTTAAAAATGAGAATTGGACAAGTTTTCTCATCTGGAATTAAGTTTTCATTGGAAAAATTAGGTCGAAAAAAATATCGCAATTTTCAATTCAATTTTTCAATGTCGACATTCCGCCATTTAAAAAATGTGCAGTTAAATTGTTTATTTTTTGAAAGATAATTTTTGTTATATGAAACACGATGCATATTGCTATGATTCTGAACATTTGTTATTCAGTATCGACTCTAGGAGGTTCGTCAATTCGCTTTGGGATAATAAAATATTGTTACGAATTCGTTCCAAAAAAGAGATACCAATGAACTGGTATATTTTCTCGTTTTGATCCTTGACGTCACACATCACATAAAAAACGAGGTATTTCTCACGACGAACTGTCATATGTGCGCGGCCTGAGTTTAAGTCGGCGGTGCGGAGAGGAAAAAACGAGTTTCAAATGCATGTAATTGTATGTAGCTAAACAGAATGAACGCTTTGGGTCGCAGAGAGTCGCAAGTAAGTTCGTAATATTTAAAATGATCGCAAGTAAACGCATCGAAATGTCAAATATGACATTATCATAACCTAAAGCACACTGTATTATTTAAAGACGAAAATGATAAAATGGAAAATGAAAGAGATTTCGATGAGCATTAAAAATATTTCACGGATTTTCGCGTCCATATCAATTTCGCTTTGATTGTTGACACTGATACAACTGCGAACTCAATCCGGTCATTGTGTTCATGCAGCGTTTACTTGCGGTCTACAGCGATTCATTGCATCTCGTTGCGACATTTTGACATTCCAATCCGACTGCGATTGCGTTCATTCTGTACGGCTCTTTAGTCGCAAGTAAGTTCGTAATATTTAAAATGATCGCAAGTGAACGCATCGAAATGTTAAATATGACAATATCATAACCTAAAATGCACTATATTATTTAAAGAAGAAAATAATAAAATGGAAATTGAAAGAGATTTCGATGAGCATTAAAAATAATTCACCGATTTTTGCGTCCATATCAATTTCGCTTTGCTTGTTGACACTGATAGAACTGCGAACTCAATCCGGTCATTGTGTTCATGCAGCGTTTACTTGCTGTTTACAGCGTTTCATTGCATCTCGTTGCGACATTTTGACATTGCAATCCGACTGCGATTGCGTTCATTCTGTACGGCTCTAAGAGCTTTTCACTCTGTTTAGCTACATACAATCACATGCATTTCCCTCCGTTATTTTGACACTCTAATCCGACTGCGGATGCGTTCATTCTGTACGGCTCTTTAGTGTAGAAACTTGACAGCTAAAATTTCTAACTTTTTTATTTGCTTTATTCTTTCACTTCTATCAATGCAAATTTATTGCCATTCAACATTCTTGCATGTATTCATTCAAACCAGTAGTTTCATAAATTCAAAAAGTCAATTTTATCTGCATAGAGCCATCAATTTTGACAGATGACTACACTAAAGTGTACACCTTCTCCCGACCCAGTGTAGGAAAGTGTACACTGAGTACACTACACTCGACAAAAAAAAGAGCCACCTCTGACGTCACACCGACAAAAAGAACAACACTAGGGTAGAAAGTGTAACCTAGTGTAGAAAGTGTATGCAAAAAGAACAGACATATTGTTTTCATCAGGAAGTCGTAGTAATAACAGTGCTGTTTAGATTAGTGTGCAATTGGTTAATATTGGACTTTGTTTCTGCTGTTATGTGGCAATTCAAATAGTATTTTCGAAAAACCATTAGGTTAGCTCGGAGAATGCTAAAAGTTCGCCGACAAAATTATTTTCTTCGATATACCCCTTTGTTTGGTTTTTGCTGTCAGCTGTGGATGTCATTCGTGGTCAGCTGTGAATCTCGTGAAAAGTTCGTTTAAAATTGATAAACAAAAAACCTTGGATAATGACGTCTTCAAGTCCTGAGGTAAATTACAGTGACCTGGGCAATAACAGGAATCCATTCAGGGAACGGCCCATTGATGAAAATTTACTGGGTACCATGGACATCGACAATGAAGATACTCCGCGGAATAGTGGCATTATGATTCATGTGGTTCCGGAGACTAGTAAAGGCTAGTGGAAACGTAAAACAATGTTAGTTTATTATTAAAAACGTTAATTTTAAATTTTAGCTCGTTGGAATCATATCGAAGACTTGGATTCATTTTTCACCAGAATGTATTGTTATCACCAAAAGCACGGATTTTGTGTAATTGCATTAGATGAGGTCTTACAAATTGGCCAGTTTGCTTTTGTTGTTTGGTTGATTATAAGTGTCACCCATTGTATACGGTATCCAGTGTTATTCGGGTAAAGAAACATTTATTGAAAATCTGTTTGTAATTTCAACAAAAACTCGTTTTAGTGATGTTGTAACAAACACAAACTCAACTAAAGTTACTCTACCCGATGTAATTATCCCAGGTGCTGAGTGTATCTCTAATTTTGGACCTTTCACGTGGTTTGCATTGATTGTGTCGTGCATTCTCTTGCTTTTTAGACTGGTGCGAGTCTTTTATCATATTGCTCAGTTTTGGGACATAAAAAAATTTTTTAATTCAGCTCTGAAGATTGATGACGTAATGTTATGATTGTTTTGTAATGTAACAGTATTAAAATTGCTCTTCCATAGGCTGAGCTTGACAACTTAACATGGCACGAAGTACAGAAAAAGGTTCGCGAAGTTCAATCAGAGCAACAAATGTGCATTCATAAAGAACAACTCACTGAACTTGATATCTACCATCGAATTTTACGGTATGTAGTTTATATTGTTTACCAGTTAAATTATTATCAATAGTATATATACATAGGTTGACTAGGTTACATATTTTGAAATGGTTGTATCGGTATTGGATCCCATTTCGAAAACCAACACTTGCTTAAATTATTGTTTTCCCGACTTGTCTACAACAATGGCCCGACTAGCATACAGTCTAGCTAAACATTTGTTGTTTTCCTTGTCGCTAACATTCTCTGCGCTGGATAAAGGTGAAAAACAGCACACAATCTATGTATCATAAATACTTGCAAAACAAAAAAGTCGATGAGTTCCCTGATTTGATTATCAAAATTAGTTTTAGGCACGGCCGTACATATGTACAGGTCTGGAAACTCAATACAATTTGTGTAGTGCGAGTAGACACCTTTTGTGAATACAAATTTGGTTGCTGTATTAACCACCAGGTTCGTCATGCTCTCGTGGTTTTCTGTCAGATAGATAAAAAAATTTAAACAAATAAAAACACGGATTCCGATATATTCCTTAGGTCTATTCAGATTTGGAATTCAATTTCACTTCTAAAAGCTTTAAACAAAATTGGGGAAAAAACCGATTTAAGTATTTTTCAATACCCCTGGGGTGTAAGGTGTTCAAGTTTTCACTGATTCCCTAAATCTCATAGGTCTAATGTGATCGAATTCGCTTTTACTTCTATGGAATTTTCAATTGTTAAAAAAATACGTAAATCAATAAAAAAAAATCTGCCAACAATCTGGGCGCAACTTTATTATTTTTTGGGTAGAAGTCCGGAACACGTTTAATGCTGAGAAGCGATGTAGGTTACTATGCGACTGACAACCTTAAAAAATAACGTTCCAAATAGCTTCATGGTTATTCTTTAGGTTGTCAGTTGCATAATAACCTACATCGCTTCTGAGCATTAAACGCGTTACGGACTTCTATATAAGTTTTACATAAGTTCCAAGTTTCAGCCTCCTAGCATAAGTGGTTCCTGAAATTTAGAACCCAACATTTCTAACATTTCTAACATTTCTTTCTTTCGTCTAAAACACTCCCCTCTCCTCCCCCCCTCACACCCCACCCCTTCAAAAGATACCAGTCGTACGGGATCGCCCAATCTACGCGCCTTCAAACAATTTTGCGTACGGCGGACAGATATCCGTCTGTTTTATCCGTTTTTACTTTTTTATTATTTTTTTTAATAATAAAGTATTGTGATCGACCTGAAATTTCCAAAAAATTTGCTACCCTTAAATTTTGTATTTTCACGTTTTAGGACTAGTAAACCCCAAAAAAGCAAAAAAAATAAATGTCCGTCTGTCCGCCGTAGACGCCGTACGCAAAATCGTTTGAAGGCGCGTAGCTCCCAAACCCGTTGAGATATTAACATGAAATTTTTATGGTGGGTAGATTGGGTAAACCACTACGACTGGTATATTTTCGGAGGGGAGGGGGGTGGGTGGGGTTACGAGGAGAGAGGCGAGGGGAGCGTTTCAGACGAAAAATTTTGGATTCTAGATCTCAGGAACCACTTATGCTAGGAGGCTGAAACTTGGAACTTATGTAGTACTATGATAGTGGACTCATTTGCAAAAAAATGGTCGATAGGGGTTAAGGGGTGTGGAAGTGGGGGTGGGGGGGAAACAATGAGTCTGAAACGCTTGAGAGGTGGGATTGAAACAATCTAAAATCGATATCTCCTGAATAATTGACGTCAGAAGATTGAAACTTTGTTGTTGTCCTTAGAGATACTTCAAGATTAGACAAGGGCTAACATTTTTAAGAGGGGGTGGTGGGGAGGGGTTGAAAAACTTTGGATTACAATATCTTCCGAACCAATTACACCAGGAAGATAAAATTTAGTTTCTGTATATAGGATCACAAGAGGAGTTTACTGAAACAAAACTTTTTGACGAGGGAGGTGGAGCACGAAAGTGGGGGACAGCAATTTTTCAAAAAATGTAATTTTTATATCTCAGAAACCGTATCAGATATGATCTTGAAAATTTTACGGGATTTGGGGTGGGTAAACCTCTAGTAGGCAAAAAAATTTTGGTGGTATGGGTGTTGGGAGTGATGGTGAACGGGGGTAGAAAAAAAAACATTATGATATTTATTTCTCGAAAACCATAATGAATAGAAAGCTAAAAATTTAGGATCATATAGAGCCACAATAGAGACATCCTAGAATATAAAATTTTTTGATAGGGGTATCATGGTACGGTGGTGAGGGGTGGTCTTTTATATCTCAGAAACAGCTTTTGCTAGAAAGTTGAAACTTACATACGTACGTAGATGTGCTGTTAGAGTATGTAGATATGCTATTAGAGTAATTAAAGCAAAAAAAAAAGTTCAGATATTTATTGGCGTTCAGAGGTTGAGTAAAAAAATGTCCGTGAATCCACATTTTCACGAATTTCGTTAAATCGTTAAGACTTGTCGAGCTATCAAAGCAATTTTACTTCTGCGGGCGATTTGTATAAGCGCCTAGTAACGTTCTTCAAAATTTTTCGATATCCAACCCCTAAGGGGGTGTAAAGTGGTTGTGTACATATTCACGAATTCTGATATATTTCTAAGGTATATTGAGATTTGGAATTCACTTTTACTTTTATAAGCTTTAAACGTAGTCGGGGAAAAACCGATTTAAGTATTTTTCCCTATTAAACCCCCTGGGGGTATTGTTCAACTTTTCACTGATTCCGAAAATCTCTTAGGTTTAATGTGATCGAATTCGCTTTTACTACTATGAATTATTCTATTGTTAAAAAAATACGTGAGTAATTAAAAAAAAATCTGGGCGCAACTTTATTATTTTATGGGTAGAAGTCCGAAACGTGTTGAATGATGAGATGCGATGGTAGGTTACTATGCGTCTGACAATCTAAGAAATAACCGGGAGGCTATTTGGAACGTTATTTTTTAGGTTGTCAGTCGCATAGTAACCTACACCGCATCTCAGCATTAAACACGTTTCGTTCTTCTACCCATAAAATAATAAAGTTGCGCCCAGACTGTTGGCAGATTTTTTTTTGCTTTTTTGGTCTAAAACGTGAAAATACAAAATTTCAGGGTAGCAAATTTTTTTCAAATTTCATCACAATACTTTATTATTAAAAAATAATAAAGTAATTTGTCAAAACTACGTCAACTACACACAAAATAAATTTACGGTTGACATTTCTTCTTGTCACGGCATATTCGGCGTTATTGCGCATCCAATCGATAGTAGCGTCCCTGATGAATATAACGAGAAGATGTAGTAATTTATTTTCATCACAAAAGGTGTCTATCCCCACCACGGTAGTTTGCAGACATGTATATACGACCGTGGTTTTAGGTTACAGGTTATAAAAATAGGCAGATTCTCGTGTTGTTTCCTGGTTGGTCGCGTCTGCGAGAATCCCGCAGATTTCTCGAAGACATGTCAGCCTGTCTACGAGATTCTTCGAGACGAGACGCCTTATGGGAAAAATACAGGGTTTCGAGACAAATGGTCCCAGAAATCTCGAAGACATGTCTGTAAATGTCGGGACAGCAAATTTATTATTGATGCAGCGCCATGAAGATTTGGCTTTGTGTTCATGCATACATATTTCAAAATAAAATAAACAAATTCAGTTATGATTGAAACATGCGCGCACTCCTTCAAGCCGATGAAAAGTATTTCACGTAGATCCCCATCGCCTGGAAATAAACAAAGAAGGAAATGAAATGAAACGTGCGGAAACACGAGCGAAGTTATCTCACCTCAAAATTATAAACATCAGAAATTATTCTTCACTTCAAATCACTTAACTAGTTTTGTTTTCCTAAAATCTGCACTTTAGAGCAAAACTGAGAATGGTCACTTTTCGCACATTTCATTTTTATCGTACAAGGGGCAGATGACATTTGCACTGTTCGACTTAAGGGGGTCGTCTTATGTGACGGCCAGTTTTTTCCGCTTTTTCGGGAATTTTTATTTTGCATATTATGAAAGAACCAACTTTGAAATTTTTACCACATATTTATTCATATTTCAACAAACGTTAGAAATTTTTTTTAAGGAGAAATATTGTTTTTTTTGCGTGCAGAGCTCTTGAAAGTGGCCGCTGTAAAAAAAAGTTGTCAAATGGCTGCCATAATTCCGGCTGTCCCCCTCATATAAAAACAAAAAATTAAATTGATACTTCATTTATAGGCCTGTGGCTATAACTGGTACCAGAATTAAGTCAAAATTTTGAAAATTAAAAAATTGGCCTAGCTTTGAATTTTGTTTTTAAAATTTTTGCGTTTTTTTTTATGAATTTAGCTTTAGCAAAAAAAAAAACTATAACATATATCGCTAAGATTTTGGTACCAGTTGTACCTAGGGATCCGCTGAACATATTATTAAAATTTCAGCGCAATCGGTTCAGTAGTTTTTTCTGAATCGTGGCAGCCAATTTGAAAAATGTAGTTTTGAGAAAAACCCAATTAAAGAGTGGTGGCCCGGGCGAGCTTCGAACAGCTGCTCCATTATACGGCTATTACTTTATAATGACTTCGAATTCGGAGAAATCCTTTTACATACATATACTAGGAATAATTTGAAAGTAATTTGGTAACAAAAAAAATTTTTTTCTGACTCGGCACATAGGACTTTAATGCGACTATTTTCTGCACTTCAAATAGATTGTGGTAGAAGCATATAATGTCATGGCTATCTCTTTCTTTCTAGTAATGAAGAAAGACAAGCAATATGATACCGAAGGCTCAAACCATCAAGATAATAGGTATGTTTTTTTCAACTGGATCAAGATCACAATTGAAAAAAACGATGTGGATCAACCTAAAAGCTAATTTAGCAGGGTTAACAATCCTGTTGAAATATGTACCCATTTTCAAAAATTAGCTGGCGTACCAGTGCCAGCTAAAAAGCTTCATGTATTGTGGCTTGAATCTAGAATAAAACTTTCATCCCTTTCATCAAAATGAAATATGAATGATATAGAAAACGCTTTACCATGTTGAATTTTGTGGGTATGCGTGATACCCGATCAAAACACTATGGTAAGTCCCGCAAGGGATTTGGGACCTGAAAGATGTTGTTGTTGTTGTTGATGTTTGCAGCGGGGGAAGATACGCAGCAAGGCCGCGCATCTTGAGCATTCAGACAATTATTGCCCATTGCCCTTCGAGTCCCCCAGTCTCTACCCGAACTTTTTCGTCCTCCTCACGAATTTCAAGAGCTCAGGTAGGGAACGAGAACGGAGTTCTTCCATCCTCATAACATCGACGCCGTATACTTGCACTCTCGCAAAAGAGTAAGCTGGACACTCGAGAAGGAAATGTTCCGTTGTGTCGTCGCTCTCGTCGCAATGATTCTCAATCTGACCATGTGTAGGCCATACGAGTTATGTCCTGTGAGGACACCAACCATACTACTACATTCTTCCCTGCTCAATTTGAGAAGAAAAGAAGCGGTTCGTCCACTTGGTCCGTCAACAAGGTTTCTGGTCTGCCGCATTCCCGGAAAAAGCCGCCATCTCTCAATGTGTGATTTACTCACCCACTCAGCAATGGCAGGCCTAACAGAGGCAACCGGCACACCGGAAACTGGTTCTGGTCCGACCATGGCTGACTCCAATCCTGCCTTTGCTAATGCATCAGCTATTTCATTGCCATTTATACCTTAATGGCCTGGAACCCATATGAGCTTTAAGTCATTGAATTTGCCAACAGAATTCAAACGTTCTTTACACACACGTACCATCTTCGAAAAGACGATTGGATTATCTAGGGATTGTAGTGCGGCCTGACTGTCGCTACAAATGCAGATCATCCTGCCTCTCCATCTTCCCTCTATAATCCATTCTACTGCCTTAAGGATCGCATAAACTTCAACTTGAAATACCGAAGAATGTTTTCCTAGGGCGAAAGAGTACCTGAGATCTTCAGTCTGCAGATACATTCCAGCTCCCGACCCGTCTTCAGTCATTGAGCCGTCCGTGTAGAATATATCAGTGAATCCGTTAATCAATGCGGACTGGTTTTCCCACTCCACCCTACTCGGGATCTCCACCTGATATGTTCTATTGAGCATACAGATCGGAGTCATAGCATCCGAAGGCATATCGAAGATAGTGTTCCCAGACAACCTTCGAGCCATTTCTCCATGACCCGTGCAATGCTCTTTCCTCCACAGGCCTAATCTCATTAGTCTGTGTGTAGCTCTCATTGCTTCCGCCTGAACAACAATGTCAAGCGGTGGCAGATTGAGCAGTGCATCGAGTGCCGCACCCGGTGTGGTGCGCAAGGCACCTGTTACACCGATGCAGACTGTCCTCTGTAGTTTAGCGAGACTAGCTCTAATGTATGCACACTCGGACTTAGTCCACCAAACCACTGATGCATAGATTAGGATGGGTCTTATAATGGCCGTATATAGCCAATATACCATTGAAGGCCTAAGACCCCATGTTCTTCCAAAAGCTTTCCGGCACTGCCAGAATGTTACTAGCGCACGGTTTGCCTTTGTATCTACACTTTCTCCGAGAGCTGAATAGTTTCACCCTTCAGCATAGGCAACACTAAACCTTCTGTTTTTCTTTTCCTAGTAAACAAAACTAGTGCGGTTTTGCTAGGACTCACAGAAAGTCCGTGTCTTTCACACCAGCCATCTATAACCCATAGGACTCTGCATTTTGTCGCAGACATCCCTGAGCGATAGCCCAACAGCTATTGCAGCCACGTCATCAGCGTAAGCTTGTACGTGAATATTCAGATCCTGCAGTTCGAGAAGCAGAGAGTCGATGAGCATACTCCACAACAATGGCGAAAGGACCCTGCCTTGAGCATAGCCCTTACTGACCCCCGTTGTAGCATATTGCCCATCCCCCGCCTCCGTGAATAGTATTCTCTGTGTGAGCATGGAGTGAATCAATCCACTTGACTAAAATGTCATCCACCCCATGTCTTTTGGCAGCATCACACAGTGATTCGAAGGGCGCACTATCAAAAGCACCTTCAAATGTCCACAAAAAGACCCAGCGCGTACTTTTGCCCGTCCAGCGCCCCTTCTATTCTGGATACCAGAGAGTGGAGCGCTGAATCACAAGACTTTCCGCTCTGATACGCATGTTGTTGCGAACAAAGAGGATGCGCTCTGAGAGCCACTTCCCTAATGTGCTTCTCTACCAGTCGTTCTAACGATGTTATGCTGATTGGCCTAAAACTTTTGGGCAGAGTATAGTCGTCTCTCCCTGGCTTTGACGTATCCATGCGCCAAGCATGCAGAAAATATCTTTCTGAGGAGCGGCACTAGAACATCTGCCCCCTCTTTCAGCATTATCGGATAGACGCCGTCTACTCCTGGTGACTTGTAGCTGTCAAACGATGAAATTGCAAATTCCACCGTCTCAGCTGTCACTACAGCAGACGCCGTATACCAACTACGCCTGGGCGCTCTGTCTTTGGACGGACAGAGTGTCTGAACCACGCATTGATCGCTTTCGATCACCTGATTTCCTGTGAAATGGGTCTCAAAGAGGATTCTTAGTGACTCCATTCTCGAAGTGGTATATGTACCATCAGGTTTTAGCAGGGAGTCAATCCTAGCCGTGTTGTCTTTCTGAAAGACTTTATGCAACCTAGCTGTTTCCCTGGCTCCTTCCAAACTATTTAAAAGAGGCTAGGTTTGATGTTTTAACCAGCTTCTTATATTCCTTCTGCGCTGTTCGGTAGTGATTCCAGTCGGTCTCTGAACCACTCTTAAGTGCGCGATCCTTCTGGTGGGTTTTCTGAGCTTCTGCAGGTCCCCAGTCCACCAGGGTACTGATTCCGCATCGACTCTTGCTGACAGGACACGATTCCGCAAACACTGACTTAAGGTTAGAATTAGACAAGAAGTCACTTCCTCAATCATATCTGGAGTCCTCATCTTTCGTGGTGTTTGGGACCTCTCCTGTAAGAGAGATCTGAACAAAGTCCAGTCTGCATTCCTGGGATTTCGTATATCTCGTATGACAGGTTTGTCAGCCGCCAGTCGAAATTCCAGATATCTGTGATCCGATAGAGTTTCCTCTTCCCGGACCCGTCAATCTATTACGGATTCCGCAATCCTAGGAGACGACAACGTCATATCTATCACTTTCGTCCGCCTCGTCGTAACAAACTTTGGCTTGTTGCCTCTGTTGTTTACTACAAGGCACGACGACATAATGAACTCCAATAACCGCTCACCCCTAGGATTGTATTTGCTGCTGCCCCAAATAGTGTGTTGAGCATTAGCATCACATCCAATGACAAGCTGTAAGTTATTGGTGTTCGCGAATCTAACGAGCCCGGTCAGCTCCCTGGATGGAGGAGGTAATAACGAGTCATACGGAAGGTAAGCCGACACTACTATTATGTCTTGTCTCCTACCCTCCAATACGTTAGACATTTTGACTGCTAAGACATCTTGATAGGTGAACTGCCTCAACATCGTCGCCTCTATCATGTTTCCTATGAATAGAGAAGTACGCGTTCGTTCAGATCCTTCATCATAAAAGATCCGGCCTCCCTGAATCCCATCCAGTCCACAGACTCGCCTATTGCGAATCCATGGTTCCTGTATCATCTATACATATGGGGATGCATGCAGTTTGCTAAGCCTCCTACTTAGTAAAGCAGTAGCAGCCTTAGCATGCTGCAAGTTGATCTGGGTAAATAAGATGCCGCAGTTAGTCATTCAAAATAAAAACCCCTATCATTGATTTCAGATTAACCGCGCCATAAGCACAGGTATTTTCTTCAATCATTGACCGAATTGGATTAACCGAGAACACACTCCCAGTACTTCCCTCATCAGACTTCGGATTCAGATTAACCGTCCCCAAGTTTTTTGCGGTACATTCTTTCTCCAAGGGCCGAATCGGATTAACCGTTCGTGCATTATCGGCACTGTCCTCATCGGCAAACAGTAAATCCTCAATGAAGTTAATGAAGTTACTGAGATCCGGGCGTATCAGCGAGACTGTGTCTGGTTACCACTTGGAGAGTCTAAATCTATAGGCTTGTCCATCATGCTTTTGTCTTTCTCTTAGTTGACGCAAGTGTGACTTAATCGTGAGCCCAGTTCACATAAGTTTTCTACTACTATATTCATGTCAGATTCGCCACTGGCCTGCTTAACCTCTCGAAATTTGTTTTCATCACTGAGATTTGATGTTATACCATCTCCAACTGTTACAGCGAACTTGAATCGAAATGTTTGAAACTCACGATGAACTACAATTATGGCGATTTGTACGGATCACGAATGGATGACAAGAAATAAAATTAAAACGCCATGTTCGGATGTTAGACATATTGAAAAAAAAATTGAAAAATTCTAATTGATATTATTTTATAACACTTATTTTATGCAAATTAAGAGAATTCAAGGGTATATGTAATACTTCAAAATTGACATGGTAGGGGACACAGCTTAGTTACTGGTCTAGTTGTAATGCCATTTTCGGTGCGTAATGGTATAAACACAATTGTGACGAACTTCGCAAGCGGCGAGCGAAATTCGTCGAAAAAGTTCGCCTTCGTTAATGGAGAAACACAATGCGGGCGAATTTCGCCGTCGATTTTTTGCTTATTTATTTATAATTTTATGCTTTTTACTTACAAATAGATTAAAAAAAACAAACAAAATGCACTTTTCGCCAAAATATATGTCGCAAGAAATTGTTGTGTCTAATTTTCACTGTCAACTGTAATAAAAAACACTGCAAACTGTGACGGCGACGGCAAAATTAGAAATTACATTTAATCCAGCGGCAACGAAAAGTTCGCCCAACCGCTCGCCGTCGTAATTCTGCGTCAGTACGTGTGTTGCGGTACAATTTTAAAATTTTGACAGCGAACTTCGACGCCGCTGGCGAAGTTCGTCGCAATTGTGTTTATACCATAATGTGACCACACGTATCAGCTGATCATCGCCAGGGTGAACATCAGTGATTCGACCTAGTTTCCATTTAGTGGGTAGATAACGATCATCCTTAACGATTACTAGTATGCCAGTTTCAATGTTCTTCTGTGGTTGCTGCCATTTATGTCTCTGTTGTAACTGTACGATATACTCTTGACTCCAACGACGCCAGAAGTGCTGTTTTAACTGTTGAAGTAGCTGCCAACGAGTCACCAGATTGCAGTTAATTTTCGTCAGGTCAGGTTCCGGTATCGCGTTCATGGGTTCTCCGATGAGGTAATGACCTGGAGTTAGTACTGATAAGTCTGATGGGTCACAGGATTCCGAACACAAAGGACGTGAGTTGACACACGCTTCGACTTTCGCGAGTACCGTCGAGAATTCCTAATACGTTAAGAGGACATCCGTTAGTATTCTCTTCAAATGGTGTTTGAGACGTTTAACACCAGCTTCCCAATATCCACCCATGTGCGGGGCAGATGGTGGAATGAAGTGCCAATTTGTAGCATCCTTAGTCAGCATCTTATGAAGATCTTCGTTTTTAGTGATTTCGTCATATGAGCGTCGAAGTTCTCTACTAGCTCCAACGAAATTGGATCTATTGTCACTGTACAGATCCTGACAACGACGAAATAAAGCGATTGTACGAGGCGATGAATGATTGAGTCGTCATGTCACCAGCTAATTCAAGGTGCATGGCTATAGTTGCCATGCAGATGAACACGCCGATATAGCCTTTCGTACTTTTGGCTCCTCGACCCTTTGACAATTTGATTTGAAATGGTCCTGCGACATCCACTCCGCTGCGAAGGAACGGTCTCATAGGTTCTACGCGAACCCTGGGCAGGTCTCCCATGTGCTGATTGAGTGGTTTCGGTTTTCTTTTAAAGCACGTTAAGCACTCAAAAACTGTTTTGCGTACAAGCGTATGAAGAACAGCTAGCATCATCTGTGGACCAGAGTGAAGATTCAAGATGTGCACTTGACAAACGATCAAGTGTGATAATCGACACTTTTCCGGTAGAACTATAGGATACTTCTTCTCTGCAGCCAGTTGTGAGTGATGCAATCGACCGCCGACTCGCAGAATACTGTTTTCGTCTAAAAAGGGGCGAAGTTTAAATAGACTACTTCGAGCTGGAGTCGGCATGTTGTGATGGCAGTATTGTATCTCGTCACTGTACGAATGCGATTGGGTTATTCTGATTAACACGTTCATTGCGCCGTTAAGTTCAGTAGCCGTGATCCAGCCACTGGCAGGTCTACATTCGAATCTTTGAACGAATATATCAAATGAAACGAAGAATGTATGCGGTGACACGTTGCAACTTAGAGAGTGAGGAATATTGCGTAAGAAGTTTCCACTCTTCGGATTGAGGAACTCCTACTTTTACCAGTACCGGAATCCAGCTCGGTGTGGTACTTACTATTTAGGTCTTGGGCTGGCCATAACGTTTTAGCCTGTTTGAGCCAAGGAGGTCCAGTCCACCACAATGGGTGAGCTAACAGCTCTAAAGGTGCGTTTCCATCTCCGCCGTTTAGCGTCGCCGACACGGGTGTCCCGTCACACTTTTGACATCGTCGTTTCCATCTGCGGCGAAACGGTCGACGCGACGCTAAAAAGTCATCAGTCATGCGCCTGAATGGCAGTGCTCGTGAACCGATTTCAACCTAGATAATTAGCCGCTTATCGTACATTTTTGACTTTTAAATTACTTTATTATTTTTTAATAATAAAGTATTTTTTTCGTTACCATAGGAACGTAGTTTGGATCCAAACCAACCTATATCGAAGGCACATTAGTATCGGCTCTCGCCGAAAAAGTTGAAGTTGACTCAACTCCCGACGATTGCCTCGGCGCGTCACAGAGCTAGTTTTTTATGTATGGAGAATGTAGTCGGCGACGCAAAACGGCGGAGATGGAAACGCACCTTAACGGCTGAACTCCACACGACGCGCAGTCGGCAGCATTGTTTTCGCTTCGAACGTGATGCCAGATACATGATGGTATTAGATCTTGGATTTCGGCAACCCGATTTCCAACAAATGTTGCCCACTTCGACGGGCATTGAGATAGCCACGCCAGCACGATGGTTGAGTCGGACCAACCGTAAATCTCGTGTATGTGTGCAAGAGATGAGCGTACGTGTTTAATCAGTCGAGCAAGAAGTAGTGCTGCACACAGTTCCAACCTGGGTAAACTAATTGCCTGCAATGGTGCCACCTTTGTCTTGGCTGTGATTAAATGCACTGTGATGTTGCCAAATTCATCTACAGTTCTTAGGTATACCGCAGCGGCGTAGGCAGATTGTGACGCGTCAGAGAAACCATGCAGTTGTGAGGTATGCTCGTTCCCTGGTTTTAGCCCAAGCCATCGATTGATGCTCACGTTACGCAGATGGCTTAGTTGTGAACGATAATGTAGCCATTCGTCCTGAATTTCGGTGGGTATAACTTCATTCCAATTCACTTTCGGCTGCCACAATTTTTGAAATAACATCTTCGCGACAATAGTTGTAGGTGACAGAAGACCCAGTGGATCAAACAGTTTTGCTGCATCGGAAAGTAGTGCTCGTTTTGTGACGGGTAGTGTCGGTTGCTCTAAGTCAACCGAGAACGTGAATGTGTCCGATGCTGGATTCCATTGCAACCCCAGCGTCTTCACACTTTTGTCGAGGTCTAATTGTAGGGTGTCCTGAACTTCACGAGCTGACGTTGGTATGGCTTGTAAGATTGCCGAATTATTACACGCCCACTTTCTCAGCAGAAATCCTCCAGCGCTAAGTAGCTCGTTGAGTTCGTGGTAGATGTCAAAGAGATGCTGTTCCGTGTCAGACCCAGTTAAAAGGTCGTCAACGTAAAAATTATCCAAGAGAATTTTTGATGCTATCGGAAATTTATCTGACTCATTTTTGGCCAGCTGCTTCAATGACTTAATCGCCAAGTATGGAGCGGAGGTTGTGCCATACGTGACTGTTACTAAGTTGTAGTCCTGTATGGGATCTTGGTCAGAATATCGCCAGACAATTCGCTGAACTTCGCGTCTTTGTCTGTTACTCGGATTTTGCGATACATTTGTTTTATATCGGCATTCAGCGCGAGTTTGAAGGTACGGAAGCCTTGATTATCGCATAATGCGGGAGGAAATATGACCGTTGCGGATCGGCCAGAGTTTTACTGACTTGCATGTTACCTTGTTGTTGGTAGTCTAACATGAACTCGTTGTATTGTTTCCTTAGTTCAGGATTTCTGACAAATCGCTTTTCTAATTGGAGAAGCATACCAATGGCAGCGTCTCGAGATGGACTCAGCCTTGGCTCATCTTTGAAAGGTAGCGTAACGATAAAACGACCATCTGTCAGTCGGCGGTAAGTATTAGAAAATATAGCTTCACAGGCTCTTTCATCTGCAGTCATCATGCAATTAGTTAGGAGACTCTCGATCGTCCAAAATTTACTTAGAGTTTCATTGAGGATGCATGAAAAGGCTTGAACTGAACCTGATTTGTTGCTTTCTTTTACAATGGGTCCGAACAGAATCCATCCAAGGACAGTGGACTGAGCGATGGGTGATCCGAAAGTTCCTTTTAATATGCCATTAAGGAGAATGAGTCCCATTTGATCACCGGAAACTTGGATCTGCTAGGTTCAGGTGCTGTATGTGCGGCCAATCTTCGTTGACACTAAAGTTCGGTATTATTGAGCTTATTCTTTTTAAAATAAGAGCATTGAAATTAATGATCTCCTCACTGTAGATTGGCTTGGACACAAGTACGACCGTACCGCGGGATGTTCCTGCGTTTGTCTCGCTGAGCCCAATCACTGGTATGGTGAGATCCTTTCGCTGAAGACCTAAGTTCTGACTGCACTGTTCCGTTATAAAGGTTGCCTGCGATCCAGAGTCGACAAGAGCACGGCAGGTTTGGAAATTTCCGGAACTGTCATGAATTCGTAGTAACGCTGTCGATAACAAAACCTTGTGTTGTGGTTGACTGTTGATTTGATCGTACGGAACAGATGTTCCGTCCTGACGTTGCTCCGACAGTCCTGATAATTCAGCGATTAGCGTCGTCGTGGACGATAGTGTGGTGGACGACACTTCTTCATGGAGTAGCGTGTGATGTCTCTGACGACATATTCTGCATGTTGACACTGAGCGACACTTTGCCATGTAGTGGCCTTCGCCCAAACAGTTGCGGCATAATCTTTTGTTATTCACTACAGATATGCGTTCTGGCTTAGATAGTGCTAAGAATTCTTGACAGTCAAAAACTATATAGCTAGCCTTGCAAACGGAACATGATGGTTCCCTTTGGGTGACAGTGTGATGTGATGCGACTTTGGACCGAAGCTTGTTATTGTTATCGTGATGTATGTTGGACGACTTACTTGGTTTCGGCATCAATTTCATATGATGATCGGTTAATGCCTCGAGTGAGCGGCACCGTGTTTCTAGAAAATCGATGAGTTCATTGTATTTTGGAATCTTGTCATCTGTCAATGACAAATTCCACTGTTTGATCATATCAGCATCCAATTTTGTGGTTATAATGTGTATAAACTAATCATCCCAATCGGCGACCGGTCTTTGTAAGGATTTTAAGGACCGTACGTGTTCTTGTGCTTGGTTAAGCACTCGCTTTACCTCACATTCTGAGTCATTTTTCTGACCCGGAATGTGCAAAAAGGCTGCAATGTGTGCATTGATCAGAGTTCGCAAGTGGCGATATCGTTTTTTGAGCAGTTCCCATGCCTCTTCAAAGTTATCATCGGTTACTGGGAGTGTTTTAATCATTTGAAGAGCTTCACCTTCAAGGTTTCCGCGAAGTAGTGTGAACTTTTGAGCACCTGTTAAGTTGTTATGACTTCCTAAATGCGCCTGAAATAGATCGTGGAACGTTGTCCACTCCAGAGGATCTCCAGCGAATTTCGGAAAATGAACTTCTGATAACCTAAATTGCGACGTTGGTGGGTATTCGTGCTGCAGAGCAGCCGCGATTGGTGATGCTTTAACCTGCTGTGATGTTTGAATCTTATTCAATCCTCGATTGAGGTTGGCAAGTGACATGCGGTACCACTCCTCTCCCTGCTTATATGTTGATTCTTCTACAGTGAATCCTTCTGACCCACACATTCCCTCTAGTTGTGATTGAGCCTCCTTAAAAGCCGACCATTGCCTTTCCAGTAATGTTAGGTATGACTGGAGGGTGGCCCCATCCCATGATGCGTCGATAGACTTGCTGCTGTTAAGCGTTCTTTTTAACGCGTTTAACGCTCTATCCCTAATTTTTACACCGTTCATATCCGGCTCGACGGACCAAAATGTTGCAGCGAACTTGAATCGAAATGTTTAAAACTCACGATGAACCACAATTATGGCGATTTGTACGGATCACGAATGGATGACAAGAAATAAAATTAAAACGTCACGTTCGGATGTTAGAAGAAGACTGACGTTTTTATTTCCCTTTTTTGTAGGTTGGCAAACATGACGCGGTACCATTTTATTCCAGCGGTTGGCGTGAACATCAACGTCTTCACGTCATGCTGACCCAAGGTGTCCAATTGACTATATCGTCACTGTCCATCGTACCAAAAGCTCACTTGGTGAACCTTCCGATGAATTCTAATGCTCTTCTGGATCTTCGAAGATTGAAAATATTCCGGATGTGTTCGCTGTTTTGGCGAAGGGTTTTGACGATAATCGCAGTCTCCTTCACTATCTGAAGTCGCGTCCTCTTAAAACCGTTTTCCCTGGTTGATGGAATGGGAATGTCTTCGCGAGCTTACTTATCACCGTTTCCGTTCCGTCTTTACGAGGTTGTTGAACTCCGTTTCCGTTGGATGATGAAATGGGAATGTCTTCACGAGACTGTTGACGGGTGAGCAGCCAGTTCGTCTTAATATTTTGCGAATTGTGTTCGGGAGATTTAAGTGCTCTTCTTCCCCGTTTGAAAGTGCTCTTCTTCCCCGTTTGAGTTCGGATGTGGTTGTCGGAGAATGGCACAGCTGGTCGATATGTCGGTCGAATCGGTCTACGAAATCGAGTACATACATTGTCGTAGAAGACAGCGTCTCCTGTTTTTTCGAAAAAGACCGAAGTGTCCTCTAACTGTTTAACGACGAAAGGGGGCGTCTCAATAATGATCTTCAATAGCATAATGACGTGACATATCAAAATTTCCCAAATGAAAATCAAAAGTAAATCAATTAAAATTAATGTTGCTACAAATTTTACTTAATTAAGTTTTTCTTATTCCCCGAGAGTCCTTAATTTTTTTCTGTAAAAATTATATACTTTACTTTCTTTATTAATGTAATTTTGGGAAGCTACCATAGAAGCAAATTTGAAGAAATTTTTGTTGTTTTCCGGCGTTAGTGGAGTGAAACCCCAACACGAAATCCCCGACTGTTGATTAATCACTGTCCTTGAGGACATGATAGTTGGAAAAAAAATTGAAAAAATTCCATTAATAAAAAAATTTGGGAAAAAAATAAAATTGCTGTTGGCGGGATTCGATGTCGCGCCCTTAGGGTTGAGCTTCATATATCCTAGCGAACAACCAAAAATTCCACCAAATTGGTTGAAATATTAGGTGATCTTCAGTGCCACCTACCTTTAGTATAAGGAGGCGAAGGCAAGAATGTTACTTAAAACATAATTAGCGATAATGAAATTAGTTTCAACATCGCCTATATAGAATAATCCCAAGCAATACCACCAACAAGGGTGTTTCGGATAGTAGGCATGATACACCCTCTGACGAGTCTATGCCATCCGATGACGAAACAGCTCTTTCGGACCTAGTCCAACACAGTCTTATAAAAACTGGCCTATCCAGTGAAGGTTTTTCAGCTGTCATGTCCTCAAGGACAGCGATTAATCAACAGTCGGGGATATATGGGGGATATGTTGGAGTTTCACTCCACTGACGGCGGAAAACAACAAAAATTTCTTCAAATTTACCTTACTTTCTTTAACTTCGTCAAGAGAATGTTCTTTATTCTATAATTTATTTAATTTTGTTTTAAATATTTATGATATGTTTTTTTTACTGAATATTGTTAATAGAAATTGCTGTAGATCAAAACTTTATGTTGGGTTAGTAATTCGATTAGCATAAAGTCTTCCTATATCCGTGAAATTTATTGTGTCTTTTTTTTATGTGTTACAAACGTCCCGACCTCGAGTTCACCGATGTACTTTCTGCGGAAGGAGTATCTGAAAGTAAAAGAAAGTTGCTAAAAATGCTGAAAATGTGAAAAAATGGAAATATTTGTAATCGCTTAACCCGTGGAACAACCTGCTGGTTATGTCTGGACAGTGAAATTAAAAAAAGAAGAAAAAATTAAAATGGTTTATCCGTAGAATATTTTGATACGATTATTGTGTATTTTTTTGTATTTTATTCCCAATTTTAGTTGATGTGTTAACAGTCCCATTAAGTGCGAACATTTCATAAGGACGGATCCAAATAGACGAGAACTTATTCTTCCTACTAGGGTGCTTGAGTAAAACTTTTTGAACCAATTTTACCACTAGTAGATTCATGTTTTGATCGTAGGCTCGCTTCGATGTTCCTTTTGTTCTCTGGAGGTTTTTCCGAGTCTTTCTTGTGCCTTTTGTATCTGATGTATTAATTGGTAGGTAGCCCGTCTTTTTTGGCGTCCTTCTGCGATTTGTAGGCATCTCGAATGAAAAACCGTACAAAAAGTTCAATGGATACGTGAGGTATGTTGTTGTGCATGTGCATAACCTGTTTTAGCCGTTGGTCTCAATTCTTCCCATCAGTTTCCACGAAACTCCTTAGGTACTCGGCGAGAGGTGTATGACTTCGTTCTAGAGAGAAATTTGCTGGCGGGTAATGGGAAGTGATTATACTAAAAAGTTTGCAGGTTTCAGAAAATAATCTAGAAGTAAAACTGGTACGATTGTCCGTTACTAAACACTTGGGGATTCTGTACCTCGTTAAAATCTCATCATAGAAAGCTTTGGCGACTGATACTGCCTCAGGCGTCTGGGAGAGGAATGCATGCCATATACTTCGTTAGATCGTCCTGGAACGTCAGCGTATAGCGATTACCGGATTAGGTTATTGGTAGGGGCCCTACCATGTCCATGTAGACTTTGTCGAAAGGATATTCTGGCGTGTGTGTTAGTTCCTTCGGCACTTTCGTTAGTCTAGAGCTTGTGTTCGCTTAGCATTTCGAATAGGTTTTGATGAACTGATTAATGTGCATTCCTTTCCAACGGAACTGCTTCCTCATTCGCCAATAGGTTTTCTTCATACCCTGATGGCCTCCAAGTGCAGAGTTGTGAAAATCGCGCAATACCGTCTAGATTTCCTTTGGGTCAGTATCTCCAGTTTTTTTTCTTGTATATCTGCTGAGGTTGGAGGAGAAATTACCGAGTTATCTGAGTTTTACTACGACGTGATCCTACTGAGAGCATCCGTGTTAACGGTGTACTTCCCTGGCTTGTACTTAATTTTATAGTCGTACTCATACAACTTACGGTGAAAACGCACAAATCGAGATGTAGAATCTTTAACATTGAATACACCTTTCAAGGGACGATGGTCACTGTACACGGTAAACTGGCGTCCTAAAAGGTAGGAACGAAAATTTTTAGTGGCGTACATAATGGCCAGCAGCTCGTTTTCTTTGGTGGAGAAATATTTCTCGGCAGAATTTAAACCTCGGCTAACACACGCGATGGGTTTCTCCTCGCCTACCTTACCCTGAGATATTACCGCTCCCAACGCGTCGTTGCTTCCGTCGGTTGCGTGAAATCGGGGCATATCAGGAGAGGTGGTGAGGTTATTGCCTTTTTCAAAGCCTTGAACGCATCCTGGCAGTCTGAGGTCCAAACAAATGGGATCCCCTCTTAATAGCCTGGTTATGGGTGCTGCTACTGCGGAAAGGTTTACGATAAACTTCATGTAGTATTTGACAATACCCAGAAATGCTTGGACCTCCTTTATGTTCCTAGGAAAGGTGTAGTCCTTGACGCAACTTGTCTTTGCGGGGTCAGAAAGAGCGCCCTCTTCTGAACATTTCCGTCCAAGGGAAAAATTGCCTTTTTCCGTATTAATTTTACTTTATTATTTTTTAATAATGAAGTATTTAAATTATTGTTCCATAATTGTGAAAAGACTTGATTATCAGAATATCTTCGATTCGGGGCAATGGAAATGCATCCTAGATAGTAGCTTCGTTTAACTTACGAAAATCTACCACCACGCGCCACTTTTTCTTCTGACCTGCACCCCTTGCTCATTAATCTCGGCTTTATGTATTTCTGGTAGCCGGTACTGCTTCTGATTAATGACTAGTTGGTTGGGGTTGATGGGACTCAACTAAAGGCTCGGCGCAAAAATATGAAGAATATTATAGTAATACCTACATCTGATCCGCGTGTAGTCCAGTGGTAGTGTACTAGGTCTTGAAAACCTTGCTACCGGGGCTCAATTCCCACTCAATGCATAATCTATTTATATGAATTTTTCAGTTGCTATTGGTTTCAGAATATTAATATAAATCGTGAACAGTGCGGAATATTTAATTGGGTCACTTGTAAAGGATTTAAACCTGAGCAAATGAGTTCTGTTCACATTCTTATCAGATTCACAAATACCATCAGAGCTGCCAGACAGTAGTTGATTTGCTTTATGCAACTTTGCTGTTCTGGTAGATCGTATCACAGCCAATAGTACTGAAAAATTATGATCATTAACACCTGCTAGTACACTGCCATACCCGGCCCGATTTCTGATCTTCCTTCCCATTCCTAAAACTGATTAAGTTCGGTATCCCCTTTCTTCTCCACAACTCCTTTCAACTCTCCTCTCCTTCGCACCAAGAAACACGGAAAAATATTTGATAGAACAATACCGCGGCCAATTGGGCTCAGTTTGTTCTTGCAAATTAGCCAAAAAACAGCCATCAGCCGTAGGCGCCGTGCCGTGGTGCATTGGAATCACAACGGACCCATTTAGCGGTCTATATGTTAGCTATCTCTGTCAATAGCTACCCACCTATCCTAAACTAACCTAACCTACATCTGCACCGAGAAGACATCTGCACAGTAAACGAAGACTTCATTCTCCAGCGTTGACATCAGGCAACAAATAATTAACTTCCGTAGGTCCGTCATTACAACCGGGGAATATGTACAAGTCCGTACAATATCACCTTACGCATAAATGAACATAAGGTACATCGCACTAAGTGTATATCTCAGTTAATGAAGAATTCACAATCTGCAACGTATGTGGGAGCCAAATTTTTACCAATTCTTGTGGGAATTTATTTAAGGGGGAACATCCGAGTAAAAAGCAGAACAAATAGGTGAATTTTAGAAATTATTATCTCAAAAACTATTTGCTCGATTTTATCCAGGTTTGTTTTATTCGAAAGTATATATGTGAGGTACGCTAATAATTTTTTTTTTATAAATGTATATTAACCGGGGGCGCTGCTGTCATCGGCGTAAAGAATGTCCGTCGCTCGCACGATCTGCGGTTCCCAAGTTTACATGTAGTCGGTTGATCCAAAACAAAAATTTCAAAAAGATTCTGAAAATGTAAAGTATGATGCCCTTCGCTACGTAGGGTTTTTTGAAAAAAAATTTTTTTTCACGAAATGGCGGCCGATTGAACTTTATTTTCAGTTTTTAACCTCAATTTCTGGCTTGATATTGTATGAAATATTGTGTGAAATTTTGGAAGCTATCGGTCAAGCTGTGTTCCGAAGATTTTGGGGAAGGTCTTTGAATAGTATGTTTCGAGATAATCGCGTTTGAATGACGCTATATACAGGGTGTTTGGCACTCCGTCCGCCACCTTGTAAGGGGTTATTCCTTGATATATTTGGAGAAAAAAATTGTTCTACAGGGTGTGTCAATTTTCAATATCAGTGGAGATACAGGGTGGTTAAGAAAGGTGTTTTTGACCGGTACCCTCACACACTTAAAACTTTATATCTTGAAAACGAATAATCACAAGGCAAAGTGTTATAACTCGTTTTTTAGGGAATCGAATTACCTTTCATTTTATGTAACAGTCTAAATTGTAACTGCACCCAATCTTGAGATATTTACTCGAAAATAGAAATTTTTGCTACGTTAACCCTAAAAATTCTGTGATCAATGTAGTTTTTCTCAGAAAACCCCATTATAAAAATGTAATTTTAATTTTATTTTTTTATGAACCATATTATTACCTACAAAAGCTGCATACATATGATGTATGAGTTACGATTAACATTTTGGAAGTAATAGGTAAAAATACATATCCCATAAAAATTAAATATTTAAAAAGTCAGTGCATGTACATGTTGATCTACACTAGTTGCTTTAACTGAAAGAATTTAATAATGGTTTTTATGTTTTATTTAAAAATTTTTTATTATAATAAATGTTTAAAATGGCCACCTTCACTTTGAATGCGCGCTTAAGCTCGTTTGGCAGTATATCGGTCTATTTCTACCGATCCAGCGATTGCTATAATTGGAATTTAACCAATCTGTGATCTGTCGGCCGTAATGAGCTGGAGCACCATCGTGTTGGTAAAACATGGAAGCCAATCATACCAGTGGAATATCATCCAACAAGTCCTGTAGATCATTTGATAAAAAATGTAAGTAATTGGAGCTATTTAGAGTAGGCGGAAGCCTAATAGGTCCAAGTAAATCGTCACCAATCACACCTGCCCATAAATTGACGCTGAATCTGTGCTTAATGATGCCGCTCTTCGTGTGTGTGGATTGCTCTGAGCCCACGTATGTAGGTTGTGGAAGTTTGTGATACCGTCTCTGGTAAATTGGGACTCATCCGTCCACAGAATATTGTTGAAAAAATTATCGTCATCTTTTTGTCGTTCAAGGAGCCAATTGCAAAACTCCATCAATTTGGATAAATCAATGGGTAGTAGCTCCTGTACTGGTGTGTGATGGTAGGCATGGAAGCGTTCTACTTTCAAAATACTCCAAACTTTCCAAGTAGAGATGTTAAACTACAATGCCAAGCGTCGGATAATGATCGATGGATCATTTTGAACTGCTTGCAGTATTCTTTCATCAATCTGAAAAGCGATTATCGGCGCAGGATTTGCATTTACTCTCCTTGTTCTAACGCTGCCAGTTTCCCTAATTCTCCTCTAAACGTCTTGAAATACTCCCCTGTCAGGTGTCCGTCGATGAAGATGTCTCTGATGGTAAAGCCTTCGCGCGGCTCGTCCATTTCCGCGACACTCTTCATAAATTAACACAATGTCAGCATATTCTTCATTGGAGTACTCAGACATTTTGAAATTATTTTTTTAATTCTACTGACACCTTCTTTTAGCAACGCAACTAAAACTGATAAAAATATGAAGATAGTTTTGCTTTTATAGGCTTTTTATTTTGTAAGACACCCTATTAAAAAAGGCATAGTACCGCACCCAGTATTACCTACCACATCCAGGTAAAAGCCTCAATTATGTTGAAACTCACTTACATTTCATTGTTTTCCTACATACTTTAAATAGTAATAAATGTGAAATAAAAATACTTCAGTACTACCGACAAATTAAACAGGTTCTTAGACGAGGTCCACTTTATGGCACTGACTTTTGAAATATTTAAATTTTATGCGATATGTATTTTTACCTATTACTTCCAAAATGTTAATCGTAACTCATACATATGTATGCAGCTTTTGTAAGTAATAATATGGTTCATAAAAAAATAAAATTAAGATGCCATTTTTATAATGGGATTTTCTGAGAAAAACTACATTGATCACTGAATTTTTAGGGTTGACGTAGCAAAAATCTGTGGTTTCGAGTAAATATCTCAATATTGGGTGTAGTTACAATACAATGATTCCCTAAAAAACGAGTTATAACACTTTGCCTTGTGATTATTCGTTTTCAAGATATAACGTTTTAAGTGAGTGAGGGTATCGGTCAAAAACGCTTTTCTTAACCACCCTGCATCTCCACTGTTATTGAAAATGTACCCACCTTGTAGAACAATTTTTTTCTCCAAATATATCAAGGAATAACCCCTTACAAGGTGGCGGACGGAGTGCCAAACACCCTGTATACGGCCATTATAAGACCCATCCTAATCTATGTATCAGTGGTTTGGTGGACTAACAGGCCTATTCTGCACCAGAGTCACAAGTCACAATGGAGGTGGAGAGTCACAATTTTGAACTAATTGTGAGTTTTCGTATTCTGTCATTAGTCTCAATTTTGACGTTTTAGAAAAGCGTCACAAATTTATGACTTGGTAAACAGGAGGTCATAAACTACGTGAACGTACATTTGGTGGACCAAAAATGGAAAAAATTTTGCATATTACTTTGTTGGTCGGCAGAAGCTGAAGAAAGGTAATTAATCCTAGGTGTAGAGACTTATTTCGATTTTATACTCTAGATGAAATCTGAGAGCATTATAAGTTTATTTGTTTGTGCTTTAAAGATCACTAAGAAGAGCCACACTCAAGAAATTGAGGGATGAGAGTAATCCATTTTCATTAAGCGAAAATACATTTATAGATTTCTTTAGACTACCGAAATATATATGTTTAAGTCTACTTCAAGATGTATGATCATAACCATTTAAGAATTCCCTTGATGCTGAGAGTAAAAATTTGTATTTGTAATATTATTTTAATTAACTATACTTATTTATTATTCAGTTTTACTTTATTATTTTAATAATACAGTATTGTTATCGATTTTTAAAAAAAAAAACTTTGCTACCCTCAAAATTTTTTTTTTCACGTTTCAAGACGAGTAGACACGAGAAAAGCAAAAAAAAATTTCAGTCCGTCTGTCCGCCGTACGCCGTACGTTGACCGCTGTACGCAAAATCGTTTGAAGGCTCGTAGCTCCCAAACCCTTTAAGCTATAGGCTATAGGCCCCTTGAAGTGGCCAAGTTTGGCGGGGTGGGGGTGTGAGAGGGAGGAGGGGGAAGTGTTTTAGACGGAAAATGTTGGTTTCTAGAACTCAGCAACCGCTTATGCTAGGAGGCTGAAATTTGGTATTTATATAGATCTTCAGTAGTGGACCCATTTGCAAAAAAATTGCCGATATAGGTTTGGGAGTGGGGGGAAAATAATGCGTCCGAAACGCAAAAAAGGTGAGATCGACACTTTCTAAAATCCATATCTCCTAAACAGTTAATGTCACAAAATTGAAACTTAATGAATATCTGTAGGTATACTAGGAGAATGGATCGGAAACAAAAATTAGAGTGGGAGCAGTGGCGTACGGGGGTGGGGGGTGAAAAACTTGAGATTACGATATCTCACGAACCAATTGCACTAGACAAATAAAATTTGGTTTGTGTATAAAGGTTGACAAATGAAGTTTGCTGAAAGCAAAATTTTTCAAGGGGGCGGTGGAGCATGAAAGTGGAGGGGATAAGAATTTTTCTAAAAAATCACGTCTCATATATCAAGAACAGTGTAAGATAGATGCTTAAATTTTTTACCAGAAGTAGGCCTAATAGACCCCTAGCAGAAAACAAAATTTTGGAAGTGGTTGAGGGTGGGGGAAAGTGAAAAGGAAAAAGTTCCGATTTTAATATCTCGACAACCTATTATGATATGAAGCTGAAACTTGGTATTTAGATAGAACTATATTAGTAGCATTTTGGAAAATTATAATTTTTTATAGGGGTAGTATGGTACGGGGGTGGGGGGTGTTTTTCCTATCTATAGAACGGCTTATGCTACAAAGTTGAAACTCGGTATGTTTATGTAAATCAACTAGAAAACTAATTGAGATAAAAAAAAATTTTAAATATCCATTGGCGTTCGGAGGGGGGGCAAAAAAATGATCAGTGAAAATGAAATGCATATATTTTCACGGTTTTCGTCATATCTATTAGGTCTTTCCAAATATTGAGTTCATTTTTATTCTACGGCTTCTTCATGTAAATACCTAGAAAGCGTTTTCAGGATTTTTTAAAATTCGACCCGTAAGGGGGTGCAAAGGGGGTTGTAAACTTTTTCATGAATTCTACTATATCCCCACGTCTTATCAGATATCGAATATCTTTTTACTTTCACGTGCTTGCGTAATAATCGCCTAAAACTTGTTTTTAAGTTTTTTTCCTTTTTCAGCCCCTAAGAGGGTATAAACGGGTTGAACACGTTTTCACAAGTTCCGTCATTTCTTTTAGAAGTAATAAGAAATTGAATTGGTTCCTACTTTCTCGTACTGTCTTCATATTTATTTATTAACTCCTTTCAGGATTTTTTGATATTCAACCCCCAAGTGGGTGTAAGGAGGTTGCATATCTGGTGATATATCGAATTCATTTTTACTTCCTAAGGTTTCCTATATAAAAAAGCCAAAAAGTCAATTTCAGTATTTTATATATTCAATCCTAATGGGTATAAGGGGGTTGTATGCTTTTCAAAGTTTCGACATATTTCTTAGGTTCAATGAGATATTAGATCGCTTTTCATTTTCTCAGACTTTTTATATAATCGCCTACAAACCCATTTCTCAATTTTTTTATATTCAACCCCCAAGGGTTTGTACATGGTTTCACAATTTTTGCCATTCCTTAGTTCTGATGAGATATAAAATTGATTATTACGGCCAACCAATTCACGATTTTTCGAATTTCCAGAAGGGTTTGCTTAAGTTTTCACAAATTTTTCAAAATCCGTCTTGTCTCATGAGATATCAAGTTACTTCTTATGAAATCGTCTAAAAACCTGTTTCACAATTTTTTCGAAATTCAAACCCCAAGTGGAAGTAATGGGTTTGTATACGTTTTAACAATTCGTCATATCTCTTAATTCTGATAAGGCAACAAATTCGTTTTTGCTTCTATGGGCTTTTAGTGTACATAATATACTGAAATTCGAATAGTATACACGGACTTTTTCAATGTTTAATCGGCTAAAAATCTCTATTTTAAATATTTTTTTATTATGAACAAAAATAATTTTCCAAGAAATCTAATAATCTCGAAGCAACTCATGATACACTCCGACTTTGACCGCTCCCGAACTTTGACCCGAAAAATAATAAAGTTTCGCCCAGACCATTGGCAGATTTTTTATCTGTACTTCATTTCTTGGGTCACGGCTCATATCAAAAGTCTATTGCGGCAAATTATGTTACACCAATGAGTCAACCAGCAATTTCAAGAAACATACAACAAATTTGTAAAATGATTTTAAGATCCAATTCGAATGTAGTGCACTTTCCGCGAACTGAGTAAGAAAAAGCGATAAAAAAATCAAGGTACATTGGTAATGAATGGTTTGCGCTGGCGTTAATTTTTATAGGCTCGTCTTTAGTTTCTACGCAAAATTCGGAATCAAGGGAACTATTGGAGCAATAGACTGCACCCACATAGCTATTACAACTCCAGCTATTTCTGATTCCATGCGACCAGCACATTTATATATGCATCGAAAAGGTTTCTATAGCATAAACATGGAAGCTGTCCGATTTTTAAAGTAAAGGTTTTCTATTTCGTATATTTGCGATTCAACCTTGATGTTTTTGTATGTGAATAGTAGGTTTCCGGGATCATGTCATGATTCTGGCATATGGACAACGGATCCAGTTCGCATTGATTTCATACAAAAACATAACCCAAATCAGTTCAACTGGCTTCTGGGTGATGCTGGCTATCCATTGGAACCGTGGTTACTAACACCAGTATCAACACCAGAGTCAAGAAAGGAGCGAACATATAATGAACTGCATGTTCGAGCAAGAAATACAGTTGAAAGGGCTTTTGGAGTATTAAAATCACGTTTTCGATATTTATTGAAGGACAGAACATTGCATTACACATCTGCAAAGGCCGGATTAATAGCTTACAGTTGTATAATTCTGCATAATATATTAATTAATTATGGAGTCCATTTCAACGACGAGATTATTGATGATGGTGATTCTGATGCTGAAAATGGCGATTTTAACAGCGAATATTTGTCGGAAGGAAGACGCATACTGTTGAGGGTCAACAGAGTAGATAGGAAGTGGATCAGTTGGTTAACAACATATGAACTGATTCACTTCTTACGCAATAACTGCATAATACTGCATATCGCCAATTGTCATGTACTCGCATAAATATTGCAATTTGATGGTAAGCAGTATTATGGCCCAGTTTTTTGTGTACTAATTAATAGTGACAATATAGCAATTAACATTACGCAATAATTCTAGCATAATTTTACTTTAGCAATAACAATAATATTACTAAGCAATAATTATGTATATAAGATGACCAATAATATAAGTTAAAGTTAGTGTAATAAAATCATATGAACAGCAACCTCTTTTCACTCAGTCGCAAACACAGTGCAATACTTTAAACATTGGTCCGTCGAGCACTAGGTGAACAAGCCAGAAATTTTCTGTGCGCGGCAGCACAGATCACCTAGCGAAGAAACCACGAAGCGTGTATTGGATTACACCACTAACAGCAGCAGAAGTTCAACACTTCTCAACAAATCTGTACTTACAATACAGTAGGAGAATAAGCGATATCATGGAGGAGATCGCCCAAGACCAGAAAGGAGTTGGAGATCTTGCCCAAATCCTCATCAGAAACTACGGAAAAGATGCAGAGTCCAGGAAAACCAGAAAGTATCTGGAGAAGAGGCTTTCGGATCTTATTAAATATTTCAAGGAATTCGACGCCAATCATCGAATTGCCTTGAAGTATGAAGAGCAGCATGGAACTCATGAATATTTCATCAATAAATATTATGAGACCATGAGAGATGTAATGTCGAGAACCATAGCGGACATCCAGAATAGGATGGCAGCATTCGAGGGTGCATCCAGAGACGAGGAGCGCACCAATCAACAACCAGCAAAGGATTCTATCAACGCAGGAGGTCACTTTAAAGCTGAGGACAACACTAAACAAAGGCCAAGCGGAGATACAACTAGAACAGATTGCGAAGGAGTTGCATCCAATATCCCAGAGGTGGTGAGTGTTGTGCAGCGAAAACTAAAAGTGAAAACCCAATCGTTCATAAGACTCGTTGAAAGTATAAAAACCGAATTAGCAGAAAATAGACCCAGAATATTCTTCAAAATGAGAGTTGAGGCAAAGACAAAGTACTGGGATAGTCTCGTCGAATCATTTGAAGAAGTAGCAGTCGAAAGGGATTGGGATGAAAACAGTGCAGAATTTCAGACATTGGAGAATCTTTTTTATGAAACGTCAATCAACCTTCAAACCAAAATGGATTCAAAGCCTGCACTGTCTACATCCGAAGAACTAAGGCTTCCCAGATTGAACATTCCGTCGTTCAATGGTGAGTACAAAAATTGGCAATCGTTTCATGATTTATTTAAGTCAATAGTACTGGAAAACACTAGTTTGAGCCCAGCAAGGAAAATGCAATATCTCAAAGCGAATGTAAATGGAGAAGCTGCTACGTTGATTCGCCATCTGCAAGTAACAGACGCAAACTTTAATGCAGGGTGGAAAATTCTCGAAGAAAGGTACGCTAATCCACGTATTCTGGTCTCTATTCAGTTACAAACCTTACTAACACAACAAGTGATAATGAATGAATCATCAACGGCTATTAAGCGCCTACACGATACCACGGTTGAATGTATTCATGCTTTACAAAATTTGGGCATTGAAACCAGCACATGGAGTCCAATGATCGTCCACATAATTACACAAAAAATGGATAAGGAGACTCACAAGTTATATGAGCAATCATTAGTTTCATCAAAGGAAATTCAGTCCCTGGAAAGTACACTCAAATTTCTTGAAAGCAGATTCCAAGCTTTAGAAGCAATAGGTGAAAAACATTTCAACAAGAAAGACGCAGGATCTACAAGCACAACATACCAAAGGACGAAGGAACCGCCGACAAGAACATTTAAAACATATCACACATCTACAAATACTGAGTGTCCATTGTGTCATGACAAACATCCACTATTCAAATGCGGAAAATATTCAGAATTGTCGGTATCTAAGCGTTTCAACGTTGTGAAGGAGCATAAATTATGCAGAAATTGTCAAACAGCTGGTCATATTGCACGAGTATGCCGAAGTAAAAATCACTGTAAAAATTGTAAAAGTTTACATCATACAACACTCCATGACACTAATGCCGACAATAATCATCAAGAAGAGAAACCAGCAAATCAACAATCAAAGGATGAAGAAGTTCAGTCACTTACAACAAGCAATGTGATCCAAAATAACGTCATATTGGCTACGGCATTATTCAAAACGATATCCAACAATGGTAAAGAGGAATTGTTGAGAGCTCTCATTGATCAAGGGTCTCAAGCGTCATTTGTTACCGAAGATGTTGTCCAACGGCTTGGACTTAAACGCACAAAAGTACATGCCACAATCACTGGATTAGGAGCAGCATCGGCTGGAGTAGCAAAATTCAGCGTACAACTCATTATACGGCCAAGATTCCCATCTAAGTTCGAAGTCACAATCACGGCATTGGTATTATCAAAGTTAACAAACATAATGCCACTCGAGCAGCCATCAAAAAATGTGATCAACCATATCAGAAAGGTAATACTGGCAGATCCCACATTTGACGTTCCTGGTCCAATAGACGTAGTACTTGGAGCAGACGTGTTTCCAAGTTTAATATTAAATGGAATAATAAAAGGTGGATTCAATAGTCCAGTAGCACAACGTACTGAACTGGGATGGATAATCTCTGGACGTACTAATCCGTCGACTCAACCTCACATCAACTGCTTCATAACACAAACAACCGATGAAGGTGATCTTAAGAAGTTTTGGGAACTAGAAGATTTGACACCGGAAAGGCAAGCAACAGAAGCAGAACAGGAATGTGAACGATACTATGACAGCACAACAAAAAGATCTCGAAACGGAAGATATACAGTTCGGATCCCATTCAACGATAACATGGTACAAGACCAGCTCGGATCTTCAAGAGGAAAAGCATACGCACGACTGTGTCAGATGGAAAGAACATTTTCAAAAGATCATAAACTCGCGGAAGAATACAAAAAATTTATGGCAGAGTATTTACGACTAGGCCACATGAAACCCATAGAAACCTGCACTAGGAAAGAAGACGATGTACAATCATACTACATGCCGCACCACGCAGTAGTTAATGAAAGCAGTTCAACCACAAAACTCAGGTGGTATTTGATGCATCAGCAAAAAGCAGCAATGGAATCAGCCTCAACGAAAAGATGCACACCGGTCCAGTTTTACAGCAAACCTTAATCTCAATTATGATGAGATGGAGAAAGCATCGCATTGCCTTTTCCGCAGATATTGAAAAAATGTATCGCCAGATCATCATAGACGAGAGAGATCAACACTTTCAAAGGATACTCTGGAGAACAAATGAAAGCCAACCCGTCCAGGAGTATAAATTGACAACTGTAACGTATGGAACACGATCAGCACCATATCTTGCAGTGAAAACTTTACAAAGATTAGCGAAGGATGAACAAAATCTGTACCCAAAAGGATCGAAGACAGCTTTTCGAGATTTCTACGTGGATGATTTAATCTCGGGTGCCGATACTGTGGAAGAAGCTCTTCAAACTTAAGAAGAGATCATAATGTTGTTGAAAGGAGGAGGATTTTCTATACGAAAATGGGCAAGTAGCAACAAATCACTACTAAATCACTTGCCAGAAGATTACGTGAATATCTCGCCAAAGAAAATTGATGTGGATGAAACCATTAAAACATTGGGATTACATTGGAATCCAGCATCAGATAAATTTGAATTTAAGGTCAGCCTCGAAGAATCCAAACCAAGTTCTACGAAAAGACAACTTTTGTCAGATATATCGAAGCTATACGATCCTCTTGGATGGTTGGCTCCCATCATCATTCAGGCAAAAATAATATTTCAAAAAATATGGTTGACAGACATCATGTGGGATGAACGAATTCCAGAGAATATCAACGCAAGGTGGTTAGAATTCAGGAAAGAACTACCCAGAATAGAAAACATCAAACTCAGTAGATGGAATCAATACAGACCTAGCCGAAAGTGTGAGCTTCATGGATTTGCATATGCCTCAGAAAATGCATATGGAGCTGTGGTATATTCCAAAGTATGGACAGAACAAAACGGAGTTGAGATTACTTTACTAGCAGCCAAAACGAAGGTTGCACCAACAAAAAAGAAGATTTCCATTCCAAGGTTGGAATTATGTGCGGCAGTGCTACTGTCCCATCTATTGAAACAAGTCAAAACTGCAATGGAGCTACACAATGCGGAAATGTTTGCATATACTGATTCGACAGTGGTTTTAGCATGGATTCGTAATGAACCAAAAAAATGGAAGACGTTTGTGGCAAATCGGGTGGCAGAAATTCAGTCTATCATCGAAGCACCAAAGTGGTATCATGTTCGGACGAAAGACAATCCAGCTGACAGCGCATCAAGAGGAATCAGTCCAGCTGCCTTGGAAGATTATTTACTATGGTGGAATTTACCAGAATGGCTACGAAGCAGTAAACCACAGAAGAGTATGGAGAAGATCGAAACAACATTGGAAATGAGGAAAGTAAATGCACTTACGTCAAAAATACAAGTAATAAAAGAAGAGCCGGAATTACTGTCACGATATTCGAACTTCGAAAAATTCATTCGAATAATATCGTACTGTAAGCGATTTATAAGACACACAAAACTAGCCGCAAGTGAAAGAAAAAATGAACCACTTAGTTTGGTCGAAATTGAAGAGTCGAAAGAAGTTATAATAAGGCTCACACAATCGTATTACTTCAGCGAAGAAGTAAGAAGATTAAAACAGAAGAAACCAGTCAGTAAGGATAGCAAGTTACTACCTCTTGCTCCTTTTTTGGACGAAAAAGGAATGCTAAGAGTAGGTGGTAGACTACACCACGCAACCTTACAGTACAACACAAGACATCCGTATAAGAGTTCCGTATAAGAGTTCTTTGACAACAATGATCATCAGATGGGCTCACCTGAAGACGCTACATGGCGGGAATACTTAGACGCTATCACACATAAGGAATGAATACTGGATAGTTAAAGGATATCTTTCAGTGAAGCAGATTCTCAACAAATGCATCATATGCAGACGCCAAAAAGGAAAGACGATGACTCAATTTATGGGTAATTTACCTACGCCCAGAGTGCAGATAACGAGAGCATTTACAAACACTGGAGTAGATTATGCAGGTCCGATTCACATAAGAACAACAAAAGGAAGGGGACAGAGATCATATAAAGGATACATATCTGTATTCATCTGTCTATCTACAAAAGCAATTCATTTGGAGGCTGTAAGTGATCTTACGGCACAAGCATTTCTTGCTGCATATAAACGCTTCACGGGAAGAAGAGGCAATGTAGCGAATATCTACAGCGACAACGGGACGAACTTTGTGTTGGCGAACAAAATTTTGACATCCTATTCGCAGGATGAAATGAAAGAATACACCTCAGAACTTTGTTCTGAGACGGTAAAAAATGGGACCCAATGGCACTTCTCGCCTGCTGCAGCACCACACTTCGGTGGATTGTGGGAAGCTGGTGTAAAATCGATCAAATACCATTTAAAGAGAGTTATTGGTGAACACACGCTGACCTTTGAAGAAATCCAAACACTATTAGTTCAAATCGAGGCATGTCTGAACTCAAGACCTCTTTGTCCACTGACGGATGATCCAGAGGATATCGATATTCTAACTCCAGGCCATTTCTTGATCTGAGCTGCACTTACCGCGCCGCCAGCAAAGGATTTGACACACAAACAAATTAATTTACTGACAAGGTGGCAGCTTCTGGATAGAATGACACAAGACTTCTGGAAAAAGTGGAATGCAGAATATTTACGCAGACTTCAGCAGAGACCAAAATGGGTCATGAAAGAACAACAGATCAACAAAGGTGAAATCGTTCTCATTAAAGATGAAAATCTACCACCAACCAAATGGATATTAGGAAGAATAATCGAAACCCATCCTGGAACAGACGGCCTCACACGAGTGGTTACAATAAAAACGAAAAATAACGTAATCAAAAGGCCGATAACGAAGATCTGTCTTTTACCTGTCTCTGAAAACTACGAAAAGGAAAGCATACAAATAAGGGATACTCAAGCATTGACAAGCGTTTTGCAGCCAGCAAGCTCGGCTAAAATTACACGTACTACATGCGGCGAAAGGGATACCGGTAATAAGCCAACGAAGCGCAAGGCATCTGAGGAAGAATTCAAGGCGGCGGTAAAACATGCCAGAATGGTTATCACTTCCAGCAAGCGAAAGTCAACGCGTATTAAGCCAGTTCAAGGATATAGGACATTGATACCGGAGATGTTAAACAAGAGACCTTACGAAGATCAGTATCAAGATAGGAAAAGATCCAAAAGAGAGCCAATGAAGAGATCAGACAACCGCTGGGGAGGATTTATGGTATATTTACTTCTCATGTGGTTACTAAAACTTGGAAGAAGTGCAGAACAACCTGAAGAACTAATACCATACAGTGTTACACCATTCAGTTCAAACCGAGGAATCTTCTTTGAAAAATTGACACAGGTCAACATGGTTGTCGATGAGTGGAAGTTAATTGTGTTCATTGACTTACTACCATTACAGTATGAGAAATTCAACCTGCGGACTCGACTTAAGAAACTACAAGACTTATGTAGCAGCGGAGTAACTACCATGGATTGCAAACTCTTATTAAAACAGTTAACATGGCAATTGGAAGAGGTCGAAGCCAACAATGAAATGCTATACACCCATAACAACGGAGGTCCGAGAAGTAAAAGATCACCATTTGATATTGTTGGAACGATAGCAAACAATCTGTTTGGTGTGCTTGATCACGAAGATGCAAAGAAATACGATGAACATATCCTGAAGATGAGGAATAACGAGGCTCATCTATTGCAACTATTAAAAAATCAGACGTCAATATTAGAGGCGACTGGCAATATCATCCAAAGAAACAGGGAACAAACGATTGATCGCCTTCAGGCAATAGAGGCACATATACAGGACATTCAGAGTCAAGTTACTGGGGATCAGGATAGACATCAAATGCTGTTCACTCTTATGGCATACACAATGATGACAATCTCAAATTATCGACATTTACAAAGTGCAGTGATGAATGTTGTAGCCAATACACAGGCTGGAAAACTAAGCCCACTTCTACTAACGCCAACACAATTAGAAGAACAACTACGGATAATACGAGAGAATATACCACCGAACACAGTCCTACCTGGGGATAACGAAGAAGGCAACTCGCTGCTGATGATCTACAAACTGATGACAGCAAAAGTTCGGATCACAAGTACAAACGTAGTCGTAGATATAAAAATTCCATTATATCTTAATACTCAAATGGAGCTGTTCCATGTCGTCCCAGTCCCAACTAAACATGGAGACAAATATGCAGTTATTCGTCCAGAAGCAGAGTACATATCATTGTAAACCTTCATCGAGACGAGTACTATCCCATATCCATAACCGAATTATAAGGCTGTACTACCCTGGGAGATAGCACAATCTGCAAGCAACAGCATCCAATTTACACCCTTCAATCAAACATAAGCAACTGCGAGATGAATTTGCTTCGACACAGCAAGATATTAGCACCATCATGTCGAATATACCAAGTTGAACCCTCAAAGACTTGGATCCAGCTTCACACAGCCAATTCATGAATCTTCGTATTAGACGAAGAATATGGATTTAATATAATCTGCGGAAAGAAAGTGGTAGCAGGACAATTGTCAGGGAGCGGCATTTTACAACTTCAACCAAAATGCACGATAAAGCTGTCAGAGTTGACGTTACGATCGCAAGGTGCAGGAGTTGGAGAAATTCATGCATCATTTATTCCATCGACAAATCTATCACATCAACTTACCCAACAGATCAATACCAGCAACTACCAAGTGAAGAGTGCTAGCAACGACAACAGTGGGGAGAATATCATCAACCTAAATAAAGCAATCAAAGATCTCCAAGAGGGGGAAAACAACCCTGAAGAGCTGGACGTGCATGACATCCACCACTATTCAATCAGTTATGGCATACTCCTAATCCTAATTACAGTCAGCATCTTTATCGGACTACGAAAATTGAGGAAACGACAAAAGGCCACAACTTGTCGCAAAAACCCACAACCCCTGCCAAGAACGAAAAAGTCTGAGTTCGTAGTAGAAATGGACGATCTCAGCACAACCGGGGAGCATGTTGAGGGTCAACAGAGTAGATAGGAAGTGGATCAGTTGGTTAACAACATATGAACTGATTCACTTCTTACGCAACAACTGCATAATACTGCATATCGCCAATTGTCATGTACTCGCATAAATATTGCAATTTGATGGTAAGCAGTATTATGGCCCAGTTTTTTTAGTGACAATATAGCAATTAACATTACGCAATAATTCTAGCATAATTTTACTTTAGCAATAACAATAATATTACTAAGCAATAATTATGTATATAAGATGACCAATAATATAAGTTAAAGTTAGTGTAATAAAATCATATGAACAGCAACCTCTTTTCACTCAGTCGCAAACACAGTGCAATACTGTGTCTTTAAACACATACGAAATAGTTATATTGATATGTTATAAATTTATTACTAAATAATAAATAACAAGAAAATAATAAAGAAAACCTAAATATAAAATTAAAATAAACAGGCTATATTCAGTTCCGCCTCTCTAAACTTAAAATGAAAAATTAAATTAAATTCAAAATTTAAAACATTATTTTTTCAAAAGCATTCAATTTTTTTTTAAAGTTTCTAAAACTTTGGCAAATTCGGTGAGCCCTTCACCGACTTTTACAAGGGCGTCTGCTAACTTGTCGTTAGTTTTTTGCATTTTTTGTGAATGAAGAGATTTTGTCGAACATATCTTTATTGGTAAGTGTGGCTTTTCTTGGCATTTGTAGCGCCGTTGCAGGTGTGCTTGTTCTGGGCGATCGTATTAAGGAAGAAGTTGAAGCTGAAGAAATATCAGCTGTACTCATTTCTTCCTGAATAATTCCAACCTCCTGAAACGAACTCTTTCACTTTAAATATAACTGTTTTATTCAGTTTAAACTCTAAATATACCTCAAAGCCCAATATGTTAAGCTCCGGTTCACCAGTCACCATTACCTGACCGAAACTCTGCAGAGCTCGCTCTTCAAAATCTGACACACCTTCTATCGCCGGACCACCACCCGTAATCTTTTTCTCTGCCATACTCTTTCGGGCTCGACTTCGCACTTGGTTTTTACAATGCGAAAGTGTCTGCAAGTGGAATAAGTTCGAAATGCAATAAGGACGAAAGAACAAAAATATTACATTTTTCCATTGAGATGATGTTCTAACCGGCCCTTTCATCGCATTTAGGATGTTTGTAAGCGTCTCCCATAACTCCGTTATTCGCTTTGGATTCGTTGGTGTTCCTCTGTTGTGTTGAATCTCCGGATTTTCATCTATGAAATTCAAATATGCTTCCAGTTGATCATGGGAAGTGCGCTTGTACGTGCTTTCCTTTGACTTTTTGGTGTCTTTGCCTTTAAGAAAAATTAGATTTATTTTGAAATTTCAATTTACCATTAATATCCATTTTTATCAGTTCAACACTCGACAGCGAAACTTTAAAATTATTGGCAGTAGTGACAGTTGACTTTTAATTTTCGTATGTCTCCAACTATGTGGAGAAATTATTCTGACCTTTCTTGTGACTGCAGCGCCAGAATGCGAAAAAACTATTCGATCACAAGCGCAGTCACAAAATTTTAGTCACAGCAGGTTGTGACCTATGATAGGTCACAATTTCAGAATAGGGCCGTAAGTCCAAGTGTGCATACATTAGAGCTAGACTCGCTAAACTACAGAGGACAGTCTGGTCAATCTGCCACCGCTTGATATTGTTGTTCAGGCAGAAGCAATGAGAGTTACACACATACTAATGAGATTACGCCTGTGGAGGAAAGAGCATTGCACGGGTCATGGGTAAATGGCTCGAAGGTTGTCTGGGAACCCCATCCTCGATATGCCTTCGGATGCTATGACTTCGATCTGTATGCTCAATAGAACATATCAGGTGGAGATCCCGAGTAGGGTGGAGTGGGAAAACCAGTCCTCGCTGCTTAGCGGATTCAGTGATAAATTCTACAAGGACGGCTCAATGACTGAAGACGGGTCGGGAGCTGGAATGTATCTGCAGACTGAAGATCTCAGGTACTCTTTCGCCCTAGGAAAACATTCTTCGGTATTTCAAGCTGAAGTATGTATATGCGATCCTTAAGGCAGTATAATGGATTATAGACGGAAGATGGAGAGGCAGGATGATCTGTATTTGCAGCGACAGTCAGGCCGCACTACAATCCCTAGATAATCCAATCGTCTTTTCGAAGATGGTACGTGTGTGTAACGTTTGAATTCTGTTGGCAGATTCAATGACTTAAAGCTCATATGGGTTCCAGGCCACCAAGGTATAATTGGCAATGAAATAGCTGATGCATTAGCAAAGGCAGTATCGGAGTCAGCCATGGTCGGACCAGAACCAGTTTCCGTTGTGCCAGTTGCCTCTGTTAGGGCTGCCATTGCTGAGGGGGTGAGTAAATCACACATTGAGAGACCTTGTTGATGGACGAACCGCTTCTTTTCTTCTCAAATTGAGCAGGGAAGAATGTAGTAGTATGGTTGGTGTCCTCACAGGACATAACTCGTGTGGCCTACACATGGTCAAATTGAGAATCATTGACGACCCCATGTGCACTGCTTGCGACGAGAGCGACGACACAACGGAACATTTCCTTCTCGAGTGTCCAGCTTACTCTTTTGCGAGAGTGCAAGTATACGGCGTCGATGTTATGAGGATGGAAGAACTCCGTTCTCGTTCCCTACTTGAGCTCTTGAAATTCGTGAGGATGACGAAAAAGTTCGGGTAGAGACTTGGGGACTCGAAGAGCAATGGGCAATAATTGTCTGAGTGCTCAAGATGCGCGGCCTTGCTGCGTATCTTCCCCCGCTTCAAACAACAACAACAACCGCTTAGGCTAGGAGGCTGAAACTTGGAATTTATAAAGAGCATCGATAGTGGACCCATTTGCAAAAAAAATGTTGATATGGGTAAAGGGGTGTGGGAGTGGGGGAATAATAATGCGTCCGAAACGCTCGAAAGCCGAAATCGAGACATTCTAAACTTCATATCTCCTAATCGGTTAATGCCACGAAATTAAAACTTAATGAACATCTGTGGGCATACTAGGAGAATAGATCGGAAACAAATTTTTGAGTGGGGGCAGTGGCGTACGGAGTTGGGGGGTGAAAAACTTTAGATTACGATATCTCACGAACCAATTGCACTAGAAAAACAAAACTCGGTTTCTGTATTAAGGTTGACAAATAAAGTTTGCTGAAAGTAAAATTTTTAAGGGGGCGGTGCAGTATGGAAGTGGAGGGGATAAGAATTTTTCTAAAAAATCACGTCTCATATCTCAAGAACAGTGTATGATAGAGGCTTAGAATTTTTACCGGAAGTAGGCCAAATAAACCACTAAACCACTCGATATTGCCAGGTAACATTATACTAAAATTCGATATGGAAACGTATATGTAGATGTACTATTAGAGTAATTAAAGCAAAAAAAAAGTTCAAATTTTTATTGGCGTTCAGAGGTTGAGTAAAAAAAATGTCCGTGAATCCACATTTTCACAAACTTCGTTAAAACTTTTAGACATGTCGAGCTATCAAAGCAATTTTACTTCTGCGGGCTATTTATATAAGCGCGTAGTAACGATCTTCAAAATTTTCGATATCCAAACCCTAAGGGGGTGCAAAGTGGTTGTGTACATATTCACGAATTCTGATATATTTCTAAGGTATATTGAGATTTGGAATTCACTTTTACTTTTATAAGCTTTAAACGTAGTCGGGGAAAAACCGATTTAAGTATTTTTCTCAATTAAACCCCCTGGTGGTATTGTTTAAGATTTCACTGATTCCGAAAATCTCTTAGGTTTAATGTGATCGAATTCGCTTTTACTACTATGAATTATTCTATTGATAAAAAAATACGTAAGTAAATAAAAAAATCTGCCAACAGTCTGGGCGCAACTTTATTATTTTATGGGTAGAAGTCCGAAACGTGTTTAATGATGAGATACGGTGTTGGGTACTATGCGACTAACAACCTAAAAAATAACCAGGAGGCTATTTGGAACGTTATTTTTTAGGTTGTCAGTCGCATAGTACCCAACACCGCATCTAATCATTAAACACGTTTCGGACTTCTACCCATAAAATAATAAAGTTGCGCCCAAACTGTTGGCAGATTTTAGGTTTAGTATAGACATAAGTATATGTAGGCTCCACTTCGTGAGCTGGTACTGGATTTGGTGGTACTGCTCCTATAAGAGGAATGTGTACCACAGAAAGTGAGCCAATCAGTCACCTGTATGCACATCACTGGGATGTTTATTTATTTGGAATGTCATCAATAATCGCAAACTTGTGACAGCGAAATCTTATCATAATTGAAAATAAGTCGTTCTGTGCAACCGGTCCACACATAAGTATGTCATTCAAGGATACATTTGAACTGGTCCGACAAGATGCGTCAAAGACAACTCGAAGTTTTGTGCTTGAACTTTCTGGTCGTAAAGCAGCATGATGAGGTATATAATATTTAGCGAGCTCACACTCGCTATCCATAAGCTTCATCTGACCTAGAGTTTCGTATTCTCGCATGAATTGGATGTACTGCTCTTTTAATTCCAAATTTTTACACAATTTTCTTTCTAAACTCAAGAATCTCCTTTTCGCTATATCGAAAGAACTACCTAGTAGGTTAGAAGATGATTTTAGATGCAGTTTAACTATTAGACGTTTTTCTGGAGCGAATGAAATTGTTTCCAGGAAGAGTTGCTCGGCATCTTGCTCTTCTTGAGTCCAATTCGACCCATTAGTTATTAAATCCTCAACCTTCCAAAACCGTTCTACTTGTTCCGACAGATTTTCGTAACTATATTCTAATTTTGTTTGAGCTATCAAACTCGTACCTTGATGCATATTGGCGCTTCTATTATAGCGTCCTCCGACAATCCACCCGAATTCTGTGTTCATCAGTATTGGAAGATCACCTGATATTTTCAATTTTCCATCAGTAAGCGCTTCGTACACTACACCTGCTCCCAAAAGCATATCAATTTTCTGCGGTATATTAAAGGCAGCATCCGCTAGCCGAATATCAGTTGGAATATTCCAATTCGAAATGTTTATTTTCCTTTCTGGTTGTAAGCCAGTAATACATAGTAGAATTCCAAGACAGTCTCGAACCCTTTTAATTGTGATCTTATCCTTGCATTCACAGAAAACTTTGGTTTGGAAGAAACTTCTAACTTCTAACTTCTCCACTAATATCTTGGTTCAGGCGACGGCGCTTCAGTAATAATTTTTTAGCCAGATCTTCTGTTATAAAATTTAATGTCGAAGCAGAATCCAAAACAGCACGAGCTGGAATTAATTCTTTGAATTTGTTTTTTATCCAAACTACAGCTGTTGCCAAGATGACCTGGTCCGAATTATTTGTAGTAAGTTGCGAATGTAACGAAGTGGACGAACCATGTGCTAGTTCAATATTCGAATTTGAAGTCGTCAATGACGTTTCTGGACCTTGATTTGAAGAAGACTGTCCCTCTGAAGTAGTGAAGCGGTGTAAAATATGATTATGAAGAGCCTTGCAAATTTTACAGTGAGGCATGGTACATTTATCCGCAACATGTCCCTTGCTTAGGTAATTCAAGCAAGCACCCAATTTCTTTGCTTGCCTAAATCGGTCATGTACATTAAGTTTGGCAAATTTGAAGCATTGCTCGATCGTATGATTTGTTCGTTGGCAATGTAGACAATTTAACTTGAATGCCGCTAAACTGGTGGATTATTTTTTTCCTTTATTTCCTAATTTGGAACGAGTATTTTATTTAATGATTGCTCATCTAATTTTCCTTTAACTATACATACATATGTAGAATGATGACGTTCAAAATTTCCTCTTTCGATCCAAATGAATTAAGCGCTCTCAAATTAACGTTAAGTTTATCCATTACGCCTCTTAGTTCTGACGGAATACCATTTATAGCAACGGGAACATCGAATAATTGACGTACATGAGCTTGAAATATAAGGCTTTTGTTCTTATAGTGAGGTTCCAGAAGCTCCATGGCATGGGTTTAATTGGCACCAGTTATTTCTAATCCCTCTAATAATTCCTGCGCTTGACCTTCGAGGCAAGTTAACAGATGCTGGAATTTTTGTACACTGTCTAAATCCTGGCAATTGCCCACCAAAGTCTTGAATTTATTTATAAAGCTCATATACTCCGTATAGTTCCCAGAAAAATTTGGGTAAGGTTAACTTTGGTAACCGAGGATGAGCTTTAGAGGCGAAAAACGAGGGTTCGACTTTTTCTTGTCGAGCGGGTGAGAATTTATTCAGAGATTCGATTTTGCATTCATGCAATAATTTTAAGATTGCGGATTTTAGTTCCGCAATACTGAGCTTCGAGATCATCACGTTGTATTAGCTGTGATGGATCCTCAGTTTCTATCGCGTCCTGTAGGGTTAAAATTTGCTGAAAATACCTCTCAAGCAATCCCAATCGCGTTTCCAACTCTTCGCGGGTTATGGTCTTCACATTTTGATCCACAAAATTTTTAATTTTGGTAATGCAACCTTTCATTGTTGCCCGTCTAGTTTTAGTCTTTGCAACTTCTTCGGCGTCCATTTTGATCACTGGTTGCCGGTTCTATTTAAAATGAAAATATATACCAACCAACAATTATGCCTTCCAACAGCTACAGAACCCTTATAGCAATCGATATTGCACCTTCCTTGAAATGCGCGAACAGTCGAGAATCCCGCTCAAAGAACCGTCACTCACGCTATTTCACATGCACCAGTAAATAGTCCCGGAAATCACACGTTGGTTTCTACGTAGGTACAAACGATATTGTTCGGCACCTTTTCCACGAAACTAATGATTCCGAATGTTCCGATTTTCAATCACCGGTAAATTGTCCGAAAATCAACGGAAAACGATATTCCCAGTCGCGAACAGCTCATTAATCTAATCGTCACAAAAAACCCGGTAGACGAACGCTATTTGCTGCGCAACATTAAATAGTCCCTAGGATCAGCGGGAAACTATATTTGTGCGCAGACGATTTATAGTCACAAGAACGCTATTGGACTTCAGTTTTTTCGATTTTGTAAAAAACCTGAATGTAATTTGCGTGCACGAAATAAAGGTCTGATGGTCTGATTCCCACAACACTGCACTCGATCATGCAAAAATTGTCGATACCGTCGGAAAAAACTATCGGCTTGTCGTGGCACCAAAATGTATCAATAAATTTGCACCGCACTCGCATACGCCAATCGAACCAACTAACTTTTGCAACCGATTGTTGTCAAATGCATTGTTATATTAATTATCGCGATCAAAATCGCGTCGCGGGTCACCAAAATGTTTAGCCGAATGCTTTTAATAGAAAATAAAAAAGTTCTCCGTAACTCAACTTTATTGGCTGCTGGTCAGTGAGCGAGTGGCCGATTTTAATTTTTTACAGTTATACAAAATTCGATATTGCCAGATAACATTATACAAAAATTCGATATTGCCAGATAACATTAAACAATGATTCGATATTGCCAGATAAAATTAAACACCTATAATGATATAAATCTGAAACTTGTTATTTGGATAGAAATATAGTAATAACATGTTGAAAAAAAATAATTTTTTATAGGTACGGAGGTGGGGGGTGTTTTTCCTAACTATAGAACGGCTTATGCTAGAAACTTGAAACTCGGTACGTAGATGTAAGTCAACTAGAAAAGTAATTTAGATTGAAAAAAAAATCAAATATCCATTGGCGTACAGAAGGGGTGCGAAAAAAATGATCAGTGAAAATGGAATGCATGTATTTTCACGATTTTCATCATATCTATTAGGTCTTTCCAATTATTGAATTCCTTTTTATTCTACGGATTTTTCATATAAATACCTAGAAAGTGATTTCATGATTTTTTTGAAATTCGACCCCCACGGTGGTTTAAAGGGGTTGTATATATTTTCACGAATTCAGCCATATTCCTCTGGTCTGATTAGATATCAAAAAACTTTTTACTTGTTTAATAATCACCTAAAACTTGTTTTCAAATTTTTCCCTTTTCAACCCCGAAGAGGGTATAAACGGGTTGAACAAGTTTTCACGAATTCCATCATATCTCTTAGGAGTGATAAAAAATCGGAATAATTTTCACTTCCTCGGGCTTTCTTTACATATATCTAAAAACTCATTTCAGGATTTTTGGATATTCAACTCCAAAGTGGGTTCAAGGGGGTTGCATATATTTTCATAAATTCCTACATATTTCTTAGTTCTAATGAGATATCGAATTCATTTTTACTTCTTAAGGCTTCGTATATAATCGTCAAAAAGTTGGTTTCAGGATTTTTAGATATTCAAGATATTCTTAGGATTGATGAGATATTAGATTGGTTTTCACTTCCACAGACTATTTATATAATCGCCTACAAACGCATTTCCGATTTCATGTAATGGCCCAAAACCAAATCACGAAAAACCTCCTAATCACGTAATAACTACGTAGTATTATACTATATATTACTTAGACTGCGTCCCGGAGTATGACCCAATTATGTAATTCATACGCAGCGCCGTAAGTATTCTAGCGCGACCCCATTCTACCCATTTTTTTAGGTTTTCAGTCACATAGTAACCTACACCGTATCAATCTTAAACGCGTTCCGAACTTCTACCCGAAAAATAATAAAATTGCGCCGTATTTTTGATTTATGAAGTGTCAAATAAGGAGCTGAGCCATTATGACGGTTTAGCTAAGCTTTTTCTAAACTGTTATAATATCAATGCTATGCTGTAGACGTAGACGAAGTATTCGTCCTAAGTATACGTCCTAAGTAATAGGAACAGTTGTCTTACTAATATTTAATTTAATTTCAGTTTTAAGAACTACATGGTCGCTATGATGAATAAGAACCTTCTTCCTGCGAGAACGAAATTGCCTTTAATTGGAGAATTCGACTGTCTTAGTCGCGGCCTCAAGTTCAACATTGAATTAATTCTCTTCCGTAAGTTAGTTTAGTAAATTAACTTTTATAATTTATGTATTGTACCATTCACATAGGTGGGCCATGGTCTCCTTTTGAAAATAATTGGCATCTGCGTGAAGAGTTTAAAAGGACAAATAAAAGGCTCGACTTAGCGAAACAACTTTCTAGACAGATAATGTGGATTGCCATTGCGAACTTCCTGCTTTCACCATTTGTATTTTTATGGCAATTGACGTATATTTCATTTAGTTATGCAGCGGTAAGTATTCGTATATTTTATACGTTAAACTCATTTAATGTTTTATGCTACAAAAACTATACACGATGAAACTTCAAAAGTGTTGTTACACACAGTTGATCATTTTTCGGTCATTCCTTCAAAAATAGACCACAGGTGTGTGTGACCTGTGACCGATTCTTTTAAAACTTTTGCGTATTCAAAGAATTAGTGGAAAAATAAAATAAAATTTTTTCTCAGTAATTTTTTTTTGTTTTTTATATTTATTATGTTAAAGATTTCGTGAAAATGGTGTTCGAACCCTATTTGAAAATTCATTTCCGTTAGTGTTGATCGTAGAATAATGAATTACGGCTGATTTAAGAGGGAAAGATTACCGACAACTCACTTACCGGCATCTCACTTTAAAATGCGTTCCAGACCCAAAAAATAATAAAGTTGCGCCCAGACTTGTTGGCCGATTTTTTATGTAGTATATATTTTTTTAATTCAAATAAAAAATTAGGGCAAAAAATATTGACGCAATCTATTGGGGAGTATTAAAAGATTCTGAAACCGATTTTTTGGGGATGAAATACAAAACCTGGTAAAGTAAAAAATATATCTCAGCAGACCTATGAGATATGAGGGAATTCGTAAAAATGTAGACAATTATTTTATACCTTCTTAGGAGTTGAATATTGCAGAATTTTGAAATTTATTTTTAGAGAATTATATACAAAGCCCATAGAAGTGAAAACGAATTCACTATCTCATTAGACCAAAAATATTTGACGAAATTCGTTTAAGCTGGAACAACCACTTTACATCCTATTGGGGCTGGAATATTAAAAATTGCTTAAATTGTTGTTTTTTTCGATTCGATATCCCATTAGAGCTAAGAAATATGTCCGAATTTGTGAAAACGTACTCAACCTCCTTACATCGCCTTAGGAGTTGAATATCGAAAAATCTGGAAAACGATTTCTAGGCTTATACAGGGTGTTTGGCACTCCGTCCGCCACCTTGTAAGGGCTTATTCCTTGATATATATGGAGAAAAAAATTGTTCTACAGGGTGAGTCAATTTTCAATATCAGTGGAAATACAGGGTGGTTAAGAAAGGTGTTTTTGACCGGTACTCTCACTCACTTGAAACGTTATATCTTGAAAAGGAATAATCACAAGACAAAGTGTTATAATTCGTTTTTTAGGTAATCGAATTTCCTTTCATTTTATGTAACAGTCTAAATTGTAACTGCACCCAATCTTGAGATATTTACTCGAAAACACAGATTTTTGCTACGTTAACCCTAAAAATTCTGTGATCAATGTAGTTTTTCTCAGAAAACCCCATTATAAAAATGTCATATTAATTTTATTTTTTTATGAACCGTATTATTACCTAAAAAAGCTGCATACATATGTATGAGTTACGATTAACATTCTGGAAGTAATAGGTAAAAATACATATCGCATAAACATTAAATATTTAAAAAGTCAGTGCATGTGCATGTTGATCTACACTACTTGCTTGAACTGAAAGAATTTAATAATGGTTTTTATGTTTTATTTAAAAAAAATTGTATTATAATAAATGTTCAAAATGGCCACCTTCATTTTGAATGCACGCTAAAGCTCGTTTGGCAAGTGTTCTCTTGATATTCCTCAACTGCTGCCTTACTTCTATTGCTGCCGCATCGATCCTGGTATTTAGATCTTCCAATGTTACTACTTCCGTTGCGTAGACAAGGTCCTTCATCCGTCCCCATACAAAGAAATCCATAATAGTAAGATCAGGAGATCTTGCAGGCCAGTGATCCAGCGGTTGCTATAATTGGAATTTAACCAATCTGTGATCTGTCGGCCGTAATGAGTTGCAGCACCATCGTGTTGGTAAAACATGGAAGCCAATCGTACCAGTGGAATATCATCCAACAAGTCCTGTAGGTCATTTGATAAAAACTGTAAGTAATTGGAGCTATTTAGAGTACGCGGAAGCCTAATAGGTCCAAGTAAATCGTCACCAATCACAACTGCCCATAAATTGACGCTGCATCTGTGCTGAAATGATGCCGCTCTTCTTGTGTGTGGATTGCTCTGAGCCCACGTATGTAGGTTGTGGAAGTTTGTGATACCGTCTCTGGTAAATTGGGACTCATCCGTCCACAGAATATTGTTGAAAAAATTGTCGTCATCTATTTGTCGTTCAAGGAGCCAATTGCAAAACTCCATCCGTTTGGGGAAATCAATGGGTAGTAGCTCCTGTACTGGTGTGTGATGGTAGGCATGGAAGCGTTCTACTTTTAAAATACTTCAAACCTTCCAAGTAGATATGTTAAACTGCAATGCCAAGCGTCGGATACTGATCGATGGATCATTTTGCACTGCTTGCAGTATTCTTTCATCAATCTGAACAGCGATTATCGGCGCAGGATTTGCATTTACTCTCCTTTTTCTAACGCTGCCAGTTTCCCTAATTCTCCTGTAAACATCTTGAAATACTCTCCTGCTAGGTGTCCGTCGATGAGGATGGCTCTGATGGTAAAGCCTTCGCGCGGCTCGTGCATTTTGGTCACACTCTCCATAAATTAACATCATGTCAGCATATTCTTCATTGGAGTACTCAGGCATTTTGAAATAATTTTTTAAATTCTACTGACACCTTCTTCTCTTAGTAACGTAACTAAAACTGAGAAAAATATGAAGGTAGTTTTGCTTTTATAGGCTTTTTATTTTGTAAGACACCCTATTAAAAAAGGCATAGTACCGCATCCAGTAGTACCTACCACGTCCAGGTAAAAGCATCAATTATGTTGAAACTCACTTACATTTCATTGTTTTCCTTCATACTTTAAATAGTAATAAATGTGCAATAAAAATACTTCAGTACTACCGACAAATTAAACAGATTCTTAGACGAGGTCCACTTTATGGCACTAACTTTTAAATATTTAATTTTTATGCGATATATATTTTTACCTGTTACTTCCAAAATGTTAATCGTAACTCATACATATGTATACAGCTTTTGTAGGTAATAATACGGCTCATAAAAAAATAAAATTAAAATGACATTTTTATAATGGGGTTTTCTGAGAAAAACTACATTGATCACTGAATTTTTAGGGTTGACGTAGCAAAAATCTGTGTTTTCGGGTAAATATCTCAAGATTGGGTGCAGTTACAATTTAGACTGTTACATCAAATGAAAGGTAATTCGATTGCCTAAAAAACGAGTTATAACACTTTACCTTGTGATTATTCGTTTTCAAGACTTAACGTTTTAAGTGAGTGAGGGTACCGGTCAAAAACACTTTTCTTAACCACCCTCTAGCTTGATCACGTCGGGGTCACCAAATGTTGAGAGCAAGGGCCTTTCCTTGCTCGTTGCGTAATGAAAAACAAATTTGAGAGTGATGATAAATTGTATTTCCCACAAACTTAAATACTAAATTATTGCTAGTTGGACAAAAATCGCTTAACGCTATGTAATCATAATTACTATAATTTAATTGTCCACAGTTCAAGTTGTCTTGAGCTGGGCTCTTATTACGGCAAAAAAGCGTGCCGGAAATTTGGTGTACTTGGAGTACATGGAGTTCAATAGAATTTTGTGCTGATCGGATATGCTCGATCTGCACTTTAGCACGCGCTATATTTTGTACATAAAAAAAATGTGCAGAAAGTGCACATTCGTGGTGGGAAAATTTTAATGTGATACGAAAAGTGCATTTGTGTAATATTACGTGAATGTGCTAAGAAAGGTGCATTTTATATTTATCGGAGATTCAACAACTCCTTTAAGGGTTGGATATTGACACATTTTGAAGAACGTTTCTATGCGCTTATATAAATAGCCAGTAGAGGTAAAATTGCTTTGATAGCTTGATATGTCTAAACATCTTAGCAAAATTCATGCAAATGTGGATTCACGGACATTTTTTTTAATCAATCTCTGAACGCCAATAAAAATCTGAACTTTTTTTTGCTTTAATTACTCTAATAGCACATCTACATACACGTACTAACTTTCAACTTTCTAGCAAAAGCCGTTTCTGAGATATAAAAAACCACCCCTCACCCCCGTACCTTGCTACCGCTATCAACAATTTTATTTTCCTAGGATGTCTCTATAGTGGCTCTATATAATCCAAAATTTTTAGCTTTCTATTCATTACGGGTTTCGGGAAATAAAAATCAGAGTGTTTTCCTTTCTACCCCCTTTCACCATCACCCCCAACACCAACAGCCACAAAATTTTTTCCCTACTAGAGGTCTACCCACCCCAACTCCTGTAAAATTTTCAAGATCATATCTGATACGGTTTCTGAGATATAAAAATTACATTTTTTGAGAAATTGCTGTCCCCCACTTTCGTGCTCCACCTCCCCCCTCAAAAAATTTAGTTTAAGTAGACTCCTCTTGTGATCCCATATACAGAAACTAAATTTTATCTTCCTGGTGTAATTGGTTCGGAAGATATTGTAATCCAAAGTTTTTCACCCACCATAAAAATTTCATCTTAATATCTCAACGGGTTTGGGAGCTACGCGCTTCAAACGATTTTGCGTACGGCGTCTACGGCGGACAGACGGATATTTTTTTTTTGCTTTTTTGGGGCTTACTAGTCCTAAAGCGTGAAAATACAAAATTTCAGGGTAGCAAATTTTTTTGAAACTTCAGGTCGATCACAATACTTTATTATTAAAAAATAATAAAGTAAAATTATGATTTTCATTTCTCGAAAGTCGCAAAAGATAAAAGGCTGAGCTACTATAGAGACATCCCAGAAAAATAAAATTTTTGATAGCGGTAGGTACAGGAGTGGGGGGGGGGTTTCATATCTCAGAAACAGCCATTGCTAGAAAGTTGAAACTTAATGACGATACGTAGATGTGCCATTAGATTAATTAATGAACCTCAAAGACTTCAAAACTAATGAAATCGCAATTTCGATAAAAATGTGACTATTTTGTGCTATATGGAAACCAAACAGATTTCAATGCAAACACGTGGAAGTGTAATATGCTTGGTTGTACATTTTTATACTCTAGATGAAATCTGAGAGTATTATAACTTTAATCCAGGCCAAAAGTTTGTAACGCATAGAACCGAGTCTCGGACGAAAAAAAGGTATATATTATTTTTTGTTTATTTGTGGCCAAAAATTCCATATCCGCTTGACGTCCGTCCGTCTGTCTTTCTGTCTGTCCGTTAGCACGATAACTCAAGAACGCCTTCACCTAGGATCTTGAAATTTTGAATCTGGATGTTTAGTTGAATTTGTAAGGCTAAGTTCGTTAACGGGCAGAATCGTCCTACTTCGGGTAGCTGTCACACAAAATGTCCTTAAAACACGTGTTCAAGAATATTGGCCGATAGCTTCAGAAGGGTTTACGCTACGACTTTGAAATTTGGTATGTGTTGATTTTCCAATAGTTGGAGCTAAACATATGATTACGAAAAAACTCCTGAAAGTCCTTCGTGTAGCTGCCATACAAATATCCTGTCAAAATGTCTTTCCTTAATTTACGGAACTCACTGTAACTCAAGTACTCGTTTAGCTACGATTTCGGAATTTTGTACAAATTAGTTTTGAGTGAAAACGAAGTTTGAGTTTAGTATTTAGCGAAATCCTTTTACTCCTTCTGGTACCTTCCATACAAAAAATCACACGTGTTCTACAATATTTTCCGATAACTTTTGAACGCTTCAAGCTAGGAATTTGAAGTTTTGTACACATTAATTTTTAAATGGTTCCAAGGAAAAAGATAAATATGTAAGAAATCGAGTGAGTCCTTCCTGCACCTCACATGGAGTCCTTCAAAAAGGAAATTTTTTTTTCGGTCACTCACCTAGTTTCAGATATGAAATTAAACAATGACGATATTGTCTTTTAGTTTCGAGTAGAAATCAAGTGGGAGTCCTTTATAAAGGACATGCAACATGTACGCATGTAATTCTACTTTATCCCCAACTACAATATAAATCGGAGTTCAGTATTCATCTAGAGTTTTATGCGATTGGATTGCAGCCGTTGGCATCCCACCAAGGCGGATATGGTCCTCCTTGGGGGCTCGACCGGTTAACAGCGTCGACCAACTTTTCAGTCAGCACATCGACTTCTTTGTCCAACTCGAGCCCGGATCCTATAGTGCTGGTCGGCGGTTTTACCAAGTTATTAGAGGCTAGTCTGGCAAATTTGGTCCAATCTGTCTTGTAGGGAGGGGGCTTTTTTTCGTCACATTTGTCCGACACATCGTACCTAATCAAACAATGATCAGAAAACGATGTGCGACCTGACGCCCTCCATTTATTTTCACTGATGTTATCAGAATCCATGACGAGCGTGATGTCCAGCACTTCCCTTCTGACTTTAGCCACTCCAGTATTGCAAATTATTAGATTAGAGTTAACTATGAAATCAAAAAGTGACTGCGTCTCGCGGAGCGCCGCGGTCATGTGCCATGTATGCCGAGACCATCAGAAAGGAGTCTAGACCCCCTCCTCTTTCGCATCTGGCCACGACAAGGTTCTCTGAGCTGTGGGACGAAAGAAGAATCAGGATAGCATTACGATTGGCGAGAATACGCGCCCTTAGCCTATTTTGGCTGCGGGCGTGATACAACATGAAGTTTTTCAACTTTAGGCCTTGAATCTTACCTCTGTTTATCCATGGCTCTTGGATCAGAGCGACGTCAATGCGATCCTCGTTGAAAAACGACCAAAGATTGGCAGTGGCTGCCTTAGAGTGCTGCAGGTTTTGCACTATCTGGAATATTGGAAAGAGCACACTCAACCTGGTCACCCTTGGCTGCCTTAGAGTGCTGCAGGTTTTGCACTATCCGGAACATTGGAAAGAACGCACTCAACCGGGGCACCCTTGGCGACCCTACTTCTGCGGTGTGACCCAAATTCTTGTCAAGGAATTTGACAGTCACTACCCCAATAGCAAAGCCAAGTTGCCCGCTGTTCTCCTTGATGTTGGAGACGGCATCTGGCATCAGTCTCAGCATGAAGGGTTGACTCTCCCACCGTCGGCTCATCCGTCTTGAAGGTTTCCAAGAAGGCCCTGTTTACTTCTAAAGTGGCTCAGCAACCCGCTACGTAAAGCCGCTGACACAAGCTTAAAGTTATCTTCGGAAACCTTGCCCTCGCTGTGGCCCAGATCAACGATGGCCACTGTGAGGTGCTCCCGAACAAATGAGCCTAGTGTCTGCCGGTCGCCCTCTTGGGTTGGCAGCCGTCTCGGCTTTTTGGGTCGCTTGGACTGTCCTCCTCGGACAGGAGTCTCTTGCTTGCGGAATCCTTCCTCGATTTGTCCGCACGCACTCGCGCATCGCCTACTGGCAGCGCGGCTCCCACCCCCTTTTTTTCTCAGCGGTTGCGACAACCTGGAATGCACAGAACCGCCACGTCCGATGCATCGCATTCTGCTATTGCTAGTACAGGGAGGTCCAAAATTAATCACACTATGTCGGCAACTGTCAGTTTTGTTTTGATATTTGTGAAGTAAATAGATGCAGAATACACATCGACATGCCATGGAACGATATACATCTCAAGATCGGCATTGTCGTGAAATTTTTTTTATTGAATAATTCGTCAGTGATTTGAACGCAATGTGAATTTCGGCGCAGATTTCCTGACCGTCCTACGCCAACTGGTTAAATAATAAGCCGTTTAGCGTTTATACTGGAACAACAGGTGACAGAAAGGCTTCGGAAGGCTCGTTCCGACGGGAATATCTCCGCTGTGACTGAAGCTGTCACAGATGAGAGAAATTGGGCATTACACATTCGTCTTTGTAGCGTATTTTGGTAAAAGGCTTGAAGATGTTGCCTTACAAAGTGCAGATAGTCCATCAGCTACTCCCTTTAGACAGTCAATCGCGTCTAAACTACGATCATGCTCTCCTGCACCTCAGCGACGAAGTGCACGATTTTCGGTCGATCATGAGCGACGAGGCCCATTTCCATCTGAACGGATACGTAAACAAAGAAAATTTGCGGTTCTGGGGCACTAAGAATCTACGTATCACTCTCGAAAAGCCATTACATGCATTCAAAGTCACTGCATGGCGCCCGATTTGACCGCTTTAGACTTCTTTCTTTTGGAGTTTTCTTTCAATCACGTGTCTATCAGAACAAGCCACAGACTTTGGAAGGTATCGAAAGAGAATATCCGAAAAGAGTGTGAGAACTTATCGCCCGGAGTTTTCGCCGAAACGATTGAAAATGCGGTAAAAAGAGCTCAAATGGTCATCAACAATGGCGGCGCCTACTTGACCAATCTCATCTTCAAAGAGTAATAGAGAAAGACTTTAAGGTCAAAAAAAATGTAAAAAAAATTATGAAATTATGTCGTTTCATTTTAAAGATATGGCAAAGCCAAATCGAGTGAGTGTTTTTGGGCCACCCTCTACTTGCCATCGGTGTCGGCATTTTCGCGTGCCGATTTACGCGCCTTGCGCTATTGCTAGCACTGGCTTTCGTTAGCCGTTCCTCGGTCTCTGCAGGAACCCGGAGCTGCATCGGAGTTAGATGGTTCGTATTCAGCGATACGCGCCCTTACCCTCTGTACCCTCTGTAGGGTTCTGCTCCGTTAGGGACGCCGAATCGTTCTCCAGGATCTTCCTCATCGTAAATTTATGCGTGTTGTAGCGTGTAGTGGCCATCTTGGGTTCGAATAACGGTGCCTGGCTATGACACGTACACGCGCGGAAGTAGGCCCAGCGTTCTCGGTATTGGCCTCCCTCTACCCAGATACGTTGCCTTCAGTCGGCCGTGCGGCACATTCTCTCGGCTTCACATCTTTGGTGTCGGATGCACCGTCGTTCCCGCCCTTGGCCTCTTCCGAGGAGATTGCTAGATCCAGCAGTCTCTCCTTCATTTTACCATTGATCATGGTATGCTGAGGATTCCTCAGGTCCAGCTCCTCTTCCAGGAGATTCTCTATCGTCGTCTTTTTTGGTTTTTCCTTATTTTTATCATCTTGGACCCACGATTAGCGCGTGATGGGGATGGTCACTCATGGCAGAGCACCGCATTACCATGGAAAGGCTAGTTAAAACCAGACCAACTGTATCTGTAGTGTATCGTTCGCGACTAAGCTTCCCCTCAGCCATGCAGTTATTAGCACGATGATATCCACCCACGTGTAGGACTAAAGACAAGGATTTTCCGCCCACCCTAATGTGGAATGTACATATAACATCATTTATAGTGAATTTGATTTGTGGGTTCTCCTGCAGTATATTACAAATAAATCGTTAAAGTAACTCGATAACATCTTAGGCACTCTACCGATTTAAATAAAATGTCAAACACTTATAAAGTAGACCAACGGTCAAAGGAGAGGATAGTTCATCCAGCTTCGCTGGAAGTGGAACTTCCATAGTCAACGCGTTAATAGATAGAATGATGTCCCAGCCGGCAATGAACGTAGGAAGTGCAAATTCACTGCGGGCTCTACATGACACCTCAAAGGAATGTGTATTGGGCCTCAAAAACATAGGAGTCTCCACCGATGGTTGAGATGCAATATTGATTTTCACCATTTTAAAAAGGCTGGATAAGCAAACGCATACACATTATGAACAGAATCTAAAATTGCCAAGGGGATTGCAATCCGTGGTGAAACTGTTAGAATTTCTTGAACTACGGTTCCATGCATTGGAAGCGTTAGGTACCGAGAGACATGAACGCTCGTCTGGTGCTCAAGGAATAAGGAGCAATGTCGCTGAACAAAACCGTGGACCATCGATAGCATCATTAGGTGCCACAGCGAACACGATAAATTGAGGTGTATGTCACCAGGATCATCATGTATACTCGTGCAAGGAGTTTTTAGCATAGACTCCCAACAAATCGTTTTCCAATTACCAAACAGCATAAACTACACACCAGCTCCCATTGTTCATCGCAAACTTGCCAAAAATGTTATATGAAGCACAATACGTTAGTTACATCGGGAAGACGCTAAAATTCAAACCATACAAACTCCAATCGTTTCACCAGGCTCCCCGTCAACGCTCGACAAATGAGGAGTCCGAGCCATTTGTAGTACCACAAACATTATCCAATCTCACGAACTTGGTATCCTTAGCAACGGAAGAGCAGTTCCAGCGATCTCAAGTAAGCACAGCACTCATCACTCTTTCAAATCATAAAGGACATTCCATGCAGCTTCGCGCCGTGCTAGTCAGTGTGTCAACCTGATGACCGAAGCGGAAGCAAAAAAATTAGGACTGCCAGAAGGACATTCAGAAATTTGAATCCGTAGCATCGGCGATTTATATCAACGAACATGACGGAAGGTCAACGTTTTGGTACAGTCGAACTTAACGCAATTCTCGACCAGACTAGATGCCGGAAATCACATCCCTGCAACCGAGCCATAAACTCAACATTTATTCCCGACCTATTCCAGGAAATATTCAACTACCAGACCAGGGTCATCGACCCACTAATAGAATCTGAGGTGAATCTCGAACTTCTTTCAGTCTGCCAAATCAAGCTTGGAAAAGGAGAACCCATCCTCCAGAACACAACCTTAGGATGGATAATGTCAGGCAAGGCACCTGCACCGATACCGCAGTTACGTGTGGTATCTTCAATGTAGAACAGAAACAGTTGAACCAGCAATTGGAGCGGTTTTGGAAACTCGAAGAATGAATTTCCACTCCGACATTAACCGCATCCGAGGTTAAGTGTGAGACGTACTTCTAACAGACGGTCAGAAGGACTCCAGAAGGTCGTTTCGAAATTTGTCTACCATTCCGACAGAACCCGGACAATTTAGGTAATTTCAGGGATATTGCGCTTACGCGTTACTTACTATACAGTTGGAGCGTAGATTGCTAAAACATCCAGATCTAAAAGCAATGTACAGCAAATTCTTGAACGAAGTTAGTTCGTTAGAAGTTAATTAGTTCGAGTAAGGACACACCACTCTATTTTTTTGCCGTATCATAGTGTACTGAAACCAGATAGTACGACCACAAAACTCCGAGTGGTGTTTGATGCTTCGTGCTTCCTACAACCGATCAATTCCACATCATGATCACTGAAAACAAGACAACTAAAATAACCAAAACATCCGCACCGACCGTTGGGTCTACTAGCTCCCGTGACAGAGACTGCAAAGATATTTAACCAGAAATTGTGGTCTCCTAAGCTGAACTGGAACGCAGCGCTCACCATGGCATTACATACTAGTTGGATGCGCTTTCGAACCGAACTACAAGAATTAAACCAACTCCATATACCGCGTCATGTTTTCAGCAGAAGGATACCGAGTTCCACCCAAGTAAACAGATGCGTCAGAATAGGCCCATGGCATGGTGGTCTGTCTTCGGGCGGAACACCGTGATGAAACTAGAACCGTACATCTTTTGTGTGCCAAGTTTAGGATTGTACCGTTAAAAATTATAACGATACCACGGCTAGAATTTTGTTCCGGCAAATTGGCAGTAGAACATCGATTGAAACAAAATATGCGACCAAAAGATCAACCGTGTTTCTTCTGGACAGACTTTGAAATCGTACTACACTGATTGAACGATGAAGCGAGAACCTTCCACACCTTCGTGACCAATCGTATCACAGCTATTCACAAACATTCATCGCCAGGACAAAGGAGACACGTACCATCAAGGGACAACCCAACGGATCTGCTATCCAGTGGACTAGCTCCATCAAACCTAAGTAGCTTGATGGTTCGTTCCATGGTCCGGTCTTCCTACATGGCACTGACAAGGGATGGCGAAACGAATATATCCGAAGAGAAACTAAGCTAGAAAAGAAAGAACCTAGGTTTGTGTTATCCGCCATTAAGGACTCACCACATTTTGTACACTCTATTGATCATCAGAACTCCTTTAAACGATTGCAGCGTATCACCGCATATGTATTACGGTTTGTAAAATGCAGTCGGCCTCCAATAGCAAGAAGATATTGAAGAATCATTAGCAACAATTATCCGAGAAACTCACTTAGAAGGATTTAAGAACGAAGTGAAACGAAGTAAAAAGAGTGAATCAGCTTAGCACGAATAATTCACTCAGCACTCTCAATTCGTTTGTCGATGACATCGGACTGCTCAAAGCATCAAACCTGTCATATAACGCTAAACATCCTATTTTACTACCCTGCGCTCACTATGTCACTAAATTAATGCTAACGGAAATTCACACAAACAATCTACATCCTGGAACTCAGACACTTTTGACCATCGCACCTACCGTCGTATCGTACCTACAGTCAATGCGAGTGCAGCTTGCCCGACCATTTGTGAATGCGCGAGGGGATTTCGCGGCACCATTCTGAATACATTTTAAGGGAAGAGGAAGCCAGCCACGAAAATGCTACTTAGCGATCTTTTACTTTTTCGCCACCAACCAACTCATTTGGAGATTGTGAGTGGCCTAACGACGGAAGTTTTCACCGGGGCCCAATGTTTTCAGACGCTCCCTACTTTCCCTCACTAGCTTAGACTTGACTAGGAGCTTAGAGCTTTCATTGCTGCTTGGCTGTCTATATAAATCTTTATACAAAAACCTTAGCTTGAAAAATACTGCAGTAGTCCGGCAGACGAAAGGATACTGGAATATTCATGTCGACTGAGAAAATCCCTGACCCGTTCCAGTATCCATTTTTGACCCATCCGTGAATATAGCAACTTCAGACTTCATCACTTTTTGATTATCCCAGTCTCCCCTTGTAGGGAAAAGGGTATGGAATCCTTTATCGAAGCTTAGACACGGATAGTCGGTGAGTTCGCTATGCCCACAATCATGAAAGAATTCTGCTATGCCCATAATCCGCAGATTTCCAGCAGCCACCAGACTCTTTTAGTCTTTGGGCGCTCTTGGCAGCAGCATTCGTGATTTGAATATCTATTGGCAGCAGAAGCAGTATAATCTCCATTGCAGCTGTTGGCGTTGATTGCAAAGCGCCCGTGATTCCTAAGCAAGCCGCCCTCTGCACTTTCGTTAGACTATTCTTGTGCACGCTTTTGTCCAGGGCTGTCCACCATACCAGGCTACCATAAAGAAGAATGGGCCTTACGATAGAGATGTACATCCAGTGAACCATTGCGGGCTTTATTCCCCATTTCTTGCCAAAGGCCTTCTTGCAAGTATAGAAGGCAATTGTTGCTTTCTTGATGCGCTTATCAAGGTTTCTCTTCCAGTTAAGCTTAGCGTCAAGAACTACTTAGCTTCAGTTTTAAGCTCCAGAATGGTATTACCTATTTTTGGAATTGTAAATGGGGGTATTGCTCTCTTTCGAGTGAAAAGAACCATCTCAGTTTTTGTGGGGTTAACCCCCAAACCACAACTTGCCGCCCATTTGTGCAATTTCCGTAGTGCTGCCTGCACTAGTTCAGCTATCGTGGGATTTTCTTTTGAATAAGGTACTGGAATGCAGATGAAAGCTTTTTGAACCGCTCATCTGTTGAGAGACGTATTAAAAGTTGTCGAAGTGAGCGCTTTGCAAGATGTTTTGAATCACCAAGCGTAGATGTAGCGTCCAGAGCTACCATCTCAGTTTTTGTGGGGTTAACCCCCAAACCACAACTTGCCGCCCATTTGTGCAATTTCCGTAGTGCTGCCTGCACTAGTTCAGCTATCGTGGGATTTTCTTTTGAATAAGGGGAATGCAGATGAAAGCTTTTTGAACCGCTCATCTGTTGAGAGACGTATTAAAAGTTGTCGAAGTGAGCGCTTTGCAAGATGTTTTGAATCACCAAGCGTAGATGTAGCGTCCAGAGCTATCACGTGAGTGAGTTGTTCAAAGTGGGAATCGCAATGAGCTTCTTTCGCACTGAGTTAATTTGTTGTCGGCGATGTTTCTTCTTGAATCCAAAAACGAGCTAGTAATATATGAAGATCATGATTAACTACTACTGAGTCCTGAGTATGAATTACTAGGCGATGATGAGATATTTTTCTGAACTAGACCGAGAATAATCCAACCATATACTGTTCGTTGCCCTATAGTCTCCTGAGGTGGTCCTTTAATGATGTCTTGTTCGATAAGAAGTCCGTACTAATCAGCTCGATAGGCTCAGATATTAGAAGTTCTGGATCAGCTAGGTGAAGCCCTTCAATGTGCAGCTAGCTGAACTATTGTGTGGAGAATGTTGGATGCCAAGAAGTGATTTTCTTCAAAATATGGGCCGTTGTTGTTGTTGTTTGGTATGGGGGAAGAAACGCAGCGCAGCTGCGCATCTTGAGCACCCAGGCCAACATGACCCATTGTACTCGAACCCCCCAGTCTCTACCCAAACTTTTTCGTTCTTCTTACGAATTGCAAGAGCTCTGGTAGGGAGCGAGAGCGAAGTTCCTCCATCCTCATTACATCAACTCCGTGCATTCTCGCACAAAAGTAAGCTGGACACTCTAGAAGGAAATGTTCCGCTATCTCGTCGCAAGCAGTGTACATGGGGTTGTCAATGATTCTCATTCTGACCAAGTGTAGGCCACAAGAGGTATGCCCTGTGAGATCACCAACCATACTACCACATTCTTTTCTGCTCAAGAAAAGCAGCGCTTCGTCCACTTAGTCCCTCAACAAGGTTTCTGGTCTGCCGCATTCCCGGAAGAAGCCGCCATCTCTCAATGTGTGATTCACAATTCTGCAATGGCAACCCTAACAGAGGCAACAGGCACACCGAAAACTGGTTCTGGTCTGACCATGGCTGACTCCGGTCCAGCCCTTGCTAATGCATCAGCTATTTCATTGCCATTTATTCCCTGATGGCCTGGAACCCAATATGGGCCGTAATCGTTAGAGAAGTTGAATGTTGATGAATTGAGCTCATCACAAATTGAATTGCTCCACGAGTTGAGCCGGACTGAGAACCGCCGATACCAGTAAGTGGAATAGTTGAATGCTTTCGTGGGCCAGATATTCTCAGTCAAACAAGTGCTAGAAAAATGCTGGAAGTATCACATTGATGTGCAACAGATCTTCGAGGACTTCCAGCAGGCATACGATAGTATAGATTGGAATGTACTATATAAGACAATATTTGACTTCGGAATTACATCAAAACTCGTCCGATTAACCAAATTGACCATGACTGACACTGAATCCCAAGTAAGGGTACAAAACGGGCTCACCGGAAGGTTCCGAACAGAATCTGGTCTGAAGGAGGGAGATGGACTCGCTCCCATGCTTTTCAATGTCGCCCAGGAATATGTCGTAAGAAAGGTACCCGTTGATACCAGAAGTACCCTACTAATCAAGTCCACTCAATTAGTGGCGTACGCGGATGATATAAACATCATGGCCAGATTTATCCCAGACGTGAAGGAAGTCTTCCACTGTCTACACTCAACGGCAAAGGATTTTGGGTTAAGGGTTAATGAAAATAGGACCAAACAAGAAGAAATGCGCCAACCAGACTAAATATGGCCATTGGGGACTATAACCTGGAGAATGTGGGCCATTTCTCGTACTTGGGATCACACCTCGTAATTGACGGCAACGAGCGGGGACCAAGTAAAATAACGGATCACACTGGCATGTAAGACGTATTTCAAGGTCCTCCCAATCTTAAAATCGAAAAAAATGCACAGGCAAGGGAAACTTCGCATAATAAGACCTGTACTATTATATGTAAGCGAAACGTGGACTCTCACCCAAGCGTCTGAAAAATCAACGCATTTGACGCATTTGAACGAAGAATTTTGAGACCAGTAAGAGAAGGCACAAAATGACGTATCCGGTACAACAATCAGTTGTATATATGATGACTCAGTCGTATCGACTCTTATAAAATATCGTAAGCTACAATGGGCAGGCCATGTAAACCGAATGGGCGACGGAAGAATTTCCAAACGCACGCTGAAAGGTAGAGCTCAGGGCTTACGACCGGTGAGAAAACCACGGAAAAGATACGAAGACTCATTCGACGCAGATTGCTGGTCGCTTCGTAGATGGAGAAATTGGAGTATGCGGCCGCTGAACCGAGATGACTTCAGATAATGTATCCTCCAGGCCCTGACCCGATTTAGGCTTTCGCGCCAACGATGATGATGATTCTATCGTAACATCCAAAGACCAATTATTCATTAATCGATTGCAAAAAGATGTTCAAAAACTTTATCGATCATGAATCTAACCATTTAATTAAATTTAAGAAGAGGATTCTAGTGTTATAATTTATCGATAAGGAAAACCTTTTTGCTATCTTAACGCGTTATCGGCAAATATTGTTGAACATCTACATTATGGACTTTTTGTAAGAGAGTGTAGGAGGATTTTGCTGACTAGTAAACTCGAACTTTCTTTTCACTCAAAACTAACTTTTATGAACTTCCGAATTCGTGACTGAATGCTTACTTAAGTTATTGTGAGTTCCGTCAATTGAGGAAGACATTTTTACAGGATATGGCATATGACCGTGTCGCTTCACCAAACGAGATGAACACACAGGCAGAATATGCTGGTAGGCAAGGAGAAAGCCTTTTGGTACGTGCTGACGCCAACGCTCACCACACCCCAGTGGGGCAGCTCGGATATTAACGACAACAGTGAGTCAGTTTTTGATTTCATAGTTAACTCCATACAGATATATGTACTGGAAATGATGAGCAGTGACTGCTTTGACGCCGGACGATTCCACGCAAAGGACCGGCAATTAACAGTATGCTACTATTAGCATGTTACTCACATTTATATTATACCCCGGTCTTGAACACGAAAAACACCAACCATTTGAATACTAGGCTACTATTTGCAGTTCACTGCAGTCTAGCAGCCAAAGTTTGGAGCTGCTAATGAGTACCCATTTTCCGGATTGCTCTGAGGTATCACAGGACAGTATAGACAGTTCTATCAACGAGTACGTGGAGCGAGAATTTTGCAACTCAATAGTTAGCACGGAGAAGATAATATGGCCAATTAAGCTCTTCCTGCCTTTTAAATCGCCAGGTGTAGACGGGGTTTCTCCAGGTATGATGCATAATGCGCTGCTCTAGTTTACTCCCTGGCTACGGGCCATTTTCAGGGATTGACTAGCTCTCGGCCACATTCCCTTCAAATAGAGGGAGGCGTGAGTTATCATCATACCCAAAGCGTGGAGACCAAGCCATACATTACCGGAGGACTTCAGACCTATGAGTTTAACCACATTCTTTCTAAAAACCGTCGAAAGGTTGCTGGAGATATACATCCGTGACTAAGCGGGTGATATTGACCTGTAGAGCTCACAACATGCTTATACCAAAGGTAGATCGGCTGAAACGGCGCTTCACGAGATTATATTTGAAATTGAGAAATCTCTGTCTTTTAAAGAATTTACTCTCACGGCCATCCTTGACATCGAGGGTGCCTTTAACAACGTTGTGGTAATCAACGATACACTGAGGGACGCGGGCGTGGAATTGGGGCTCTGTAACTGGATAGGCTCCATGCTAAGTAGGCGGGTCAGTGAACTGGGTACTGGGCAGGTACATGGCTCAGGGTACGCCTCAGGGATGGCTAATTTCACCACTACTGTGGATCATAGTAGTCAATACGATACCGACCTCGCTAACTAATCAGGGCGCGAATGTGGTCGCATTCACGGACGACTTAACGATTGTGATATCTGTTTAGTTGCTACCAACTATAGGTGACCTGCTCGAAAGGAGTCTCACACTAGTGAGCGCGTGGGCGGACTATATTCTTGGGTATAGTCCTGGATCGGAAACTAGCCTGGAGTTAAAATATCGACGAGCGACTAAGGAAGGCTTTAGGGGCTCGATTCAGAAAGGGATGGCTTACTAGATGTACCTTAACCTACGGAATTTTAGTGTGGTGGGTAGCGCTGGAGAAGTCCATCTACTTCAAAAAACTCCAAGGTTCAACGTCTAGCTTCGTACTCAGCACCACACCTACAGCGGCACTAGAAATGATTCTTCATCTTCTCTCGCTACAGCTACAGCTACAGCCGCTAAAATTGTCGTGCGGCTGAGAGAGCCAGGCAATTGGATATCTAGCCTTGGGGCGCACAGCTACATACTCGGACGGTTTAGTGAATGTAACCTGTTAAAGGATACAGACTACTTAATTCCGCAGCTCGAATTCTCTAGGAGATTCTCAACGAGGTTCCCTAGCAGAGAGGGGTGGAATGTGGATCAGTCTCATGAAGGGGACTTTCATTTCTACAAGGACAGTTCGAAGACAAATGCGGACTATTCTCCATATTCACCATAATAATTCAGCATACCGGATTGGTGTAGCGTATTTCAGGCAGAGATGATGGCAATCGTTCAATCTGCTAGAAGCTTGTGCTACGCGGAATAAACCCGTGCCGGGTCATAGCGGGATTCCGAGCAACGAGGCTGCAGATGAAGTCGCAAGGCGCTGAACCAAGCGCTAGCTTTTTCAGACATTAAGCAAATTATTTAAGTGACGGCCATATCGCAGGCTAACGCGAGGTGGTCGGGCCTCACATAGTGCGGGCCTGATCGGCCGGCACGCCAGAAGACTAGGTGTTGCGGACGTTGCAGATCTATGCCGCAGCAGTAGTGAACCCGATACCGAGAAAAGTATTTTCCACATTCTTTGCGAATGCCTGGTCCGGCTCTGAGGCGGTAACGTACGTTGGGTATGCACTTCGCCATAGACTTGGATTAATTCTCAAACATAAAGCTAGACAAGATGCTGCAATTTATAAAACTGCCAGGGTGGTTAACATGAGATAGGCTTGGGCACACGGGTATTTCTCTTTCCCGTACACGTGTGATCACAACTGACCCAGTGGCGGTCTACGTGATTGGCCGCCCCAGCGGCCACCCACCTTACCTATCCTTTAGGATATTTGTATGGCAGCTATACAAAGAACTAATGAGACTTTCTTCATAATCATACCTTTTGCTTTTAACTATGGGAAAAGCTACACATATACACTTAAACCGTTCTGAAGTAATCGGTCAATATTGTTGAACACGTATTTTAAGGACTTTTTGTATGCGAGCTTCCCGAAGGAGTAAAGGATTTTTGCTGACAAATGAACTTCAACTTTCCCTCAAAACTAATTTGTACAAAATTCCAACTTTGTGGCTAAACGATTTCTTGAGTTATAGTGAGTTCCATAAATTGAGTGAAGGCATTTTTACAGGTTTTTTGTATGGCAGTTAATCGAAGGACTCATGTAGACTTTTTCGTATTATTACCTGTAATTGCAATTATTGGAATTCCACCGTTTATAAAATTTCGAAGTCGTAGCTTAAAGCGTCCTACTTGGCCACGTGTCTTAATATATTTTTGTACGGCAGCTACCGGAATGAGTAGGACAATTTTGTCCGTTAACGAACTTAACCTTACAAATTCGACCAAACATCTCGATTCAAAGTTTCTACATTCTAGGTCAAAGCGTTCTTGAGTTATCGATTTGTCGTTTTTAGCCCCAAATAAACAAAAAATATATAACTTCTTTTCGTCCGAGGCTCCGTTCTATGCGTAGCAAACTTTTGGGCTAGATTAAACTCGTAATACTCTCAGACTTGATCTAGAGTATTAACATAATACCGAAATGAAAGTAAGCGCGAGTAAAGCGAGTCTGGAAAGGTCTAGATGTTCGAAACAAGCAGGCTCAGATTATAATAATATTAAAACTTAAGTCGGTATTGTACATAAAAGTATTATTGAGAATAATCCTAAAAAAGTAAGAAAAATACAGGGTGTTTGGCACTCCGTTCGCCACCTTGTAAGGGGTTATTCCTTGATATATTTAGAGAAAAAAATTGTTCTACAGAGTGGGTGAATTTTCAATATCAGTAGAGATACAGGGTGGTTAAGAAAAGTGTTTTTGACCCTTATCCTCACTCACTTAAAACGTTATATCTTGAAAACGAATAATCACAAGGCAATGTGTTATAACTCGTTTTTTAGGGAATCGAATTACCTTTCATTTGATGTAACAGTCTAAATTGTAACTGCACCCAATCTTAAGATATTTACTCGAAAACACAAATTTTTGCTACGTCAATCCTAAAAATTCTGTGATCGTAGTTTTTCTCAGAAAACCCCATTATAAAAATGTCATTTTAATTTTATTTTTTTATGAACCATATTATTACCTCGTCTAAGAACCTGTTTAATTTGTTGGTAGTACTGAAGTATTTTTATTTCACATTTATTACTATTTAAAGTATGTAGGAAAACAATGAAATGTAAGTGAGTTTCAACATAATTGATGCATTTACCTGGATGTGGTAGGTAATACTGTGTGCGGTACTATGCCTTTTTAATAGGGTGCCTTACAAAATAAAAAGCCTATAAAAGCAAAACTATCTTCATATTTTTATCGGTTTTAGTAACGTTGCTAAAAGAAGAAGGTGTCAGTAGAATTAAAAAAATAATTTCAAAATGCCTGAGTACTCCAATGAAGAATATGCTGACATTGTGTTAATTAATGGAGAGTGTCGCGGAAATGGACGAGCCGCGCGAAGGCTATACCATCAGATACATCCTCATCGACGAACACCTGACAGGGGAGTATTTCAAGACGTTTACAGGAGAATTACGGAAACTGGCAGCGTTAGAACAAGGAGAGTAAATGCAAGTCCTGCGCCGATAATCGCTTTTCAGATTGATGAAAGAATACTGCATGCAGTTCAATATGATCCATCGATCAGTATCCGACGCTTGGCATTGTAGTTTAACATCTCTACTTGGAAATTTTGGAGTATTTTAAAAGTAGAACGCTTCTATGCCTACCATCACACACCAGTACAGGAGCTGCTGCCCATTGATTTCCCCAAACGGATAGAGTTTTGCAATTGGCTCCTTGAACGACAAATAGATGACGATAATTTTTTCAACAATATTCTGTGGACGGATGAGTCCCAATTTACCAGAGACGGTATTACAAACTTCCGTAACCTACATACGTGGGCTCAGAGCAATCCACACACCTTGTCTACGCAACGGCAGTAGTAACATTATAAGATCTAAATACCAGGATCGATGCGGCAGCAATAGAAGTAAGGCAGCAGTTGAGGAATATGAAAAAGCTAGCGAACACTTGCCAAACGAGCTTTAGCGTGCATTCAAAATGAAGGTGGCCATTTTAAACATTTATTATAATAAAAAAAAATTTAAATAAAACATAAAAACCATTATTAAATTCTTTCAGTTCAAGCAAGTAGTGTAGATCAACATGCACATGCACTGACTTTTTAAGTATTTAATTTTTATGCGATATGTGTTTTTACCTATTACTTCCAAAATGTTAATCGTAACTCATACATATGTATGCAGCTTTTGTAGGTAATAATCTCGCCACAACTAAATTAATAAACAACACAACAACAATAAATCGTCACGAGTCACACAAAAGATAAAATTTCAAGATCATTCTGATCTCAAATTTTATCTTTCGAAGAAAGCAAAACATTGAGTCGATGTCAATGTTATGCAAAAGAAAATATTGCGACCACACAAAGTCAAGCATAGAGCCATCACCATGGGAATTCTCTATGCTCGCCTTTCTGTGCAATATGTATCGCGCATAGAACAAATAGCTCCGATTTCATTCCCATATATTAAAGAGACGGAGAAATTGTGTGCAGGTGATGACCGCCTAGTGCAGCAAATATTGCTGACCATGCACACAAGAATATTGTGACTTGGCGCGTGCCGATTTATGTGCGAAATACATTTTTTATATGTAAGTTAGGATAGGTACATTTTTTATAAGTAAGTTAGAATAGCCACATTTTTTATGCATAAGTTAGAATAGGAAATTAACTAATAAGTATATTTTAAGTGGTAATTTTTTCAATATAGAGTTTAGGTTAAGAATTGTATAAAAGGAAAGCGATGGCCCATACTCAGGGCCATTCGATTAATAAAGTTACACCAGGCAACGTGCCGCTACAGAACTTAAAGTTTTTCGTTTGCTCTAGTAATACCGGCATCGTGCCACCTCATCCTACGGCTCAATTCCGTTTCTCCACAGATAAAATTTGAGTATCTGGCAAAATTGCCTAAGCTCCGCGGGACCAGCCGCTCCAAAATCTGGTAAGTCTTCTCCCTTCGTTTTTCTCTCCGGTTCGACCCCGAACACAACAACGTAGCAAAAATTTCTATTTTCGAGTAAATATCTCAAGATTGGGTGCAGTTACAATTTAAACTGTTACATCAAATGAAAGATAAATCGATTCCCTAAAAAACGAGTTATAACACTTTGCCTTGTGATTATTCGTTTTCAAGATATAACGTTTTAAGTGAGTGAGGGTACCGGTCAAAAACACTTTTCTTAACCACCCTGTATCTCCACTGTTATTGAAAATTGATCAACCCTGTAGAACAATTTTTTTCTCCAAATATATCAAGGAATAACCCCTTACAAGGTGGCGGGCGGAGTGCCAAACACCCTGTATAATACCGAAATAAAAATAAAATTTCCATATAATGCAAGATAATAAAGGAATATAATGTACGATCAATGATGTGGTTTATTATACCTTGGCACTCTTAATACCTGTTCTGGGCTATTTATAGCACAGGGACAATTAAACTTAAATAATAAGAAGTCTCAGCTAAGAACCGGACTATATTATTATAAATGGACTACAAATTTTTTCCTCTTTTCATTAGTTCTACACAAATCCCAATTCATTGTTAAGTTGTATTTAAAAAAAAATTCCTGTAACAATAGTATTATTTCCTATATATAAAAAAAATTATAAAATTATCCGTTTGCAATTATTATTCTTTCAGCTGTTAAAGAAGGAACCTGGCGCTTTGGGTAGTCGCTGCTGGTCGCAGTATGGGAGGTTATATTTGCGGCACTTCAATGAATTGGATCACGAGCTAGATGCACGTCTTAATCGGGCCTATGAACCAGCCGACAAGTATGTAAGCTCGTTCTCATCTCCACTCATGGCGGTAATAGCTAAGTAGGTACAACTCAACATGTGCTTAGAATTCGTTTATCACGCTTAACACATTTTAGGAATATACTTTTTGTGTGTGGTGGATTACTAGCTGCTATTCTTTTATTGACTGTTTACAACGAACATGTTGTACAAGTAGAACACGTTTTGACGATAGCGTCTATTCTTACTGCAGTTGGGGTAGCTTCAAGGTACGTTTCATAATATAAATTTGTTTGAACTCAATTTGGATATTATTTTATTCATGTCACTGGCTTATAAACTAATTCGTGAGCAATAATATTGGAAATTATTTAAAACTTGAATGTAATTGAAGCCCTTGGTGCAACAAGAGGTTTACTTATTTTTCCAACAACATGAGAAAACTTCAACTTTTAGACCCCGAATTGCATTACAATTATTTTAATGATTTTATTAAAATTATTAAGGATATTATTAAATCATAAGGCGTTGACTGCATTAGCTGAATTTCACCCGAATGCAACAAGGGAAGGGACCTCTCATGCTATTAAACAAACTAGTTGACCCCTTGTTTGTAACAAGGGCTTCAATTTATCTTATACTTTAACACAATTTAACTTATCTATTGTAAGAACTTAACACTGGAGCGCATTATAGATATACATGTGAGGCAGACCCTGGAAAGGTCACCGCTATCCAAATCTCAGCATGCTTACCTCAGGGGGAGATCCACGGAGACGGCTCTCCACGAAGTGGTGCGCACGATTGAGCACACGATAAACTACAAGCAATACACTTTAGCAGCCTTTCTAGATATAGAAGGGGCATTCAACAACGTCCACACCGAAGCTATCCAGGAATCTCTCACCGAACTGGGTGTGACCGAAAGCTTCAGAAATTGGATAATATCCATGCTACGGACCAGAATTATCCATTCAAACCTAGGAAAGAGCAATTTGACCAAGCACGTGCGTAGGGGAACACCACAGGGCGTTGTTATCTCACCTCTACTCTGGCTATTGGTCATGAATAAAATCCTAGTAAGACTAGACAGGGAGGGAATCAAAGTGATTGCGTACGCGGATGATCTGGTGATTTTGGTCTCAGGATTATTTCCTTCCGTAATCAGTGAGATTATGGACGGCGCTCTGGGTAAGGTAAGCACCTGGGCTACCGGCTGTGGCCTTGGTGTAAATCCGGATAAAACTGAGTTGGTACTATTCACCAGGAAAACCAAGATACCAGACTTTAACCTTCCCCGCCTGAACGGCCAACCGCTCCAGCTCTCCTCCAGCGCAAAGTATCTCGGTGTTATCCTTGATTCAAAGCTGAGCTGGAAACTCAACATAGAAAACCGGGTAGAGAAAGCCCGCCTGGCCTTCTACGCCTGCAAAAGAACCTTCGGCAAGAAGTGGGGACTCAAACCTAGGATGGTTTTGTGGCTGTACACTGCTGTATTACGTCCAATTCTCAACTACGGGTCACTAGTCTGGTGGCCCGCTCTGAGTAAGGACTATAACATAACTAAACTCAGTTGAGTTCAACGAAGTGCGGCAATAGGCATTAAAGGTGCTATGCGGTCATGCCCGACCGCAAAATCCCGACGGGATTTGTGTTGCCAGCGGCAACTCAACAAGGTAGACAAGTTGCCGTTGGTTCCCAACGCCGAACTGTCTAAAAAAAGGTGCCTCACGATAGGAATTTCTCACGTGGTCGAAGCTGCACATTTGACTCTCCCAACGCTCGCAAACGCTTCAGCAGCTCGTAGTTCTTTCGTGCAACATCATGTGATTTCCAAACAAAACCTGATAGGTAGAAACTCCAGTGGCTTGGTGGAGCTCCGATGTGCACATCCAATTTTGCTTAGACTCTCATCCCATCGTGTTTGGTCATCAGTGATGAATGCGCGAATTCCAGCCAGGATGGACTGATTGACACGTTCCGAAGCATTCGTTTGCGGTGAGTAGCTCGGGGTGTACAGGTGTTGAACTCCGTATTTGTTCAGCATGGAGTTGAACATATTCGACCTAAATTGAGAGCCGTTAGTGGAGAGGATCGTCTCAGGTGTTCCAAACGTATGGAAGACCTGCCCCTCCAAATAGTTCGTGACCTTTTCGGCAGTCGAAGGATGTAACAGGGGGAATTTCGTGAAATGGGCCAAGACGATCGGAATAGCGATTCTACCCCGTTTCCCAGTATGTCGATGTTGGAATCGCTGATCAGTCTGGAACGGTTCTCCCATAGGCGCTCGTAGAGCTCTGTTCGGGAACTTTGTCTCTTTACAAGTGTCGTACGCCAGAACGTAGGTGCGTACTTGTGTAGCTATCCCGGGCCAGTACAAAAATCGCCTGGCTCGCTCTAGCGTTTTGGCATAACCACCATGGACGGTGGTGTCTGCCTCATGCGCCTGAGCAATTGCAGTTGACGTAAGGCTCGATGGAATCCATAACTTCCAGGCCCTGTCTTCAGCAATCGGGTCACCGTTGTGGGGCTCTGTACGTTTGTACACGAAACCACCCCTCACGCATACGTCGGGAAGCCGATCGGCGTTCACATCGACAGTGGACACTAATTCTTTGTATTCTTTGCCAGAGAACTCTGGAGAATCCATGTCCACCATCGGTTCCACGTCGATCAGCTCGTTTAATCCCTCTTCGTACACGTGAGAGAGGGCATCGGGTACAACATTCAGGCTCCCTCGTCGGTGGTCGATTGTGAAGTCGTAACCTTGGAGTATTAGACTCCACCTTGCCAACCGTCCTTGCAGGTCTTTCTGCGACATGAGCCATTCGAGACTTGCGTGGTCCGTAATGACTTTGAACGCTGTCCCTTCTACATAGGCTCGAAATTTGTTCACGCTCAACACAGCTACGTAACACTCGAGTTCGGTTACGCTGTAGTTGCGTTGAGCGGAAGTGAGCTGTGATCCGTCGTCGTTTTCCTGAAAGAGAACGCTACCCACACCTGACTTACTGGCATCGCATTGTATAACGAAAGGCCTCTTAAAATCTGGATTAATCAGTAACTGGGCTTTCGTCAACAAGTCTTTCACTAACAGGAATGAAGTTTCAGCCTCTGTAGTCCAAAGCAAACTGGTTGGACTTCTTTAGAGTGTCTGAGATCGGTGATACGGTAGCAGCAAAGTTGGGGACGAATCGTCGACACCAGCCTGCCATACCACGGAAGCGTCGTACTTGACGTGCGGACTTTGGTGAAGGGTAATCGACGATCGCTGAAACTTTGTTCTGATCTGTTTTCAAGCCTCCGTCTCCAACGATGTAGCCGAGATATTTCACCTCTCTCAGGCAAAACTTGCTCTTGTTGACGTTGATAGTCAAGCCAGCCTTTCGTAAACACTCTGCGACTTCAGCCAACAAAATCAGATGTGAGTCGAAATTTTCAGAAATCAACAGCAGATCGTCCAAATATACGAACACCTGTTCCTTCAACTCGGGTGGGATGACTTTGTCCATGTCTGGGTTTGTTCTCGAGAGGAATCTGCCAGAAGGCGTCTTCCAGGTCAAGGCTGGTAATAAAGTTGGCTCGCGGCAAACTACTTAAGATATCGTCAATGTAATGGATAAGCATCCTTCTTTGTCACACTATTGACTTTGCGCGAGTCCAAGTACAACCTGACCTTGCAGTTTATAGACAGAGTATTGAGTTCGAACGGTAGCAACCCGTACTAGTTGATCCTGTCTAGGGTGGACGTCGATAGCTCTGCCCAGAGCCCATTTTGACGGTGGATATCGTTCATCCTTAACGAGAACGAGTGATGCAATTTTAATTGAATTGAATTGATGCTGCCACTTTGATGTCACCTGAAGATATTCACTACTCCAGCGCTGCCAGAAATGTTCTAACATCTGTCGAATGAGTTGCCATCGAGACAATCAGGATCTTGGTTGATCGATAAGAGTTGGTTCCGGGATAGTATTTAGTACTGATACGACGAGGAAGTGACCCGGAGTCAGCGCTGTTAAGTCGGTTGGATCATCTGAGAGCGGACAAAGAGAACGCGAGTTTAAAACAGCCTCGATTTGCGAGAGAAGTGTTGAGTGTTTTTCATACGTTAGGCTTGTGTCTCCAATGACGCGTTTAAGGTGGAATTGTACTGACTTGACATTTACCTCCGAAAAGCGGTGATGACAGCGGATTAAATTTCCATCATGTGCTGTCATTTGCAAGGATGTTCGCAAGAGCTATGAAATGTTCTGAGGAGCTATGAAAGAGTTCTCGCAATTTTTTATCGGCACCGATAAAATTTGTCCCGCAGTCACTCGTTATCGTTTCACTAATGCCTCTTCTACCGGTGAACCGTTTATACGCAGCGAGAAATCCTTCCGTTGAGTAGTCGGTCACAATTTCTAGGTGGACGGCTGATGGTCTGATGGTGAGAAGCACACGAATACAACAATGTACCCTTTATAAGATTTACAGCCGCGAACGCGAAATGTGCGAAGTGTTAGTGGTCCTGCATAGTCGACTCCACAATGTAGAAAAGGACGTGATCTTGTCGCGCGAGACTCCGGTAGCTGTCCCATAACTTGTTGTCCCATTACAGCACGGTATCAAACGCACTGCATACAGCGATAGATGAATGCACAAACTGGAATGTGGCCACCTATGATCCAATATCGGCATCGCAAAGTGATGAGAGTTAGTTGCGTTAGTCCATGAAGTGTGCGTCGATGAACATCGTCAATAAGAAGTGTAGTAAATGCAGATTTTCTAGGTAATATGAGAGGATGCTTCTCATCGTAGTCGAGAAATGTGTGTTGTAACTTTCCGCCAACGCGTAATAACCCGGATTCATCTACGAAAGGCGTGAGTCGAGTAAGAGGGCTTGATCGTGAGACTTGTTTATCTCGTGCGAATTGCTTGAGTTCTTTTCTGAAATATGAGGCTTTCGTTTTCGTAACCCAAAAAAGACGAGTACTTTCGAGTTCTTCTGGTGCAAGGAACTGAGACTGTTCCGTGGCGTTGTTGATACGTTTGAATTTGTGCGTTGCGCGGAAGCACCATGAAGTTACGCGTAGAGAGTCCTTAGATTTGAGAATCGTTCTACGAGGTTCCATATTTCTGAATGATTAGATTTGTTCGCGATGGTAACTGGTATTTTGCGAATTTCGATTTCAACGTCCGAATCCGGCGATGGAATCGAAGAGGGCCATGATGTTGATTGCTTTGAGAGCCATGTTGGGCCGTTCCACCAGTAGCGTAGCGTGACGTGAAACCTCGGGGTAGCGCTCTTAAGGGCTCTATATACGACAGGTCGATCGTTCTACGATTTTGGTTTTTTCAGACAGGTATGACTGATCCATCGACCTGATGTATGTGGAGCTCTTTACATGGAGGGAAATTAATTGGTATGATACATGTTCTTTTGCTCTTTAACCAGTGTGGAGCAGGTTAGTGAAATGGGAAACAACAACAAAGCTAAAACTTTGTTTTTGTTATTGCCATGTCTCTAGCTTGCTCTTCACTCAATAAGGGCGCCAAAGACCATGCGCATTATGCACTAGTGGACTTTTATTTATAAATTAGTTCAATTCGGCGATTTTTTTTTACGAAATTGTCGATAACTAAATCATAAAATTTGGAATTCGGCGACGACTTTATTTTGGCCAATCGCTTTTTTATTGATATTATAGATAAATTGGTAAGCCTCTGCTGTCCTTGAGTAGACCTCAAATATGATTTTATACGACGTAATCCCGACATTGTTCGCTCCACAGTTGCTGTAGGTGCTGGGATCGTCAAAATGAGTGTTGACAATCTATAAACTTCCGGTAAAACCCATGGCATTTCATTGAGATTAGTTACCAGCTCATGAATTTCCTTACCGGCTAGCTTACTATTTTTGTAGAGTATTGTAAGCTCATTTTTCAACTGAATGTAATCATCTCTTATAAAAAGAAATGAGTGAATTCAAAATATGCTCCGGAAAATTTTGCTGATATGACTTAAATTTTGTTGAATCAAGAAGCGACAAAAATGCAAGAGAATGAAAGTTGGCAAAACGTTCGGACACTTGCATTATAATGCCAGTTTTCCACCAAGCAGACAAGTTAAGTTTTTGTTTTGTGTAGTTTAGTAACTCGAACTCGAACAAATGTAAAACACTGTTTCAACCAAACCGACAGTGCTCTATCGCAGTTTTGTTTTCAGTATCTCCACGAAGCGGTCTCAGTAAGAAAACACACCGAAACCTTTTGAAGTTACCGCTTTTGGTCGGGACACGAAAAACAGAACAGAAACAGTCGAAAAAAGCTCGAGTTTGTAAAAAAATTATGAAAAGTCAAAGATTTGTTTTTTTCGACACGAGCTTTTGCTGAGTTTTTATTTTGTCCGTTTGGTGGAAAACCGGCATTATATTGTCTAAAATTTCGTTAAAAATCCTTCTATATGAACTCTCTAAATCTTCGGACGTACGTTTTTTGTTATCTGGACTTACAACTTCATCTGAATAACTGGTAACTTACGCCCATATTGGTGAAAATCCGCTATTACGTAGCTCTTCCAATATAGATTGAAAAAGATCAATCTGCTTTTGACAAAAGGCTATATCAAAACGCGAAGATTGCAGAATATTATACAAATGATCGGAATGTAAAAATATTTTGGTGAATATTTTGAGCAGAAACACGGTTTCAAATTTTCGAAGCTGCGAGGCAAAACCTAAAGCTTTACAAATATCATCGGGTTTCCAGTTTTCTGAATTGTCTGCCATATAATCAAAAAAATTTATAAATTGAACACGAAACTCGTCAATCATAAATAAAAGCCTTGATGCGAAATTCCATCTTGTTTGAGATAGATAAGGTAGCTTTTTTACAACGAATTTGTGCAATTGTTCTTGCCTTGTAGTAGAATGTGAAAAAAAGGAAACTACTCCATTCAAGGTCTGAAAGAAAAGTCGGATTTCTTTAATGCAATTGGTCGATTGCTGAAGGACTAAATTTAGTTTATGCGCATAACAATGTACAAACAAAGCTTCTGGGAATTTTTGGCATACTTTACTCTGTAATCCATTCAGGTGACTTGACATTACGGCGGGTCCGTCATACGTTTGTGCAATTAATTTATGTCCAATTTCAAGAGAATCGGAAATAGCAGAAACGTGACTAAACAAGGCAGATGCTGAGCGATCTGAACTCACATCTGAAAAACCTAAAAAAGTTTCATGAGGTTCACCTTTTCCATCGACATACCGAAAAACTGTCGGAAGCTGCGATTTTGAGCTTACGTCCGTCGTTTCATCTAATAAAATAGCGACAAATTCAGCTTTACTTAGGTCGGACCTTATGTCGCCTAAAATCACATTTGCCACGGCATCTATGAGATCATTCTGAATATCTGGAGAGGTTCCCTTGAAAATAGTTGCTGATTTCAAATGTTCATCCAAAGGCTGATCGTACTCCTTAAGAAGCTGCACCAATTCGAGATAATTTCCTCTATTTTCGGAATCTGGTGCTTTATCATGACCTCGAAGAGGTAGTTCCTGCTTTGCTAAAAAGCTAATACAATCAATGATCCGAATCAGCACTAGTTTATTTTTTTACGTTTTCATTATGTATGTGGACTAATCCTGGCAAGTTCCTGCTCATTGATGAGAAGATTTATTCTCGTAGACTTGCCAAATGATAGCAGAGCAACAGAGCAAGTTAGGTGAGAACTACTTGTTTGATGTTTTTGAGCTGACTTCGTAAAAGTGATAAGGTTAGAAAAGCCTTTCGAACTCCAAACTGTGCCCTCAGATGAAAATAAAAGGCATGGAAAACAATAAAGCTGGTTTCTCTTATCACATCCAGATAGCCATTTATACCTTTCATAATTTTCGACTGTAAAGTGCCGTGTGTACTCACGACCTCTTTTCTTCGTAACGGTCATCAAACCGGGAAGTGGTATTTTTGAACGTCCAATTCTAATAACATCACTCTTTTCAGAAAAATTTCGTGAACCAAATGATTTCATGAACAAGCTGCAATTGATGCAAATGCAGGACTCCATTTAGAAAAAAAAACAAATTGTTTCCAGAGATTACAGATGTATGTAAATGTGTGAAAAGGAAAAGAAATGAATTTTCACCAGCTTAGGGACTGTTATTGAAAATGATATTTCACCATCTTAGCACACTAAGCAATATAGTTATAATAACGCCTTAAAAAATATAATATAATTAATTAGCCAAACCAAACGCAAAAGATCAATACACCTCAGAACACTGTAAAATTCACAAATGAAACACAATACGATAGGTACCATCAGTTAGAAGTAAGTGACTTAAAACTATTCACGCAAATGATATGTCCAATCTCCCATTTGAGTCCGTGCTGTCGTTTTGGTTTCGTGCGTTGGATTAGATTAACTCTTTAAGAGAAAAATTGATTTGAATTACAATAAATCATAATTTCATATTATTTAAACACTAAATTAATTTTGCTTTGCAAATCATGTATTGTTGGTAGAAACAAGAGATTTTTTGAAAGAGAGCATGGTAAAAAAAATCATATATAAAATTGGTTCGTAATTGTAACAAATATGATTTGCTGGTCTTAATTCGTAATATTTATTGAGTAAAAACTGAATCACTAAAATTCATAAGTCCCAAACTCCTTATGCACTATTCAAATATATTACAATTTGTTTTAGTAAAGAAGGGACCAATTAAATTCACATTTCTTGGTTTTTGACATCATCAAATAGAGATATATATCTACTGTTTTATCAAAGGAAAGCAAATTGCAAGAACATATTTGAATCAAATTGCAATGAGCCAACCAACAATTTAAAATCCAATATAAAATCGCAATCGCTGTAAAACGACAACACTTTCCAAGAGAAAACCATATAGAGGAAGCGCAAATTTCTAGCGCTGGCCAGGCCGAAGAAAAGTGCGAATGTTTTTTTCGCTGTGATTTTGTTCTAGGTTTCGTCTTGTAGCATAGCGCTAAAAAGTTGCGATACCCTCCATGGAATGATAGTTTTTTTGAAGGTAGAATCAAGAAACTTTACGTGAGCTCTGGATTTCGATACTTAACATATGGACATTGTTGAGTTGTCATTAGACAACTCGACCATTTTTCTGATTACGCTGAATTGTAATCGCACCCACAACTGGCACCAACTGAGCGGCATCGAAAAAACCGTTTACGGTTACTCGGTAAATGCCGGAAGCGGCATAGCGGTCGAGAGAGGAGAAAAAGAAACGCTACCCGAGCCCGAGCGCCGCGTATGCATTCGCGAAATGCAGTAAAAGTTACATCCGACGAAAGTTCAGTGACGGAGTGAGCGGAGTTGTGTTTTTTTGAAGAACGGAATTCCAATGGATAGATTCAGTGAATTGCCGTCAAATTTCCAACTCAATCAGCCGCACGGAGACCGTTCGACTTACGTTTTAGGTGCATGAAATGCAAAAATTATGACATGGGATCGTGCACCAGGCGAAACTCCCTGTTGTCAACATGCTTCTTGCAATTGATTACAATTGTCGAAAGACAAGTTTTTGACTTCTTGGGCTATATGTGGGCACCGATTATTGCCAATTTTTTTTATAATTTGTATAATATTTTGATTTTTCGGAGCATATCATTTCAAAAAAAAAAAAAATTGAATTTTAAATTGAATCGAATTGTAAAAGTGAAGCTTGCATTTTGTTCCGTTTGCTGCCGAATTTCTGAGTACTGCTTCGTTTGTACCCTGCTGCATGCAATTTAAGTATCGCATTCGCGAAATCGCATTCTCTCGGGAATTCTTCCGATCTGGGTGGATTTACGCATTTATTATGAGTGATCAATTTTTTTCGTTCGGTAAAACGAAGTAAATATCGCGGAAGGAAAAAGTAAAAGAAAAACGTGCAAGTGCCAAGAGTAGTATTTTAATGTCGCGGTTTTAAAATAACTAAATAAAATGGGAAATTTTAAAATTGAAGTAAAATTATGAATTAAATTAAAAATAGTAAATTAAAATAAAAATTTAAAATATAACAAAATGACAGACGGACAGAACTAATAAATAAAGCAAATAATAATAACGTAGAGCGTAAGAGTAAAAAAAAAAAGGAGTAAATGGGGTGAGTTTATTTTATTTTTTTTTATTCGCATTATTTTTTTTGGTTTCGGTTTTTTTTTATTTCCTTTTCAGAATGTGGTTTTTATGATTCTTTCGTTACCTTGAGCCGTATAGTGTTTTTTTTTTCTTTTCTTGTAAAGATGTTTAAAGGCTAAAGGCCAGATATAAAATAAACCCGAGCGTTTAAGCTCCTCTGACCTGAACCTCAATAAGGGGCCATGATAAAGTTGTTTTTAGGACAGTCATGGCTGAGGTAGGGTGGGCAGGCAGGGCGCTATAACACCTAAGCGCCCTGACAAATCGCGAAGTCGGCACCCCACCGCTTCTTGGTTTTTCACGACCTATTGGGAAGATAGTCCCAATTTCAAATCACCCTGGAGTAAGCCGACACGAAATTTTTTTGTTGTACAGGCCAAGGGTTTATGGTCTGAGAATTGAGCAAGAACCCCCCCACAACTGCCGTAGCTAGTCCCGGCCGCCAGCAAGCGTGTCGCTTCCGCTCGATTTTCAGCCACCAATTCAGACGTAGGAATTGGCCCACTCTTTCCTAAACCTTCCTTTCCTTCGAATATTTTGACTTTTTCAAGTCGAAATATTCACTCCAAGGCCTCCGTTCACAACAACATGTAAGTTAAATGTTGATCGATCGATTGATTAATCAATTGGAGTAGGAACGTAATAAAGAAAAAAAGATTTTTTTAAAAAGGAAAGGGGTAGCGGCACTACCCACGCTACCCCTGAGGCTACGCTCCTGCGTTCCATCATAGAGCTTCATCACTGAGTTGTCGAGGAGATATTCCTCGCGATGCGCAATCTGCTAGATTTTGTTTCCCAGGAACATGATACCAGTAGGAGTTTGAGAGATCTTGAATCTCGGTTACGCGGTTACGGACGTAATCGGACCACCGACGAGCAGCACCTCGAATATACGGAAGAGAGACGGGGGAATCGGTCCACAGATGAATTACAATTTCGCCCAGGTCAAGAGTTTTTCGGATGTGTGAGACCTGCCGAACCAATAGAAGTACTTGTTTTACAGGAGCGACTCGAGTTTTTGCACCGATAATCGTTACACGAATATCGTCGAAGTCTGTAGTTACACGTAAGTAAATCATTGCGGCTAGAGCGATCTTAGATGCATCCGAGAAGCCATGTATTTCAACTGCGAGCGAATATGCGCGAGAACCGAGCCATCGTGGCACGGATATTAAAGATATGTCTTGAAGCTACTTGTCATAGTTTCTCCATCGCGTCGCAAGTTCTTCCGGAAGTGGGTCGTCCCAATCTAACTTTGTTGACCACAATTCTTGCATGAAGATTTTACCGCGGATGATTACAGGTGCCACCCATCCGAGTGGATCGACAAGTTGAGCGATTCGTGATAATACGATGCGTTTGCTTATAAACGATAAATCTTCACTAGTACGAGTATGCGACGAAAACACGAATGAATCTGAACTTGGATACCATATAATGCCGAGAGTTCGTAGTAGTTGCTCGTTCTCGAGCGTAACCGGTGTTGACTTTTGTTTTCTATGAAGATGAATGTTTCTCAACAACTCTTCGTTGTTTGCGGTCCATTTGTGCAGCGGAAAACATCCTGCGTTGAGGCATTCATCTATTTGCCGAACTTTTTCTTGAGCCTCTAAAATGTTATCGGCCCCTGAGAGTACGTCGTCGACATACATTTCGCGGGGAATTATATCCGTAGCAAGAGGAAATCGTTCCTTTTCATCAGTTGAAAGTTGCTGCAGTGTCCGGATTGCGAGATATGGAGCACTTGTCAGCCCGTAAGTTACAGTGCAAAGATGGAACGAAACCGGTGGGGATTCTGGATTGTCTCTCCACAAGATGCGCTGCAAGTCCCAACCTTCTTCGTGTACACGAATTTGCCGGTACATCTTTTGGATATCTGCCGCAAATACGTAAGGATAACGGCGCCATCGAATTATAGCGTCAGCCAGATCAGTTTGAAGTTTTGGTCCAACGTGTTGTAAATGGTTAATCGAAATTCCCGAATTAGTGCGATGTGACCCATTAAACACCACACTCACTTTAGTGGTCGAACTACTCTCGCGTACCACGGCGTGATGCGGGAGATAAAATGTTGGACGTTGCCCAAATGTTGAATCCGAGACGATTGTCATGTGATCGAGAGATTGGTACTCAGATAGAAACTGTCTGTATTCTGATTTTAGAGATGGATCTAACACGAACCGCTTCTTCTGGCGCAGAAGCGCGTATAATGCTGGTTTGTAAGAGTCACCGAGATCATCCGGAAGGCGCTTGAGTGGTAAACGAACGATATAGCGTCCTTCAGATGTTCGAGAATGCGTTTTAGTAAAGTGCTGTTCACACTGAACTTCTTCACTTGACATGGTACTGTTTGATTTGAAGCTTGTTTGTTCTTGAGTCTAAAATCTTTGGACTAGATTATAAAGTTCGTGATCGATGAAGCATTGCAGTCCCTGAGCAGGACGAGTGACTACGTCTGTGTTTAATTCAGATGAAACTGATCCCGACAAGATCCATCCTAAAGATGTCTGTTGAGCAATTGGACTTCCGGGACCGCCTTTACGAAGCCCTTCCTCGAGAATTAAACTGTAAATTTCTGAGTCGAGAATGAGATCAATCTCAGTTGCTGTTGAAAACTCTAGATCGGCAAGCTCGAAACCTTCCAGATGTGACCATGGCTTTTGTACGACTCGGATTGGCGGCAAATAAGAAGATAGCTTTGTAAACACGTAGGCGTCTATCTTGAGTGAAAACGTAGGATCCACGCAAGAATTTATATTGAGGCTCATTACTCCACAAGATACTGTCGAGCGTTGTGCTCCAATACCATTGATTGGTAGAGATAGACGTTGGCGCTGCAAGTTCAAACGTTGTGCGAGATGCTCTGTTACAAACGATACTTCGGATCCTTGGTCAAGAAGAGCTCTAACTTTGTGTTGTTCGCCATAGCATGAGGTGACCTTGACGATTGCAGTTGCAAGCAGTTGTTGTGAACGGAGGCCTTGGAGTGAATATTTCGACTTGAAAAAGTCAAAATATTCGAGGGAAAGGAAGGTTCAGGAAAGAGTGGGCCAATTCCTCCTACGTCCGAATTGGTGGCTGAAATCCGAGCGGAAGCGACACACTTGCTGGCGGCCGGGACTAGCTACGGCAGTTGTGGGGGGGTTCTTGCCCAGATTTCAGACCATAAACCCTTGGCCTGTACAACAAAAAATTTCGTGTCGGCTTACTCCAGGGTTATTTAAAATTGGGACTATTTCCCCAATAGGTCGTGAAAGACCAAGAAGCGGTGGATTTGCGCGACTTCACGATTTGTCAGGGCGCTTAGGTAGTATAGCGCCCTGTCTGCCCACCCTACCTCAGCCAAGTTTGTCCAAAAATTCACATTTACTTGGCCCCTTATTGAGGTTTAGGGATTGGGGCTTAGACGATCGGGTTCATTTTCATGGCTCTTCTAGCCTTTATGCATTTTCGCTAGTAAAAGGAAACACAATATGTGCTCAAAATGGCAAAAAAAAAATAATAAAAACAAAAATTCTGAAAGAAAAAAATATAAAAAACCCAAAACCCAAAAAATTATAATGCAAATAAAAAAAAAACAAATATAACTCACCCCATTTTTTTTTGTTTCACCTCTTTTTTTTTGGGTTATATAATTTATTCATTTTTTTTTTTTTTATTTAATTTTTATTTACAGTCCGTCTTGTCCTGTCAGTCATGTTATTTTAATATTATATTTATTATTTAAATTTTTATTCATATTTTTAATAATTTCGAATTTCTCGAATTTCACCGAGAAATCCGGCCGCGAGGATCAAACAGAAAATTAACTGATTCGAGGGGTTTTTTTCGCGACGGAGCGCACGAACACGGAATCCACGTCGAAAATAACAAAAAAAATCAACCACTCGTCGTCCGTCCGCACAAGAAGAGCAAAACTTCACAGAAACATTTTTCACTCAGAATTTCACATTTTCCGAAACATATTAAAATCTAGAGAACTTATGATTTGCGGATCGTTGGCTAATTTTGCGCATTGTACGGTTGCTTTCGTTGTCGTTGGTTCACGTTCGCGCGACTAGAAAATCAGAAAATTGCACCAAAAAAATTTTTCTGCGAAAACACTCGAGTCAGAGAGGTCCGACGTTTTCTGTGCTACTTTTCCTTTTTTGAAGTTTGAACTGTGCAGCACTGCTTAAAACGGATCTCGACTCCGACACACGAAAACAGAAACGATACGAACGAATATCGCAAGAAAATCCCTTCAATTATCGCGACGAAGCGGAGCGTTTTCTAGCGTCGCGTGTCACCAAGCACTCCTCAGAAAAAGTCCCGCTAGCACGCCGGCTTGTCGTTTCCGGCATCTATCGAATAACGGTCCCTTTTTTGCTGCCGCTCAGTTGGTGGCAGTTGCGGGTACGGTCACAATTCAGCGTAATGCCGAATTTTGATCGCACTGGCAATCGCCCAGCAGGGAATTCGTGAGTTGTCTAACGACAACTCAACACATTACTGGCATATACTTTATTGAAACGAGAGCAGAATGAGTCGAAGCGGAGGTTTCAGCTTGCCCATCGTTGCGACGCGGGTGATCGCTTGTAGTTCCAGTGTCAACGTTAGAAGGAAGTTGCTGCGAGTTTGCACTTGATCTCTGATTTAATTGAGCACTAGATGTTTGCTCACTTACTGCATTGCCTGTATGTATGATGGGATTACCACATATTCGACACCCTTTAACTGTTCGACAGTTCCGGAACTGGTGCGGACCGAGACAATTAAAGCGCAAATTTTTTCTCTTGAGAATGTCCTGTCGCTGCTCGACAGTCTTATTTCGATAGTCTGGACAAGCACTGATATAATGGGCGGCATTGCAGACCGCACATATGAGCTGCGATGACTTCGTAGTATTCGCGCTATCACTTGCTGAAGCGGCTGTGGCTTGATGAGATTTTATGCTACACTGGTTTCTTGTCGCTGCAGGAGCTGTGGAACGCGATTTTCGGTTGTCGGTTGCACGCGCTGCAGCTTCAAGTGCATATACTCTTCCCAATAAAAATTTCTCAAATTCCTTGAATTTCGCGAACTGAGTTTCGATACCCAAATGCTTCTCCCAATCGATTAGAGATTCTGCATCGAGTTTTCGAGTCATCATTTAGACAATTATGCAATCCCATGATACAGTGGGACATCCGAGCGCCCGAAGTACACCGAGAGCTTCTTTGACTTCACCGAGCAATGCCTTAACTTCAGATGATGATTGATGAGTTACCTTCTGTATTGAAAATAATGACGAAAGGTGTGTGTCAATTAGTATCCTTTTATTTTCGTACCGATCTATCAGCACTTGCCAGGCTCGTTTGAAATTGTCGCAAGAAACGTCAAAATTTATGACTAGTTGCGCTGCTTCGCCGCTAACACTCATCTTGAGGTATTGCATTTTTTCGACGCCAGAAATCTCTTGATTTTTAGATATCCTGGTGGTAAAAAGGTCACGAAACTATCGCCACTCACTTTATGATCCTGAGAATCGAGGTAGATTAAAGCGCGGTAATTGACGAAAATTTAACGCGATTTTTCCGTGTTGTTCGGTACTTTCACCTTTTTCGTTAGTCTTTGACTTTAATTCCCGCAAGTACACAAGCATTTCGGATCTTGCGTCGACGTATTCTTCTTCGCATTGTCCATAAAGGTCATTGGTGAAATAGCTGAGCTTGGCTCGATCCTCTATCTCCACTACTAATAGGAGTTTATGTTACTCTTGGAACCTTTTCCAGTTGGCATCGGGAATATTTATTTTCGTTTGACTGTTCTCGGGTGTACGCTTCTTAGCTTCTAATTTTTTGATGTTAGTTTCCACACGGCAGATTAATCCACGAATATCACTTTATTTTGCGATAGCTAACTCCCTTGTACTAGTCATCGTTGTTAAAGATGTAGTTGTAGATTAAAGCCGAGAGTCAGTATCGAAGGACCGTAAATGCACTACGAGTGACAGAGATGGAGATTGCTTTTAGCAGCTAAGCTCGGACTCGACTTGATAACTGCGAACGATATGACAACGGCACTTAAACTTCTGCTTTTTTGGTTGGCTTTTTTTTTTTGATAACTTTTCACAGCTCATATATCAAACACATATCCGGCTCGACGGACAAAAATGTTAGAGAACTCTCAAGGATCCGTGTGATAAGTGATTGAATTAGAAAAAGTAACGGTTATGAGCTTTAAAAAAATTTAGTTTTATTGAGAATTTCTAGCGACCTACTTCGTAAGTATACGTACACTTCGGACGGCTGTTGGTGCAAGACTGAACGAGTTTTGCTACGACTCCGTTTCGTTGCTTGCTCATTTGGCTTGCCGAAACACGATGCAGTATCGGGAGTATCGACCGCGCTGATGATGCTAGGAGCTAGATGGAATGATTGCCAGAAATCTACCCCCAGGTACAATTCTTGCGACAGGCTCGGCACTATATACAGGGTCCGGCAGTGAAACCTGACGGTTTTTGAACGTGGGTAGTGAGTGATGGGGGTCGGTCTCATGCTCTTCTCCTGATGTGGAAGTTTAGTTACAATGGAGCGTTGTACCAGTGAACACTGTGCCTTTGTCGTCGAAACGTTCTTCAGAAATAACGATTCTGTGACCCTAACACAGCGGCAATTTCGTTTCTGTTTTAATGTTCCTCCTCGTGGGCCGATTCCATCTCGGAACACTATTATTTTGTGGGTTCGGAACTTTCGCAATACAGCTTTCGGAACAACATTGGGAAGAGGGGGTCCCACAGAACGGAAAGGTCACCTGCAAACATCGAGGCTGTACGAGTTGCTTTTGAACGGAGTCCCCGGCGATCAGCTATTCGTCATGCTCAGGCTTTAGGGATGTCCGATAGGACTGTTCGGCGGATACTTCATGAAGACTTGAATTTTCACCCATACAAAATTGTTGTAGTTCAAGAATTACAGCTTCAAGATTTCCCAAGAAAGTTAGCTTTTGCAGAAACAATGTTGGGGATGATGAATGGAGACCCTGAAATGATTGATGATGATGTGGGGTTACCTCAACGGAAAAGTGTGTCTTGATAAGCCTAAAAATTTTGCAGAACTGCGAGCGAATATTCAGCGGGAAATGCGTGTGATCCCGCGCCAAACCTTGGAAAGAGTGATGACTAACTTTGCTAACAGACTTGAGCAGTGCAGAGAAAATGGGTGGCATCATTTGAGTGATGTAATTTTTGCTTCATAATGCTTTTTCGAATTTTTTTTTGTGTACATCTTAAACTTCCATTCTTTATTTTTAAAATAAAAAAAATCATAACAAAATATCTGGAATATTCATTGAATTATTCCATTTCAAAAACCGTCAGGTTTCACTGCCGGACCCTGTATAAGGTGGTCGACTTGCTAATACCTCGAAAGGAAATTTCGGTAACTACCCTACCCAATACCTTTCGTGCTGCACCATCAGCGGTCTTCACCTCCTGACAGACCGGTCGATAACTCACCTGTGCATCTTGGAGGTGTTGCCCCAGGCAACTGATGCTCGCCCCACTATCGAGGAGTCCTTTAACGTCCACTTCGTACAAGGATACCATAGCGTACGGACGTACGTCAAACGGCTCGGTAATGATAGTCGATAGAATCGCTTTCTTTTTGGCCCTCACCATTCGCCAGAATATGCGCATGTGCAAGACCGAATTCTTGCAACTTTTTCCGTTCTTTAGTTTGGACACTTCGTCCGCACGGACGTCTGGATCAGTGGCAAAAATCCGCGCTCGCGCCTCCGCATACTCCTTCAACCATTGATGGTATGGTTTGTGAGGATGGGGAGCGTTACGTCTCAAATCTTTTCTTTTTACTACATCGCTAGGCTGTAAACTATCCGGTTCCTCATCGACGCCTGTTCTGTCCTGCAGGATCGTGATAGGATGATTAAAGTTGGGTGAAAAATTGGGTGGGGTTGATTTTACTCTACTAGGGTTTAAAATATTGGGTGAAAATGTTTGGATAGGTAGGTTAAAATTTGGAGTGGTCTCTAAAGGGGTAGCAAAAGGGAGTGAAATATTTTTATTCGCGATAACAAAGTCAAATGTGGATTGAGAAAGGGTTTTTTTCGTACACGGATCGTTTACGACGTTCGGACCTGATGATTTGGTAGTACTGGGCGAAAAGGTGCCGAAAACCTTTCGTCCCTCTGTCCGTTTTTGGATTTGCAGCAAGTGTAATTAGGTTTTATAACATCGGCAGTCCCGCAGCCATAGCAGAAGATAGTTTTAGGGGTTTCTTCGCAATCTCTATATCCATGTGCTTCCTTTCTGCAGTTCCAGCAGGTGAGAGGAGTTGATATACCAGCCAGATCTGCTGCCGCATCATCTTCTACCGTAGCAACCAACGGCTGATCCAGTTCGTGTACCCGAAACTGTTGCCAAGTTGCTGAACGGGTAGCTCTTCTCACTTCTTCAACCCGAGTTACCAATGAGCGAAGCTGCGTCATGTCCCTGATCTCGTGGAAACACATCTGTTGTTGTGTACTTCCCAACAAATTTCCTCGTACCAGATCTACAAACTCCGATTCCGACATGGGAGTGCGCAGCAGGGTGCGCAAGACGGTCATATCCTGCTCAAACGACATGAACGCTTCGTTTGGAGCCTGACGTCTCGCTAGCATTTGCTTACGCACTTCCTAGTCGGAACTACGTTCGCCCCATGCCTGTAAGAATGTCGACTTTAACATAACCCAAGACGTTTCCGGATTGGACCTCCATTGGGTCTCCAGAGCCAATACCATTGGTTGGGACGTCCATCTAACAACAAATGAAAGTTCTGGGTCAACAGGTCCATGAGCCCGCCCAGATCACCCATCGCTAATGCTTCGGCCCTAAAGACCAATTCTTCTGCTCGCAATGACTGGCTGCCACCATTGAATCGCAATCTCCAATGGCGAATGGGACTACCAAAATTGCGGTGTCTAAAGTTGGGACCGTTGCCGTTGCTATCAACAATCTGTGCGTTCGCATGTGCCGGTCGACCCCGAACTCGCACAGGTTCGTCCAGTGCTGTATGTCGATTGGGTGGTGGTGGTATACTTAAATTGATGTTTTCTCTAGGCTGTTGCGACAATTCCTCGCGCAACACCGTGCGAATGAGACGAACCAGCTCGTCTACCCCTAGATTGGTAGCAGCCACTGCTGGAACTGCAGAGAATTCCGTGGGTGTCTGTACGTTGTGAATGCTGGACCACCTTGCCCTAACCTCCCGGTCGCCGCCTAACACATCTGAAGCTACGCTTGTAAGTACTTACTTACCTCGCTCTTGAATAACTGATTCATCCGGGGCGTAGACGGCTCGTCCGCCCCCTGTCTCGAGTGCAACATGTAAATTTAGGCTCGAAGGTGAAATGGCATCGCTTTGAGACTTCAGGGCCCTTGACTGCGTTTTGCTTCGCGTTATCGCTCTGGGTCTAGCGGAAGCACCCTCTACGTCCAGAGTGGACCAATAGTCCTGTGGGTCCAAATGTTGCCTACAATTTTGACAGTTCTGGTTGTCCAACATCCACGACTCCAGACACTGTCTGTGAAATTGGTGACCACATTTTGTGCGCACGTCTTGCTCGGGATCCACACCCTCTTGGCACGTCGTGCAGATGACATCTGGCCCCTTTGATAAAGAGTGGGCTAAAGGCATTGTGACAGTTTATGAATGGATGAATGAACGAGTGATTGAACGACTGAATGAACGAGTAACTGAATGATTGACCGAAAGACAAAAATTTTGATTAATTGAACTATTGAACGAACGAGTGAATGAACAAATGGATGAATACCAAAAAAATATATGAATAGGTGATTGATTAGATATACGTATTAATAAATGAATCTGGGCATAAGTGAAGACTGAATGAAGAAATGAATGAATGTATGTACGAATCAATGAATAAATGCTAAATGAGTAATTGAATCAACGTTTGATCGAACAACTGAACGTTTAATTGAAACAATGAATGAATAAAATGTAATAAATCGCGAATGAAAGGCTGAATGAATTACTGAATAATTGAGCCAATGATTGAACGAATGTATGAATGAGTGAACGAATGAATAATTGATAAATAAAAATTATTGAATAAAATGAACGATGATGAAACGAATGAATAAGTGCTAAATAATGTATTAATTAAATGACTGAATGAATGTATGAACGAGTGTATCAATTAAACGACCGAATGGAAAAAAATTGAATATCTGAACGATTGAATGAAAGAGTGATTGAAAAATTGACCAATTGAACGACTGAATGATTAAACGTCAAGCATACGTTGGACGATCGAATAAATGATCGATTAATTCAAATGAACGAATGAATAACCGAATGGATGAATAAATGTATTAATAAATGATGAAAAAAAATTACTAACTAAACAAATGAATGAATAATTGAATGATTGAGTGACTGATTGAACAATTGAATTTTTAAAACTACTGGATGCATGAACAAATATTTTGGAATCAATGAATGAAAACTGAATAATTGTGCGATTGATATTGATATATACAGGGTGTTCGGCACTCCGTCCGCCACCTTGTAAGGGGTTATTCCTTGATATATTTGGAGAAAAAAATTGTTCTACAGGGTGGGTTAATTTACAATATCAGTGGAGATATAGGGTTAAGAAAAGTGTTTTTGACCGGTACCCTCACTCACTTAAAACGTTATATCTTGAAAACGAATAATCACAAGGAAAAGTGTTATAAATCGTTTTTTAGGGAATCGAATTACCGTTAATTTGATGTAACAGTCTAAATTGTAACTGCACCCAATCTTGAGATATTTACTCGAAAACACAGATTTTTGCTACGTCTACCCTAAAAATTCAGTGATCAATGTAGTTTTTCTCAGAAAACCCCATTATAAAAATGTAATTTTTATTTTAATTTTTTATGAGCCGTATTATTACCTATAAAAGCTGCATACATATGCATGAGTTACGATTAACATTTTGGAAGTAATAGGTTATGTATATTTACATTTATAAAAATTAAATATTTTAAAAGTCAGTGCCATAAAGTGGACCTCGTCTAAGAACCTGTTTAATTTGTCGGTAGTACTGAAGTATTTTTATTGCACATTTATTACTATTTAAAGTATGTAGGAAAACAATGAAATTAAAGTGAGTTTCAACATAATTGATGCTTTTACCTGGATGTGGTAGGTAATACTGGGTGCGGTACTATGCCTTTTTTAATAGGGTGCCTTACAAAATAAAAAGCCTATAAAAGCAAAACTACCTTCATATTTTTATCAGTTTTAGTTGCGTTGCTAAAAGAAGAAGGTGTCAGTAGAATTAAAAAAATAATTTCAAAATGTCTGAGTACTTCAATGAAGAATATGCTGACATTGTGTTAATTTATGGAGAGTGTCGCGAAAATGGACAAGCCGCGCGAAGGCTTTACCATCAGAGACATCCTCATCGACGGACACCTTACAGGGGAGTATTTCAAGACGTTTACAGGAGAATTAGGGAAACTGGCAGCGTTAGAACAAGCGGAGTGAATGCAAATCCTGCGCCAATAATCGCTGTTCAGATTGATGAAAGAATACTGCAACAAGTCAAAACGATCCATCGATCAGTATCTGACGCTTGGCATTGCAATTTAACATCACTACTTGGAAAGTTTGGAGTATTTTAAAAGTAGAACGCTTCCATGCCTACCATCACACACCAGTACAGGTGCTGCTACCTAGGGTTACTGTATACGCACTCACACCAAAACAGCCTCTAAGAGGGGTTTGGCAGATGCGTACCAAGGTGGAAAACCAGTAAATTAAAATTTTTTTCATGATTATAGGATTTCGCTTTATAAACATTGGAAATGATTAACTTTTCGCTGCAAAATTGTAAATTTCCATAAAAGAAATGAAAGAAATACGGAAATTTTCAATTGAAAACCTCAATTTCGCGCACACACAAGTCCATACTAAAGAAAACCAAGTACTAGAATTGTGGAAGGGAACCGACAGCTTTTTTCCGACTCTTCACATATTCGCACTAACACACTCCACAAACGCAATTTGAGAGCAATGTTCAGTAGTACAAAAACAGGCGAACTAGTACATAAACAGGCGATTTTTGTGAGGTTAAAATACAATTTCTAGTACATAAACGACCGAATTAGACGTATCTGCCAAACCCTAGGTAGAGAGTGTTGTGTATCTAGTGACCCTACTGCTACCCATAGATTTCCCAAACGGGTGGATTTTTGCAATTGGCTCCTTGAACGACAAATAAATGACGATAATTTTTTCAACAATATTCTGTGGACGGATGAGTCCCAATTTACCAGAGACGGTATCACAAACTTCCACAACCTACATACGTGGGCTCAGAACAATCCACACACAAGAAGAGCGGCATCATTTCAGCACAGATTCAGCGTCAATTTATGGGCAGGTGTGATTGGTGACGATTTCCTTGGACCCATTAGTCTTCCGCCTACTCTAAATAGCTCCAATTACTTACATTTTTTATCAAATGATCTACAAGACTTGTTGGATGATATTCCACTGGTACGATTGGCTTCCATGTTTTACCAACACGATGGTGCTCCAGCTCATTACGGCCGACAGATCACAGATTAGTTAAATTCCAATTATAGCAATCACTGTATCGGTAGAAATGGACCGATACACTGGCCTGCAAGATCTTGTGATCTTACTATTATGGATTTCTTTGTATGGGGACGGATGAAAGACCTTGTCTACGCAACGGCAGTAGTAACATTGGAAGATCTAAATACCAGGATCGATGCGGCAGCAATAGAAGTAAGGCAGCAGTTGAGAAATATGAATACGAAGAGAACACTCGCCAAACGAGCTTTAGCGTGCATTCAAAATTTAAATAAAACATAAAAACCATTATTAAATTCTTTCAGTTCAAGCAAGTAGTGTAGATCAACATGCACATGCACTGACTTTTTAAGTATTTAATTTTTATGCGATATGTATTTTTACCTATTATTTCCAAAATGTTAATCGTAACTCAAACATATGTATGCAGCTTTTGTAGGTAATAGTACGGTTCATAAAAAAATAAAATTAAAATGACATTTTTATAATGGGATTTTCTGAGAAAAACTACATTGATCACAGAATTTTTAGAGTTGACGTAACAAAAATCTGTGTTTTCGAGTAAATATCTCAAGATTGGGTGCAGTTACAATTTAGACTGTTACATCAAATGAACGGTAATTCAATTCCCTAAAAAACGAGTTATAACACTTTGCCTTGTGATTATTCGTTTTCAAGATATAACGTTTTAAGTGAGTGAGGGTACCGGTCAAAAACACTTTTCTTAACCACCCTCTTATTGAAAATTGACCCACCCTGTAGAAAAATTTCTCCAAATATATCAAGGAATAACCCCTTACAAGGTGGCGGACGGAGTGCCAAACACCCTGTATAATATATGAATGAGTAACTGCAAACAATGAACCTTCACGTTGTTGCTCGTTTCCCCTCCACTCATATGCAGCAAATCGTGAAGTCGATCTGTGTCTTTCTCGACCTATGGGGAAAATCGGGATCGCGAGAAAAAAATGCAACATGGAAAAAAATTAGGAAAAAAAAAAATGCAATTAGAAAAAATCAAAAAAAATCTAAGTTCAAATTACGTCCAAAGATTTACCAAAAAAAAATATGCTACGTTAGTTTAAAAAAAATTATTTTACTTTACAAAGGAAGGATAAGGAAATAGGGGACTTCTCCGAAATTTCGACAATATTTTCAGTCACCAAACTCACCAATGTTTCGCAAGTATTGTGCCCAATTGTCTAACGACATGCCCGCCAAGATAAGGCATGCCCAGCTCTCAAAAGGGTACTCACGAACCAAAAGTGGAATGTGCCAAGAAAACAAAGTCTGACCCAACTAGCATCGCATGAATTTCGCATACAGACAATGTTTCCCTTTCCTATGGAACCGAGTTGGCGCCTAAAGGTTGCCTAAACGGTTCATCAATAGGTCAGTTCCACATTGCCTCCATGCAAGACCGATGAGATGGTTTACTGTGGAAAAATTAGAAAAGCTGTACACTTGGATTGTTGTTGCCGTTCAGGCGAAAATTCTGTCGCAGAACGACAAAATTTAATCCTTTTGCCCATCAACTTTTTGCACGGAATTTTTCCGAACTCGCGCGTGTTGATGAGCTACGCTTTGTGCACCAAGCGTAGATGTGTCTAGCCCCACGTTGGGCGCCATTTTGTTGTAAACGGGGGCCTTGGAGTGATTATCTTGACTTGAAAAAGTCAAAATAACCGAAGGAAAGGACGTCCGAATTGGTGGCTGAAAATCGAGAGGAAGCGACACGCTTGCTGGCGGCCGGGACTAGCTTCGGCAGTTGTTGGGGGGTTCTTGCTCGAAATTCAGACTATAAACCCATGGCCTGTACAACAAAAATTTCGTGTCGGCTTACTCCAGGTACAGGGTGGGCCATCTAGTGGTTTCTTTTTAAATCATAGGTTATTTTGACACTGAAAGCTGTTTCCTGCTCGAAATCTTGACAGAAAGTCAGTATCATACCTCTGCGAAACGAAATGAGTCGCTTTACGCTTGAACAACGTTGGAAAATATTGAAAACTTATTTCCAAAGTGAGTGCTGTGTAGCCCAAACAGTGCGTTTTTTGAAAATAAGTTTTGACCGAAATGAAGCACCCACCGCGCCTGCTGTACGCAGGTTTGTGCAAAAAGTTCGTGAGACTGGCATGCTAGTGGACAACACTCATGGCCACCGTCGTCGTACGGTGCGCACAGACGAGAATGTGGCTGCTGTAGCCGAGAGTGTGAGACTCACTCCACGAACATAAACTCGCCGTCGATCTCAACAGCTCAACATTTCAAGCACTAGCCTGAGGAGAATTCTGCACAAAGATCTCGGATTATTCGCTTACAAGGTCCAATTGACTCAGCAATTGAAGGCGCACGACCATCCGCTTCGTTATCGCTTCGCAATTTGGGCCTTAGAGCAGCTTGAATTGGACAACGATTTTGGGCGAAAAATCATCTTTTCTGACGAGGCGCATTTTCATCTCGGCGGCTACGTTAACAAACAAAATTGCCGCATCTGGGGCTCGGAGAACCCGCACGTTATTGTCGAGAAACCAATGCATCCACAGAGAGTGACAGTTTGGTGCGGATTGTGGAGTGGTGGCATCATTGGACCATTTTTCTTCGAAAATGAGGCTGGGAACAACGTTTCGGTCAACGGTGAACGTTACAGAGCCATGTTATCCGACTTTTTTTTTTTTACTGAAGTTGAAGACATGGATTTGGACGACCTCTGGTTCACGCAGGATGGCGCGCCATGCCACACAGCCCATGCCACAATCGATCTTTTACGCACCAAATTCCCAAATCGTGTTATCAGCCGTCTTGGCGATGTTAATTGGCCGCCTCGGAGCTGCGATTTGACCCCTTTGAATTTTTTTTTGTGGGGAACCGTGAAGGACCGATGTTATGCCAACAATCCAGAAACGATTCAAGCACTTAAGGCCAATATCATCCAAGCAATCCGTGAACTACAGCCCGAAACCATCAACAAGGTCTTGGAAAATTGGAGTGACACAATGCAGCCAGCCGAGGCAGGCACTTGAACGAAGTTGTGTTCCATCATTAATGGGAATGTTTACTCTTACTAATAAAGTCATAATACATGGAAAAAAATTTAATTTTGTTCATTTTATTGCATTTTTAAAAAGAAACTTGTATTTGGCCCACCCTGTACACAAAAAATGGGACTATTTTCCCAATAGGTCGTGAAAGACCAAGATGCGGTGGAGTTGCGTGGCTTCACGATTTGTCAGGGCGCTTGGTGTTTTTAGCAGAAGAATCCTCAGACCTGTGAGGGAAGACTCGATCTGGAGAATACGATACAATAGAAAATTGTATGCCATCTTTGATAATCCGGAAGTATCGATCCTCATAAAATTCAAAAAGCTACAATGGGCTGGTCATGTGGAGCGGATGGATGACGGAAGAATCCCCAAACGCACACTAAAGAGAAAAGTTAATGGACAAAGACCAGTTGGAAAACCACGAAAGCGCTGGAAGGACTCTATTGACGCAGACAGCAAATCACTGCTAAGATTCACAAACTGGATGACGCGGTCACTGAACCGAGAAGGCCTGGGGGCGGCACATTCAGGAGGCCAAGGTCCGATTTGGACTGTAGCGCCATCGTAAGTCAGTAAGTAAGTAAGTATAAAGCTTTGAGAGTGGACCCATTTGCAAAAAAAAATTCAATATGGGTGAAGGATTGTGGGAGTGAGGGGAAAAACAATCCGTTCGAAAAGCTCTAAAGCCAAGATTAAGACATTCTAAATTCCATATCTTCTAAACGGTTAATGTCACGGAATTGAACCTTAAAGACTGTCTGTGGATATATAGGGTGTTTCTTAGGTGCATGAGAACTATCGATATCGATAACTGTGGTTTGACAGCTGAGAATGTCAAACTGTGCTGACATTTCTGTTCAGTAAGGTTTGGCAAGTCATAATGAATCGTTTAACGCCAGAACAACGCTTCCAAATTGTGGAAATTTACTTTGAAAAAAATAAATCTGTTCGCGGAGTTCATAGAGCAATTCGTCCATTTTACGGTCAACATAATCGGCCTAGTGAGCAAGCAATTCGTGCAGTTATTGATCGTTTTCGCACTAATTTTACTCTTCTCGATTCAAAACCATCAACTAGACAAAGAAATGTGCGTACCGAGGAGAATATTGCTGCTGTAGCGCGAAGTGTTGAAGAAGAGGACGGAATGTCGATTCGTCGCCGTTCTCAACTTGTTGGCCTTTGTTCTTCGACTACGTGGAAAATTTTACGTAAGGATCTTGGCTTACGTGCCTATAAAATACAGCTCGTGCAAGAATTGAAGCCAAATGACCATCGTTTGCGTCGCATTTTTGCTGATTGGGCTCATTTGAAACTGGCCGAGGATGAGCATTTTTATCGAAGAATTTTGTTTAGTGATGAAGTTCATTTCTGGTTAAATGGCTACGTCAATAAACAAACTTGCCGTATATGGAGCGCAGACAATCCTCACGCCGTTAACGAATCACCATTACATCCATTAAAATTGACTGTTTGGTGCGGTTTACACGCTGGCGGCATCATCGGTCCTTATTTCTTTCTTTCGAAATGAGGAAGGAGCTGCCGTTACGGTGAATAGCCAGCGCTATCGAGCCATGCTTACTGAATTTTTGTTTCCAAAAATTAATCAGCTAAACATCGCCGACATTTGGTTCCAACAAGACGGCGCAACTTGCCATACAGCGCGCTTAACAATCGATTTATTGCAAAATCAATTTGGTGACAACTTGATTTCCAGAAGTGGTTCTGTTAACTGGCCCCCTCGTTCGTGCGATTTAACGCCTCTGGATTACTTTTTATGGGGCTATATTAAGTCATGCGTTTATACCGACAAACCAGCAACTCTTGAAGCATTGGAAGCCAATATATAAGCCACTATTGACGCCATACGGCCAGATTTATTGGAAAAAGTAGTCAAAAATTGGACTGATCGAATGGAGGCGTTTTGAGTTGTTGGGGCACGTTGTACAGCAGCCAACTTTTAATTACAATAGTCGTGTGCTTTGGGCCATTATCTTGCTGAAACTTCCAGACACTTGGCATTCCTAATTTCTCAACACTGTCTTTAATATTTGTTTTTATTTATTCATTATTCCATTAATAAGATGCAAATTTCCCACACCATTTGCTGTTATACAGCCCCAAACCATAAGTGAACCGCCACCATGTTTCACCGTAGGGACTAAATTTTCTTTATTCAGCCTTTCTTCACACTTTTTGACTTCTATCTGCACCAAAAATATTAAATTTACAATCGTCACTCCAAATACGAGGGTCACTATCTATTTCTTACGCCTTGGCAATACTAATGGTGCCAGATGCAATCTGACACTTCCATTGGAAAGTTTGACATCTTTTAGCATAAACGTACTCACACAGAGCCCTCTGAACTATAGCCGCGCCACTGAATTGAACCTCTAAATATTATGGCCTGCGTGTTTGCCAACGTACTGCCTTTAAGGTTTACTGCTCCCATTGGGTCTCTGATATTCTGTTAAGCATATTGAATTAATATTGTTTCTTAGTATTAAGTTCACTTATAAAACACCTTTTGTGTTATAGTGCTTTTGAATTTATGGTTAAGTTTCGGATATGTTAACTCTTTTTACTTTGGCAATAAATAAAACTTAAACTTAAACTTAATGTGAATTGAACCTCTAAACCCAGAGTCATAACAAACATACAAATCGCAACAATTTTGTATTTTCTATTAAAGTGCAAGATTTTGTTAGGCAAAGCAAAGTGAAATAGTTTATAAACATATTTAAAAATGAGAATTAGACTAGTTTTCTCATCTGGAATTGAGTTTTCATAGAAAAAATTAGGATTAAAAAAAATATCGCAATTTTCATCAATTTCGGCATTCCGCCATTTAAAAAATATGCAGTTAAATTGCTTATTTTTTGAAAGATAATTTTTGTTATATGAAACTCATTGCATATAGCTATGATTCTGAATAATTGTTATTCAGTATCGACTCTAGAAGGTTCATTAATTTCAAAGCTTTGTATTAAAACAGCGGGCTTTGCGATAATAAAATATTGTTACGAATCCGGTCCAAAAAAGATTCTCCAATGAACTGGTATATTTTCTCGTTTCGATCCGTGACGTCACACATCATCAGAAAACTGAGGCATTTCTCACGACGAACTGTTCTATGTGAGCGGCTTGAGTTGACTCACAACGTTTTGACGTACGAGCGCTATTTGTTTTGTTTAGAGTGACTTGAAAATTTTGTCTCCGGCAAAAAATGAAATTAAACCGTGAACATTTTCGTGCCATGATTTATTACGACTTTCGACGTGGACTATCTCGACAAGAGTGCAACGATCAACTCCATTCGACTTTTCGTGATAAAGTCCCACATTTTGTCACGGTAAAACGCTGGTTTGCAGAATTCAGTCGCGGCCGCCTATCGCTCATCGACGAATTTCGTGAAGGTCGTCCAAAATCGGCCGTAAACGCAGAAAACATCGATGTTGTGCGCGAAATGATAAAGCAAGATCGTCATGTGACATATTGTAAGATTAAGGCATCCCTGGGAATTAGTGCCGCTAGCGTACATTCAATATTGCATGAACATTTGGCCGTCAAAAAGATTTGTTCGCGTTGGATACCGCATAATTTGACGATCGCTCAAAAGAAGACTCGTGTCGATTGATGCAAAGAAATGTTGAAGAAATACAACCGCGGAGCTTCAAAAAACGTTTATAAGATCATGACAAGCGACGAATATTGGATTTATGCGTATGAGCCCGAAACTAAACAGCAATCACGGTATGGGTCTTCCAAGACGAGCCAAAACTAACGAAAGTTGTTTGCGGACGAAGCATTTCGAATAACCGGTCATGTCGCCATCGTACCACTTGAGCAACGTAGGACAGTCACTTCTGAATGGTATAAAACCATTTGTTTGCCAGAACCTCCGAAGACGAATTATTCTTCATCGCGATAATGCGAGCTCTCACACTTCGACTCACACAAGAGAGTTTTTGAGCGCCGAAAATATCGAAATGATGGGCCATCCGCCATACAGTCCTGATTTAGAGCCCAATGATTTCTTCTTGTTCCCGCACATCAAAAATAAACTGCGTGGTCAGCGTTTTTCGACCCCCGAAGAAGCAGTCGACGCGTTCAAAACGCATGTTGTGGAGCTACCTCAAACCGAGTGGAAAAAGTGTTTCGAAAATTGGTTCAAGCGCATGCAAAAGTGTATTGATCTTCATGGAGAATATTTTGGAAAACAATAAAGCCGTTTCCGATCATAAATTACTGTTTTTTCATTGTTAGGCGCAAAATATAAATAGTGACCCTCGTAACAGTCTCACAGAATGAATTGTCTTTCTCTAAATATTTTTTAGCAAATTCCATTCGTTTGATTCGATTTGCAGCAGAACTGTATCGTTTTTTTCTAGTGACTCTTCCGTCGCCGAAGAGTTCTGCGTACCGTTTCATCAGACACTTATCGTCCTGTAGTTGCTCTCATTTTCTGGTTTCTGGTATCTTTTTTCGTACACGATCGTCTTTATTAAACGAAGTTCATTCGTTTTGAAATTTTTTTACTTTGTATTGAATTGTTCAATACGGTTTATCAACAATTCTTGCAATTTCACGATAAGGTTTTCCCTTTAACGCTAAACTGATTATTATTTTCCGTAAATCATTGTCCAATTCCTTACCACGACTCATTTCGATGAAATTCATTGCCAGAACTGACTGTAGATTGAAAAAACTGCTTCAGGGAACTCATTTAAGTATTACAGCAGGTAAAATAAACGGGTGAAAATAAGTAGTAAGTAGAAGTGACCAAATAATTTTGTTATATGAAATTATAATCTTTTAGTTATTTTTAATTTTATAACTTTATTTTATAAAACGTTAAGTACTTAACATTATAACAAATGCTGTTTGGTTATTTACATTATCCCGAGAATAAATTCAAGTTTTTACCTTTTGCAAATATGGCATTTTAGTATCTCAAAATGACGAATAAAGCTCGAATGCCAGAGTGACCAAATAATTTTGTGAGCAATTGTATAAGTTGTCATCGACCTATAAACTGATGGGGTGAAATTAGGAAAACAATAGTTTTATAATCATAAACTTTTTAATGACGGAAGTCGAAAAAGAATTAAAACGACGACTCAAATAAGATGTCAAGGAAGCAGTGATGCGAATAATCAAAGTATGTATATAAATTATTGATTCTGCTTTCAAATCAAGTCAGCATACGTCGAGATAAAATTTAGTTACATTCATTCCTTTATCAAATTCAATTTCATTTATTTCCAAGGTCACCAGCAACTATTAAATTCCAATTTTTTCTTATTTTTTGTGTACTAAAATTCCAGTAAAATTCACTGTCTAGACATAAGTCAGAATTATTTATTTTCCCATAGATCATGTGTCATTTATAACGAGCTGACACATGTAAGATTCTCACACATCTTTCTTGGACGTTGGAGATTTATATCAGCTTTTTTCAGCACAACAGCTATTTCTACCCTTTTATCCGTGCGCTCATACTAATAGCTTCTAGTATCAAATATAGTTCTTCTTCGTTATTTTCTATGCGACTGGTTCAATTTCCTCGTAAGATATTTGGGGACGTTCAAATGATTATGTTTTTCTCCTTATTTTGTTCAGGATAAAGTTGTTTTAGATTGCAGCCAGTCAGTGTTTTTCTCCTCAAACCTTGTAGTAACTATATATTATTGTAAAAAATGTTTACTACTCTCAGAGTAGGCAATTTAGTGCCTACTCTGAGAGCAGTAAAATTACTATTGGAAATCAATCGCTAAAAATGTGTAAATTTACTGCTGGTGTGCGTAAAATTATACACGGTGCGGAAAAAATAATATGAACTACATAGGCATATGTTTATATTTGCTTATTATTTTTAATTAATTGATAATATAAATGAATGATCGGCAGATGAATTCCCAGACGTATTTTGAAGGGCAAAGGATACAGCAATCGACAATTTGAAAAATTCAATGAGATCATTCAACACATGATATTTGGGAACAAAAAGGGTAGAAAGTATTAAACACTATACATGTTTATTATATAATTTTGATTTATTTGTTTTAAAGCCAAAAACTTCACACACTATAAACATATTTCCTTTTAAATTTTAAATTACGCTTTACACAAAACCACGAAAGAAGTGAATAAACAACGAAGCGGTCAAGTTAATACTATCACAAAAAAACAAATTACATCGCATGAAGTATCAAAATTGCATGCAAAATGCGTAATTTTATACACAATGACAAATTACTACGCATAGAGTATGAAAACTACATACAAAATGCGCAATTTTATACACAATGATCAATTTTACACATTAAATGTGGAACATTTAATCCAGTGTTGCAATATTACTACCCAGTCAGTAAATTCATGAATTAATTATCTTAATCCTTTACAGTTTATCAGCAAGAATATCGTAATGTACCTTTTCCATATTATCTTCGCTATGAAAAAAAATATACTCATTTAATATTATAGAATATCTCTCAAAGTTAACACCAATATTTAAACCGATAAATTTTAAGTAGTTCCGTTGTCATTATTTTGAAGATGAATAGATTAACCTGTTTATGAATTATTTCTGTTTATAAAAATTGACTAACTGGAACAAACCAGAACAACTCGAATTTTAAAAGAAACATAAAAACATACTGCAGTCACGATCGGCTGCAAGCCAATCGTATAATACTCTAGATGAATACTTAACTCCGATTTATATTGTAGTTGGGGATAAAGTAGAATTACGCGTGTGTATGTTGTATGTCCTTTATTAAGGACTGCCATTAGATTGCTACTCAAAACTAAAAGACAATATTCAGTGTTTAATTTCATATCTTGAACTGGGTAAGTCATCGAACAAAAATGTCCTTTTTGAAGGACTTTCGCATGGGAGGTGCAGGAAGGACTCACTCGATTTCTTACATGTTTATCCTTTTCCTTGGAACCATTTAAAAATGAACGTGTACAAAATTTCAAATTCGTAGCTTGAAGCGTTCAAAAGTTATCGAAAAATATTGTTGAACACGTGTCTTAAGGACATTTTGTACGGCAGGTACCAGAAGGAGGAAAAGGATTTTGCTGATTAGTAAACTCGAACTTTGTTTTCACTCAAAACTAATTTGTACAAAATTTCGAGTTCATAGCTAAAATAATACTTGAGTTATAGTGAGTTCCGTAAATTAAGTGAAGGCTATTTGACAGGATATTTGTATGGCAGCTACACGAAGGACTAATAGGATTTTCTTCATAATCATACATTTAGCTCCAACTATTGGAAAAATAACACATACAAAATTTCAAAGACATAGCTTAAACCCTTCTGAAGATATCGGTAATATTCTTGAACACGAGTTTTAAGGACATTTTGTATGGCAGCTACCAGAAGGAGTAAAAGAATTTCGCTGATTAGTTAACTCGAACTTCCTTTTCACTGAAAACTAACTTGTTTAAAATTCCGAATTGGTAGCTAAAAGATTACTTGAGTTATAGTGAGTTTCGTAAATTAAGTCAATACATTTTGACAGGATATTTGTATGGCAGCTACACGAAGGACCAACAGGATTTTCTTCATAATCATATATTTAGCTCCAACTATTGGAAAAATAACACATACAAAATTTCAATGTCGTAGCTTAAACCCTTCTCAAGTTATCGACCAATATTCTTGAACACGTGTTTTAAGGACATTTTATATGGCAGCTACCAGAAGGAGTAAAAGGATTTCGCTGATTAGTAAACTCGAACTTCCTTTTTACTCAAAACTAACTTGTACAAAATTCCGAATTCGTAGCTAAAAGATTACTTGAGTTATAGTGAGTTTCGTAAATTAAGTGAATACATTTTGACAGGATATTTGTATGGCAGCTACACGAAGGACTAACAGGATTTTCTTCATAATCATATATTTAGCTCCAACTATTGGAAAAATAACACATACAAAATTTCAAAGTCGTAGCTTAAACCCTTCTTAAGTTATCGACCAATATTCTTGAACACGTGTTTTAAGGACATTTTGTATGGCAGCTACCCGAAGGAGTAGGACGATTTTGCCTGTTAACGAACTTAGCCTTACAAATTCAACCAAACATCTAGATTCAAAATTTCAAGATCATAGGTGAGGGCGTTCTTGAGTTATCGTGTTCACGGACAGACGGACGGACGGACGGACGGACGGACGGACGGACGTCAGACGGATTTGAGGTTTTTGGGCACAAATAAACAAAAAATAATATATAACTTTTTTTCGTCCGAGGCTTGGTTCTATGCGTTACAAACTTTTCGGCTGGATTAAACTTATAATACTCTATATGATTTCATCTAGAGTATAAACATACTGCAGTCACGATCGGCTGCAAGCCAATCGTATAATACTCTAGATGAATACTGAACTCCGATTTATATTGTGGTTGGGGATAAAGTAGAATTACGTGTGTGCATGTTGTATGTCCTTTATTAAGGACTGCCATTAGATTGCTACTCAAACCTAATAGACAATATTCAGTGTTTAATTTCATATCTTGAACTGGGTAAGTCATCGGAAAAAAATTTCCTTTTTGAAGGACTTTCACATGGGAGGTGCAGGAAGGACTCACTCGATTTCTTACATATTTATCTTTTTCCTTGGAACCATTCAAAAATGAACGTATACAAAATTTCAAATTCGTGGCTTGAAGCGTTCAAAAGTTATCGAAAAATATTGTTGAACACGTGTCTTAAGGACATTTTGTATGGCACCTACCAGAAGTAGTAAAAGGATTTCGCTGATTAGTAAACTCGAACTTCGTTTTTACTCAAAACTTATTTGTACAAAATTTCCAATTCATAGCTAAAAGATTACTTGAGTTACAGTAAGTTCCGTAAATTAAGTGAAGACGTTTTGACAGGATATTTGTATGGCAGCTACACGAAGGACTAATAGGATTTTCTTCATAATATATGTTTAGCTCCAACTATTGGAAAAATAACACATACAAAATTTCAAAGTCGTAGCTTAAACCCTTCTGAAGTTATCGACCAATATTCTTAAACACGTGTTTTAAGGACATTTTGTATGGGAGCTACCAGAAGGAGTAAAAGGATTTCGCTGACTAGTAACCTCAAGCTTCCTTTTCAATCAAAACTAATTTGTAAAAAATTCCGAATTCGTAGCTAAAAGATTACTTGAGTTATAGTGAGTTTCGTAAATTAAGTGAATATATTTTGACAGGATATTTGTATGGCAGCTACACGAAGGACTAACAGGATTTTCGTCATAATCATATAGTTAGCTACAACTATTGGAAAAATGACACATACAAAATTTCAATGTTGTAGCTTAAACCCTTCTGAAGTTATCGACCAATATTCTTGAACACGTGTTTTAAGGACATTTTGTATGGCAGCTACCCGAAGGAGTAGGACGATTTTGCCCGTTAACGAACTTAGCCTTACAAATTCAACCAAACATCCAGATTCAAAATTTCAAGATCCTAGGTGAAGGCGTTCTTGAGTTATCGTGTTCACGGACAGACGGACGGACGGACGTCAGGCGGATTTGAGGTTTTCGGCCACAAATAAACAAAAAATAATACATAACTTTTTTTCGTCCGAGGCTTGGTTCTATGCGTTACAAACTTTTCGGCTGGATTAAACTTATAATACTCTATATGATTTCATCTAGAGTATAAAAGCAAATGACTTTGAAAAACCTAACAAAACCCGATAAGACCCATTAAAAATCCACCGGGCAAGTTTTTTTCAAAGAAAGTTCCTCCTGCTAAAATTTGTGTTGAAGGCACCATTATTTCTTTCTTTTACAGGTTCTACCTATAAATAAGGTAATTTTCAAACAGCATTAAAATATTTTATTATTTAGTTCGGACGCGACAAAATATACCAAGTAAAAGCATAGGATATTTCAAACTTCAAACAATTCCCTACATCAGTCCAGAATTTGAGCTTTCATTTCAACTCAATTGTCCCTATAGCAAGCACAGGCTATTTTAAACAATTCACTATATCGTTGTCCAAAATTTTAACTTTTCTTTTTAATTTGAAGTCAAATTGTGGAATGGCCACACTAAACCTGATCCCGCACCTCGATCATACCAAGTTTGCTTGTTTAGTCTTTTTTCTTCCCTGTAAACATTTATGTATGTATTTTTGCGGCATTCGATTTGGGATTAAAATCCTTTAATAATGCAGTTTTTATTGATTCCCACAGAGTTTTAATCAGTGTTCTTAAGATAAGTCATTACTTCTCCAGACCCATTTCCTTCAACACCCAATCCTGTGTTCTGTCAAACGCCCGAATAATTTATCACAGTATACCTGTTGTTTATTGAAACATACGCAAGCAACAATTTTTTTATCAGATCTGATATTGTGAATTACTCCATTAAATTAAATAATGAACACTCACGAGCATACCATGATATTCATATATATTTGCAGGGGACTGATACCAAATGAAAATTTAATTTGGTGTCCAGAGCAGTTATTAACGTCAGTATTAGCTCACGTTCATTATTTACCGGTAACATGGAGAGGTTTAGCGCACACATCGAAAGTGAGAGCTGAGTTTGAAAATTTCTTTCAATTTAAAGCGGTATTATATAACAAATCTATCTATATATCCGCATTGATAAAATAATTATGTATCTATTCTTTTTTCAGATTCATTTGTTAACTGAATTATTTAGTCCTTTTGTAACGCCGTTCGTGCTAATGTGTTCTTTTAGACCCAGGGCTATAGATATAGTGGATTTCTTTCGAAACTTTACAGTTTCTGTAGTTGGTGTTGGTGACGTTTGTTCATTTGCTCAAATGGATGTTCGAAAGCACGGGAATCCGGATTGGCAATTAACTCAAAGCACTGAGGATAACATAACTATAGATGAAAATGAAAGGGATTTGTTAGCTGAAGCAAATCAGTATACTCAAGGAGAACATGGTAAAACAGAGCTGTCGCTTATTCATTTTACCTTAACAAATCCTGAGTGGAAAATGCCTTCACAAGCAAAGCATTTTATGCAGGGTATCCGCAGACACGCTCTACAAGATTTGAACCGAGCAAGACCTCGTACTGGAATGCCTGGTAGCAATACAGTGATGGAACAAAGTTTGCTTTCATTAGGTCATATGGGGAATGAGGTTTGAATCCAATTTTGATTTTTCATGTAGAAATTAAGATAAAATTCTGGTTTTAGTATTCTTCTATAGCGCATTCAGTTTTACAAACTCAGTCAGCAGTGTATCAACAGAGAAGACCCAATATTCCAGCACAAGTTCCAAATATGCCACCAACCTCTCACAACTCTTCACATGCCTATGACTTTGAACATATGCTACATCAGAATTTGTACGATGGATCTTCAATCCCAATGCCTAGTGGTTTCTTGCATAACATACAGGAAGGAGAAGTAGAAGAAGATCGAAATGATGCTGTGCAGCCAAACGATGTAGATCTTTCATTGAAGCCAAGCATGCAGCGAAGTGTGAGACATGGTATGACAAAAAGGGAAGGAAGGTTAGAAGGACCTAACGAAGGACTTCTGTATAGGTAAAACATTCAATTAAACAATGTATTTTACAGTATTAAAATTCTTCGATTTTATAGCCTGTATGGATTCAACCAAGCAATCGCCACTGATCCATTTGAAGTTACAACGGCAGACATGTGCTTTAGCACACTTTATTTGCATGAACTTCACTATAGACAGGTTAGTTAGAAGTTAATATTTTTATCATTCAAAAATGCTGTATTAAAAATGTTATAGATGCAAAGAAGAGGAATACGACTCGAGCAAAGTCAGAGACAACTTTGGCAAAGACCTCACCAGGAACAACACCAAGCGACCTTATCGAGTCGCATCGTAACAATGAAAGCTGCTGAAAACACTCCTCTTCTGGGTCAGAGAATATCATAGCAAATAGAAGACTGGGTATAACATAATTATCTTGCATTAGCATAACGATAGTAGTCTTTAGGAGTAAAGTTCAATGCAATATGCATAAATTTTAAATATTAAAGACAGTTGTATAAATGTAAAATGAATAATCTAGTCTTTTTTAAATTTATTAATTTCATAAATAATTTTTTTATGAACTACGTACAATTAAGGTATATATTGTTTTAATGTGAATTGTGTACATATACAGACAAGTATATTTAATAAAGCATTAATTAATTTTAGGCTAGTGCGGCCATTATTTTGTTATTCTTAGAAAACAGATCAGATTGATATAGACTACCTACTATTACATTTGCTTTATACCTACATTAAAAAAATAGGTTCATTGTATAGCTCTATGTAACCACAATATCCCTGATACATTTGTTCACATTCATGCGAACGAAAATTACCTTTTCCTTCGCTAGTTATATCGCTGAAGCAGCCCGAATGCGAATCGCACTCTAGATATCAATTTTGGAAGTTTTGGTATTATAAAAAGAGCGAATTAATGGCGCATAAGACGCGAAGGAAGTCTTCCATTGTCTAGACTCAGCGGCAAAGGATGTCGGGTTAAGAGCCAATGAGAATAAGTTCATGACCCAAACAAGAAGAAACGCGCCAACTAGACAAAATATGACCGTGGGGGACTAGAACCTGGAGAATGTGGATCATTTCTCATACTTGGGATCACACCTTGTAATAGACGGCAACGAACGAGACGAAGTAAAACAACGGATCACACTAGCAAATAATGCGTATTTCACGGTTCTCCCGATCTTAAAATCAAAAAAAATGTGCAGGCTGAGCAAACTTCGCATATATAAGACCATAATAAGACCTGTGCTACTATATACAAGCGAAACGTGGACTCTCACCCAAGCGTCTGAAAAATCAATAGACGCTTTTGATCGACGAATTCTTCGAAGAATTTTGGGACCAGTAAGAGAAGGCACTGAATGGCGTATGCGGTACAACAATGAGTTGTATAACATCTATGACGACCCAGCCGCATCGACTCTTATAAAATTTCGTAAGCTACAATGGGCAGGCCATGTGGAGCGAATGGATGGCGCATAGAGAAAGACCTAATAGAGAAACAAACCCATAGCCGTTCTCTACTGATTTGTTTTTCATACATTCGATTTGAAATTTCTAGCCTTAAAAGCTCTTCCATCCCAAAAAGCTTCACTAACCACTAGTTCAAGAAGCTTGAGTATAGCCGAAAAGGGGAACGATTTTAAATAAAGTTCATTCATCGTTGTTTCAGTTTAATTCTGGTGAAATTTTATTTTATAGGATAACAAAAGGGTAAGAAATATTGAAGTTAATTTTACTTTATTATTTTCTAATAATACAGTATTGTGGTCGATTTTTTTGAAAAAAATTTTAATTTATTTAAAATAGACCCCTAGCAGAAAAAAAAATTTTTGTGAGGGGGGTGGGGGAGGGTGAAAAGGTTCCGATTTTTATATCTCGATAACCTATAATGATATAAAGCTGAAACTTGGTATTTAGATAGAGCTATATTAGTAGCATGTTGGCAAGTAATTTAAATAAAAAAAATTCAAATATTTATTGGCGTTCGGAAGGGGGCTAAAAAAATGATCAGTTAAAATGGAATGCATATATTTTCACGGTTTTCGTCATATCTATTAGGTCTTAAAAAATATTGAATTCATTTTTATTGTACGACTTCTGCATATAAAAACCTAGAAAGTGTTTTCAGGATTTTTTGAAATTCGACCCCTAAGGGGGTGGAAAGGGGGTTGTATATTTGTTCACGAATTCTGCCATATCCCTGAGGTCTGATCAGATATCGAATATCTTTTCACTTTCATGGGCTTGCGTATTAATCGCCTGAAACTCACTTTTAAGTTTTTTCATTTTTCAGCCCATAAGAGGGTATAAAAGGGTTGAACCCCCTAGGGGGTTGTAAAGGGGTTGTATGCTTTTCAAAGCTTCGACATATTGCTTAACTTTCATGAGATATTAGATCGCTTTTCACTTCCACAGACTTTTTATATAATCGCCTACAAACCCTTTTCTCAATTTTTCGATATTCAACCCCCAAAGGGTTTGCATATGTTTTCACAATTTTTCCATCCCTTAATTCTGATGAGATATAAAATTAGTTATTACGGCATTTGATGTAATAACCTAAAAACCAATTTCACGATTTTTCAAATTTCAAAAACCAAGGGGATGTGAAGGGTTTGCTTACGTTTTCACAAATTTTTCAAAATCCCTCGTGTCTCATGAGATATGAGGTTGCTTCTTATGAAATCTTCTAAAAACCTGTTTCACAATTTTTTCGAAATTCAAACCCCAAGTGGAATTAATGGCTTTATATACATTTTAACAATTCGTCATATCTCTTAATTCTGATAGGGCAGCAAATTCGTTTTTACTTTTATGGGCTTTTAGTGTACATAATATACCGAAATTCGAATAGTCTACACGGGCTTTTCCAATGTTTAATCGGCTAAAAATCCATATTTTAAATTTTTTTTAAGAACAAAACTAACTTTCCAAGAAACCTCATAATTTCTAACAACTGATGATATACTCCGACTTTGACCGCTCCCGAACTTTGACCCTAATGTGTTTCTTACTCGCTAACTAAAACACATGGTTGTTCACTTGTCCAGCTTTATTTAACAACTGCCTTAAAACTAACTTAACCTACAGTGGGTAGTGTTGCCACTTTTGTGTGAATACAACATCCTCCCCCTTTTAATTTAGATCTTCAACGATTTAGTATTTCTATTTTGATGAATTGATGTTTAGAATTTATCCTTATATAATTCAATAATTCGTACCTTCTCCTAAACATTATTCAACACTATAATTCTTTATTGTTATTTTGTTCTACGACTCTAATTTACTGTTTCAAAATTTTATCAAATTTTTGTTTAATTCTCTTGGATCTCCTGGGTGTCATTACCTGATCTTTAACATCTTTTTTATTTATAATATTCTTAGAAGTACTTGTACTTGGTATATTCACATCGTTTTCGTTTACTATATTCTTATCTTGTATATTATCATTATCATCATTCTGAATCAGCAATGTTGGTACGACCTTATAATAATGATGTAAATTCGCATAATTCTTTCGAAGTTGATTTACATGAACAATTCTTTGATTTTCTCTTATTTTAATAACATATCTTACAAAACTTAATTTTCTTACAATTACACAGTGTAACCACTTAATATTTTCTTTAACATGATTCTTATAAAAGGCTCTCTCCCCCTTTTTATACAAATTTTCATTATTAAAAGGAGTTACATTGGTTTTCGAATCCATTACTCTACTACAATTTTTTGTTTTATTTTCATTACTTACATTTTTCTTCAGTGGTTTATCAATTTTCAACAAATCTAACAAAATTTTAGGTTTATAAGCAAAAATTAGTTCAGACGGAGTTTGAGATGTCGTTGAGTTTGGGTAGTTCCTATGATTCATAAGGAATTTATTAATTCTTTCAGGCCACGACAACTCTGATTCTTTACATAATAAAAACTTTTTAAAAACGCCTTTTACCGTTTGTACGTGTCTTTCTGCAAGCCCATTCGATTGTGGATGATACGCAGGACTATGTAAGAGGTGGATTCCATTCTTAGAGCAAAAGTTTGAAAATTCGAACGAACTGAAAGGTGGTCCATTATCTGTGACAATCGAACCCGGTAATCCATATATGACGATAAAAGAACTTAGTTTTCCTATTAATGTTTTTGCTGTGGTGTTATGCATTATAATTATATCCAAATATTTACTGTATGCATCTACAATAATTAAAAACGTTTTCCCTCCAAAGAAAAAAAAATCTAAGTGGATTCTTTCGAATGGACTATTTGCCTTCGGCCAATTTGATACTAATTCTTCCTTTTCTACATTTCGTGTCTGTTGACATACTAGGCAATTTCTTATGAATTGCTGTATACTCTTATCTAGCCCAGGCCACCATACATACGATCTAGCTAACTTTTTCATAAGTACTATACCATTATGATTGGCATGCAAACTTGTTAAGATTTGCTGCTGTAATTTTTTTGGAACTATTATCCTGTCACCGTAAAACAGACAACAATCTTCTGTGCTGATCAAATTTTTTATCCTAGAAAAGGGCTTTATATCATCACTACACTGTTTTGGAAACCCATTTCTTGTAAAATTATATACCTTCGATAGTAATATATCTTTTGTAGTTTCTTCCTTTATTAATGTAATGTCAATCGGACAATCATCGGAGAAATTAATTGTATTTATACAGATCTCCTCCACATCTGTAAGTTTGGGTAATGGTAGACGCGACAATGCGTCAGCATTTGCCATTTTTGATCCAGGTCTATGTACTATTCTATATCTAAACATTGAAAGTGTGATGGCCCATCTTTGCAGTCTCGCTGCTGCTACAGAAGGGGTGCCCTTCATCGGATTGAAAATTTCTTTCAACGCCTGATTATCGGTATATATGGTAAACTCCTTCCCATATATATATTTGAAGAATTTTTTCACTGCGAATATCACCGCTAGAGCTTCTCGATGTAGCTGTGAATAATTCCTTTCTGCGTCTGACAGCGTACTACTTGCAAATAAAACGGGTTTCTCCTCACCATTTATGACATGTGAAAGAACCGCTGCTACTCCACTTGGACTTGCATCTGTTGAGACTACAATCGGTAAACTTGGATTATAAAGTGCTAATACGTTATTACTCAACATTTCCGATTTTATATTTTCAAACTCTTGTTGGCAATCTTGGTTCCAACAAAACCTGCAATCCTTCCTCAACAACTTGTATAAGTTTGCTAGCTTCCCCGATAACTTAGGAACAAATTTCCTATAATAATTTACCAGACCGAGAAATGCCTGCAACTCTTTTACATTCCCAGGAACTGGGGCGTTTTGGATTGCCTCTATTTTTTTTGGATTCGGCATTACTTTATTTTCAAAAATTACATGACCTAAGTACTCTACAGATGTCTGTAGAAACTTGCATTTAGAAGAATTTATTTTAATTTTATGTGAATTTAATCGCTCAAGCACATCATATAAATTTTTCTCACATGCATCCTTTGTGTCTCCTCCAATAATAATGTCGTCGATATATCCGAAAACATTTTCAAGACCTCGTAGGACTTCATCTATAATAGATTGAAAAATTGAAGGGGCGCTAGCTACACCGAAGGGTAAACGCGTATACCTAAATAACCCCTTTTCGGTATTAATTGTTAATAGCTGCTTCGATTCTTCGGTCAACTCTACTTGTAAATACGCTCCAGATAAATCTAATACACAGAAATAGTTGCAATTTGCTAAATGTGCAAAAATATCCTCGATATTGGGGATAGGGTAATGTTCTGTTTTTATAAAACGATTTATCGTTACTTTACAGTCTACACATAACCTAATTTTCCCATTTGGTTTTGGGACTGCTACGATGGGAGATGCCCACAGACTATACTTCACTGGTTCAAGAATTTTTTCCTGTACCAGTCGACATAGTTCTTCTGAAACTTTCTCTCGTAACCGATACGGAACTGAGTATGCTTTATGAAATATAGGTTGGCATTCGCGTAATTGAATTTCTGCTTTATAACCCACAATCGACTGACTCACATCTTGCGACACAACCGATGGATACTTTGACATAACATTTGCTAATATATTATCATGGTTGTCGTGTTCTATGCTAGTCCCTACATTCTTATTACCGATTTTATTGATATTTTTACTCACGAATTTTTCTTTCCAATTTGGCATTAGCCTTTCCAGCCACGATCTACCCAGCAATGGTTTGAAGGTCATTCCTTGAACTATTATTAACTCCAATTCCTCGACAACATCACCAAACTCCACCTGCACTTTAGTCTGTCCTATCACATGTAGGTTATTTCCTGTAATTGTATTTAATTTTAATGCGCAATTTACAACCTTTACTTAATGTGTTTCTTACTCGCTAACTGATTCTCCTTCCTCTTGTTTCGCCTTTTGGAACTTGAATCTCTCAGCTCTTTTGTTTACCTTTGGAGCATAGTGCGTCTCAAGAATGCTTATTAACTCCTCGAAAGATTTACTACTCGGCAATTGCGGAGCGGTTAGTGACTTGAGCACTTTGTAAATTTCTGACCCCACAAGAGTTATGAACACTGGGGTTTGTTTCTTAACTTCAACGTCATTAGCGAGGAAATATTGGCTTACCCGGTCTTTGTACGCCACAAAGTCTTCCCCAGGGATGAACTCACCAATATTCCCTACATACGCCATTTTGTGCTTTTCTTTTGTTTCAGTGGTTCCCGAATTTTCAGCTATTTCCTTTTTCGTTTCCACTTTTCCTTCACTTGCACTGTTCTTTGTCATCGAATTTATAACTTAATCGAATATACTTTATCGAATTTATAATTGATAACTTTATCCTCGTCGCCAGTTAATGTGTTTCTTACTCGCTAACTAAAACACATGGTTGTTCACTTGTCCAGCTTTATTTAACAACTGCCTTAAAACTAACTTAACCTACAGTGGGTAGTGTTGCCACTTTTGTGTGAATACAACAGACCCGAATATAATAAAGTTTCGCCCAGACCATTGGCAGATTTTTTTTTTAAATGGTTGATATTTTGTGGTGCAGTAATCTCATTAGAATTGGAGTAAATGTTTACTGATTTCCGTTTAATAGACTTTTATGTCATTTTGTAATTGTTTTTTTATTTCTATATATATTGTTGTATCCGCGGTTTTTGTGCGTTAGTAATGTTCATATGGCATATTTCACGTTACCAGTGGCGTGGCGTGATAATTCAACAAGGGGAAGCAATTGGTTAATATCCAAAATTTATTATTATTCTTCTACCTACAAATTTACTGCGTATTAATTGAACCTCCTCCATTAGCTACTTTTAACATTACTAATATAAAAGCACTCAGCAATCACGAACGTGAACCAGGAGGCTACTTGGAACGTTATATTTTAAGGTTGTCAGTCGCAGTCACCTACACCGCATCTAAACATTAAACGCGTTCCGGACTTCTATAAAAAAAATTATGAAGTTTCGCCCAGAGTATTGGGAGATTTTTTTTTATTTATTTACGTATTTTTCTGAATAGAAGATTCAATAGAAGTAAAACCGAATTCGATCTCATTAACCATAAAAGTTTTTCGGAATTCGTGAAAACCCCCAGGGGTTTAATATCAAAAAATGCTTGCATCAGATTTTTCTTCAATTAAATTTAAAGCCTTTAGAAATAAAAGTGAATTGAATATCTCATTAAACCTAATATATGGAAATTCGTGAAAATGTATACAACCACTTTAACCACCCCCTAATGGGTTGGATATCGAAAAATTGAAAAAAAAACATTTCTAGGTACTTACATAAAGAACCCGCAGAAATAAAATCTATATCGGCATGTCCAATATACATACTATATATAACGAAATCGTGAAAATGTGGAAAAATCCCTTTTCACGGATATTTGTTTTACTCAACCTCTATGCCAATAAAAATCTGAATTTTTTTCCTTTAATTGCTTGAGTAGCATACGTACATATACGTACTAAGTTCCAACTTTCTTCTCCATAAGCCGTTTCTGAGACTTAAAAAACCACCACCCACTTACTGCCTTGCCCATATAAAAAAGGATACCTCTTTATTGGCTTTATGTAGTCAATTTTTAACTTTCTATGGTTTGTGGTTTTTGAAAAATAAAAATTGATATTATTTTCTATCCACCCCCTCCCACCATCAGCCCCTTCACCAGTACCTCCAACATAGTCTGCTGGGCCTAACTCCTGTAAAATTTCTAAGCTCATATGTGGTACGGTTCTTGAGATATACAAATGAAATTTTATTAAAAATGGCTATCGCCCCACTTTTGTGCTCCACCTCCCACCTCAAAGATTTTAATGGGCTCCACTTGTAATCCTATATACACAAATCAAATTTTACCTTCCTGGAATAATTGGTTCGGAAGATATTCTAATCCAAAGTTTTTTACCCCAACCCCTACACGCCACCACCCGATTGAAAAATTTTAGATTTTGATTAATCTCCTATTATCCCTTAAGGCAACTACAGATTTTCAATCTTCTGACATCAACCGTTCAGGAGATATGTATTTTAGAATGTTTCAACCCCGGCTTTCAAGCACTTCGAACACATTGCTTTCCCCTCCACTCCCACACTCCTCAACCCTTCTCGCCAATTTTTTTGTAAATAGGTCCACTATAGTTCTACATACGTTCCAAGTTTCAGTCTCCTAGCGTAAGTGGTTCCTGAGATCTAAAAACCAAATTAAATATAATTTAACTATTTACCAGAATTCAATTCCAAACTTCGATCAAAATTCAATTCCTATCCTACTCTGGTAGCACTTATTTCTTATCAGATCTCTGCTTGCTGATAGCTTCACCGCCGCAGCCAGGAATGTGTGGAAGCAAATATCTTATTGCATCCACCGTGGCGTGTAGGAAAAATTTTTTTCATGACGTCACAGTGGGCTTACTACGGAATGAAATGAACGCTCATAGATGCAACTTTCAAATTGCTTCCATGTGTCTTCTTCTTGGTTTCTTATCGCTTGTCTTTTTCGTAGTGTTGCCAAGTCGGCTGTGTGCGATATGCGCGTGTAGTTTCTTGCGAACTTTTATTTAGACTGTGTCAAAGAAAATGTTTGAAACATGATTTTTTTTCGCGATTTTTCTGCGCGATTTAGAAAACGTATTTTAGATATAATATTTTTCCGCAAAATGTAAGGGAAGCAATGCTTCCCTTGCTTCCATGGACGCCACGCCACTGCACGTTACGTACTCACGAAAATACATATAAGATTAATAAGTTCTCTCACCAGACATAATAAGAAATATTTATATCGGTTTTTATTCAAATCTGGTTCAAATCCTGCGAGTTTATTTCATGGACGGAATAGTGTGGTAGTATCCGGTGTGAACACAAATAAGATTTAAGCCCCCTCCAATATTTTACTAATATTCATAAATTTCAATCATGCTCGTACATGCAAACAGAAATTTTATTATATTTTTTTTTGCATATGAGTATTAAAACGAGGTATAAAAAACAACACGTTTATTCGATTTTTGTGAACTTGTTCTTTTAAAATTGCACGTATTTTCACCAATGTATCCGACTACCTATATTACTTCATTTTACTTTATTATTTTTTAATAATAAAGTATTGTTATCGACCTGAAATTTAAAAAAAATTGGCTACCCTGAAATTTTGCATTCTCACGTTTTAGGACTAGTAGACCCCAATAAGGCAAAAAAAATGTCCGTCTGTCCGCCGTAGACGCCGTACGCAAAACCGTTTGAAGGCGCATAGCTCACAAACCCGTTGAGAAATTGAACCCCTACGATTGAAATCTTTTTGAGGGGTGGGAGTGTAAGGGGGGAGGGGGGGGGGAGCGTTTTAGACGAAAAATTTTGGTTTCTAGAGGTCAAGAACTGCTTATAGTAGGAGGCTGAAATTTGGATCTTATGTAAAAAAATGGTTGATAAGGGTTAAGGGGTGTGGGAGTGGGGGAAAAACAATGTGTCCGATACGTTCGAAAGCTGGGATTGAAGCATTCTGAAATCCATATCTACTGAACCGTTGATCTCAGAAGTGTGAAACTTTGTAGTTATCTTAAGGGATATGAGAGTAGACAAGGGCTAAAATTTTTAAGAGGGGAAGTGGAGTGTAGGGGTGGGGGGTGAAAAACTTTATATTACAATATCTTCCGAACCAATTATACCAGGAAGATAAAATTTGGTTTTTGTATATAAGATCATAAGTGCAGTCTACTGAATGTAAAAATTTTGAGAGGGGAGGTGAAGTACGAAAGTGGGGGGATAACTATTTTTCAACAAATTTAATTTTTATATCTCAAAAACCGTACCAGATGTGATCTTAGAAGTTTTACAGGAGTTAGGTCCAGTAGACTTCTAGCAGGAAAAAAAATGTTTGTGGTGCTGGCGAAGGGGGTGACGGTGGAAGGGGGTGGAACGAAAATAATTCTGATTTTTATTTCTCGAAAACCGCAAAGCATAGAAAGCTAAAAATTGACAACTATATAGAGTCACTGTAGAAGTATCCTAGAAAAATAAAATTTCTGATAGGGGTAGCAAGGTACGGGTGTGGGGGGTGGTTTTTCATATCTTAGAAACAACGTATGCTAGAAAGTTGAAACTTAGTATGTATATGTAGAAGTACTACAGGAGTAATTAAAGCAAAAAATTATTTATTGATGTACAGAGCTGGAGTAATGCGCTGCAGATCACTTTGCGACTGATAACCTAAAGATTAAACAGGAGACTATTTGGAACGTTATTTTTTAGGTTATCAGTCGCATAGTGACCTACACCGCATCTCATCACTAAACACGTTTCGGACTTCTACTCAAAAAATAATAAAGTTGCGCCCAGACTGTTGGCAGATTTTTTATTATTGTATTATGTAAGATATTATAATAGTACAAACAAATATAGTAGATATGTATCGATATCTCATTATTTTTGCTCTTCACTAACCTTTAATTATTATAAATTCATACATTCATTAAATAAGGCATTCGCCATTAGTACCTACGTATTTTGTTTGCTCGTCATTAACATTCGTCATATTTAAATATTCTTTAAAAAAAAACAAGTCTGAATTTACTTCATAATTTTGACTTCCTGTATCCTGTTAGCGAATTCTGTAACAGTAATTTTTTGTTCGATTTGCCTGATATACTGTTTTTTAAGTCCAAATATTGAAACATTAATGTGTGCATAATGTTAAGCTCCTAACTTGAAGAATCGTTAATACGTGTTTTAAGGACTTTGGTATAAGTAGAGTCACTTTATACGAACTCACACTAACATCCATTATCTAGAGTACGGACAATATCCACTTTTGGTACATATTTAGAACCCGCGAATTTCAGAATTCGCGGGTTCTAAAATGACATAGTGTTAGTGTGTGTACATGTAACCCATATAATTTTGATTGACATTTCCCAAAATTGTGGGATGTCGAACGAAATGTCAACGTTACCAAAGGTACGTATTTTGATTAACAATAAATATTAATTTTAATTTATAACTAACTCTTAACTTTTAATTTCCAGTACAATGGCAGCAAACTTAGGTGGAAGATATTGCAGCCCATCAGTTAAGAACGCGACGAGATTTTTCGGACAGGCAGGCGGCCGCCGTCATGCGATTGAGAAGAAGAACCGATTTAATTCATTTCGACGGAACTCAACACTAGATTCCACACAATCACTTTCGAAACACTATCACTTTTAATTTCTGCGGTATTGTGCCGGAACATTTAACTTTTAAGATCGCGGCCGCGAAACAACACAACTTGACAATTCGAATGGTCAATGATATACTAAAATGTAAATGTGTGCGTGATAAAATTTCGATTTTTAATCACAATATTCTATAACTTTCTGATTTTTATTTCGAAATTTAATAATTTTCCAGTAAATAGTGAGTTCACCTACTTGCGTGAGGATGTTTAAAATTAAAAACCGAGACAACTGCAAAAAAAGTTCAAATTTACTGGTTTCAAGTGAAACACGCAATGTCCGTACTCAAGATAATTTATGTTTGTGTTAGTTCGTATACAGTGACTCTAGGTATAAGAGGTACTGGAAGGAGTGAAATGATATCGCCCCTTAACGAACTTAGTCTTACAAAACGTATTTGATCGTGAAAAAATGTGACCGTCATCCTCCTCAGCTATCTTGCCAACAAACGAACGGACAAGCAGTTTTGGAGTTTTTGGTCATAGCTGAACGAAAAATAATAATTACCTTTTTTTTATCTGTGGCTCCATGATTTGCGTTATATACCTACCTTTCGGACCTGAACAATTTTTTTATATATTTTTTTTCGAATGACTCCACAGTCAAAAATCTCCATAAGTTCCAAGTTTCAACTTCCTTTTGTACGGTTGCTCATGCTCCCTCCACTCTACCCTGTCTACCCACTTAAAAAAATTCAATTCAATAGATCAAAGGGCTTGTGAGATACTCGCATTCGAACACGCATGGCGAGAAATTTTGAGGTCTAATAGTCGTTAAACGAAAATTTAAAATATCAGAGTAAGGGAATCGTTCGCATTGAAGAAAGGTTTTTAGTACGAAAACAGTAACCTCCTTACACTTCCCCCAAAGTCGCTTTCATTGCGCACAAGTAACGGATCAGACAATGTTAGAGAGTTGTCTCTCTATTAGTACTTACTCTATGGAAGATGGAAGAATTCCCAAACGCACACTGAAAGGTAGAGCTCATGGTAAACGACCGGTGGGAAAACCGCGGAAAAGATACGAGGACTCAGTTGACGCAGATTGCAGATCGCTTCTTAGATGCACAAATTGGAGGACGCGGGCGCTGAACCGAGATGACTGCAGACAATGTATCCTGCAGGCCCTGGCCCGATTTGGGCTGTCGCGCCGTTGATGATGATGAATTAATGGCGGACGCGCTTTTATAGGGCCGTGTAGCTTAGACTATCGTTGTTTGGTCAAGCTATACAGTCGACGTCGTCGGAATGGCATCACAGTCCGGTCCATAAAAGAGGACCGTGGTGAAAATTTAAATCTTAAATTAAAAAATGTGTTTGAAGTTCGATAAAAATACTTCTTTCACTTTAAATATGGACTGCAAACGTTCACTGCACTGTAAACTGATAAAGGAGTGAAATAATTTCATATCCCGTTATCATTGCGTTCATAGGTAAATTCGTGTTGCCAGGTTTACGAATATTTTGTGTTGCGGAAATTAGTAGTTGGAGTACTGATAATTTATTTTAAAATATAAAATATGTCAAATATTAGTTTTATTGGAAATTTTATTAAAAGATACAAGGGAAGCTTTTAAAATGTTTAATCATAATTATTTATTTTTTTTAAATACCACATTTACACTGTTTTGAATAAAATTTTGAATGGTGTACGAATAAATTTGTGTATAGCTGTATATAAAAATTAATGTTCTAAAATTTTGACTTCTTCATTTCTTGATACATTTCATTTTACTGACAGATAAACACTGATGGATACATAAATGTTGTTATTTATTGGATGTCCTGCTAACAAGTTATGAGGAAGTTCCAAGGTCTGAAATGGTTTATGTAAACACACCGCCATCTACATATGTACATATGTATTTGATCTTTTTGAAACACTAGAGCCGGAGTGATTCCTTGTTGTTAAAAAACTCCAGTTAAGGGCCCGTGAGTCCCAAACCAAAATCGAAAATTTCACCTATTTTGCTTTGATTTCATTTCGAGAGCGTAAGAAATTATTCGTGAGCATCGGAAATTTAAATCTGAACGATCACGCACGATGTACAACGATTCAACCGTCAAGCGATGCCCCTACACAGCTCTGTGTGTACGGACCTGTATGTGTGTGTGAGATGCAAAATGATGAAAAACGGAATGTAGAAAAATAGCGAAAGTATGAACGGAAAGGAGTACAATTCGATCGAAAGTTCGAAAGGAAATTCATTGACCTGACGTCTCGGGTTTTTTTAATTTTCTGTGGACGGTGGATTTTTGAACATTCGCATGACATAGTACTATGTATATTTATGTAGGCACGAAACATGTCTCCATTCATGTTTTTATAGGCAATTGTGGACTAAAATAAAGTTAATTTCGTATTATTGCATATTGGGTCATTTCATCAAGAATCGCAAAATATTATGAAATTTGGGACCTTGCCATCGCCGATTCTTTTGAAAATTTTTGTACTTGAAGAATTAGTGAAATTAATTTTTTTGTTTCTATCTCAATTATATAAAGATTTAAAGATTTTAAAGATTTCGCAAAAATGGTGTCCGAGTTCTCTTTGAAAATTCATATCTCTGGTAATTTTTATCATAGAATAATAAAATAGGGCTTATTTTAAAGGGGAATGTTATCGCAACATAAAAAAGTACGAATAAAAATTGTCCTCCAATTTTTTTTTACAAGGATAACGATTTTGTCCTTTATCCTTGAATATCTCAAAATCCGTAGTTTTATTTTTTTTTTTATTTTTTTATATTTTGTATATTATATTGTTTTTCAAAACATATTAAAAAACCAAATTGGGATTTCAAGGGGATCGGGGTACAAAATATGGGTGAAGCAGTGTGGGAGTGGAGGAAAATAATGCGTCCGAAACGCAAAAAAGCCGAGATCGACACATTCTAAAATCCATATCTCCTAAACGGTTAATGTCACGAAATTAAAACTTAATGAACATCTTAGGTATACTAGGAGAATAGATCGGAAATAAATTTTTGAGTGGAGGCAGTGTCGTACGGAGGTGGGGGTTGAAAAATTTTAGATTACGATATCTCACGAACCAATTACACTAGAGAAATAAAAGTTGGTTTCTGTATAAAGGTTGACAAATAAAGTTTGCTAAAAGTAAAATTTTTTAAGGGGGCGGTGGAGCATGGAAGTGGAGGGAGGTAAGAATTTTTTTAAAAAATCACGTCTCATATCTCAAGAACGGTGTAAGATAGATGCTTAGAATTTTTACCAGAGGTAGGCCTAATAGAAGCTTAGCAGAGAAAATTTCAGGTATGAGGGTGTAGAGGGTGAGGATCTCGAGAACCTATAACGACATAAAGTTGAAACTTAGTATTTAGATAGAGCTATAGTAGTAGCATGTTTTTTTATAGGGGTAGTATGGTACGGGGGGTGTTTTTGCTAACTATACAACGGCTTATGCTAGAAAGTTGAAATTTGGTACGTGTATGTAAATCAACCAGAAAAGTAATTCTGAAAAAAAAAATTTAAATATCCATTGGCGATCGGAAGTGGGGTAAAAAAAATGATCTGTGAAAAAGAAATGCATATATTTTTAGAATTTTCGTCATATCTATTAGGTCTTTCCAAATATTGAATTAATTTTTTTTGTACAGGTTCTTCATATAAATACCTAGAAAGTGTTTTCAGAATTATTTGAAATTCAACCCCAAGGTGGTGTAAAGGGGATGTATACATTTTCACGAATTCAGCCGTATCCCTCAGGTCTGATTAGATATCGAATAACTTTTTACTTCCACGGACCTATTTAAAACCCGTTTTCAAGTTTTTTCCTTTTTCAACCCCTAAGAGTGTAAAAACGGGTTGAACATGTTTTCACGAATTCCGTCATATCTCTTAGGAGTGATAAGGCATCGTATTGATTTTTATTTTCTCTGGCTTTCTTTATATATATCTAAAAACTCATTTCAGGATTTTTAGATATTCAATCCCAAAATGGGTGCAAAAGGGTTGTATACGTTTCCACAAATTCTTACATATTTCTTAGTTCTAATGAGATATCGAATTCATTTTTACTTCCTAAGGCTTCCTACATAATCTTCAAAAAGTTGATTCCAGGATGTTTGTTATTCAACGCCAATAGGACGTAAGGTTTTCGATATATTTCTCAGGATTGATGAGATTTTAGTTTGTTTTGACCTTCCACAGACTTTTTATATAATCGCCTACAAACGCATTTCCGATTTCATGTAATGGCCCAAAACCAAATCATGAAAAACCTTCTAATGGCGTAACAACTGATATTATACTAGGACTAGACCTCGTCCCGGAGTATGACCCAATTATGTAATTCATATGTTATATGAGGCAGCGGCGTAATTATTCTAGCGCGACCCCATTCTAACCGCTTCCCGAACTTTTTTTGGGTTTTCAGTCACATAGTAACCTACACCTCATCTCAGAATTAAACTCATTCCGAACTTCAACCCAAAAAATAATAAAGTTGCGCCCAGACTGTTGGCAGATTTTTTTTTCTTTTTTTTGATTTACTTTTTGCCCTGTTTGCCACATAGAAAGAAGAAAAGCTAAAAATCACTTTTCATTCTGAGCAGGCGAATAGACATTATGCCGATTACACACACACACCTTGCCATGTATTTACTATGCCTTCGAATCGTGTGCTGCAGGCTTGCAGGGTGGGGAACATCGTAACCTTTTTACTCTCAGCGAATGAAACATAAAAACAAACCTGCCGAAAAAAAATGCGACATAGCCACACGTCCGTTCAGCTCGACCTCTGCGAGTGGTCTGAATGGACAATTTGATTGAAAAATGTAGTTTGAAAAATCGTTGCAAAAACAATATATACTAACTTTTCTGAAGCTTTTTGAATTTAAGTTGCTTTAGAACGCTTTGATAAAGTAACATAAGAAAAAACAAAATAAAAAAAAATCGGTTTTCATAGAAAATTTTAATAATAAAAAAACATAATTTTTTTTAAAAATCAGAGTTTTCAAAATGTATTATTTCCAAACATAAGTCAAAATCGAAAATTCCAATTCCAAAAAAAAAAATAGATTGAATCGTTCCTAATTGAGTGAAAACAAAAATAATGAAAATCACTTCAGAAATGTTTCCAAAATCGCAATTACCAAATGTGTGTTTTCAATAATTTCGAAAACTTATTCGACGTAATCGCTTATAATTTTTCTTATGGTCGAAATTTCAAAAAACAATAATCAACAGAAACTTTAAAACATATTGCTAATTATATTTGTCTAAGCAGAAAAGACCTATTTTTTGCTGCTTTGGAGATTTCGCGAATTCCGTTTGCCTTATTTTCAACAAAAATGCTGTTTTGGTATACACGGGGCCTTAAGTGACCATGTGTGAAATTTATTTCACAGCATCCACTTTAGGAGCTGTTTGCTACGTTTTCATGTCCGAACAAAATACAAGTGTATTGTATTGTTGCAAGTTGGGGAGGCTCGGTTAAACAAGTTGAAGCAACCTATCGCCGATCGATGCAAAAACCTTGGAATCTATAAATTCAATGCGCCGAAGTTTATCTGACGCGGGCAAGGCAACAAAAAGAAAAACTTGATATGCCCAAAAATCGGGTGAGCCTGTTTTTTACTTGAACATCTTTTTCTTCTGCGGGTTAGTTGCGCGCGCATCATCAGATATACTGCGACTGCAACTCGCCTCTGTCCAGGCGCTAGAACGAGATAGCGATCATTGCTATCTTCGGAAAATAATGAATTACATTGTACCTACGGTTTTTTTTCCAGGCCAATGCCAGTTCATATGGTCACCGCTTCCTTGGAAATCAAAGTACAGTCCAGTTTAGTTTAACCGGAGTCTATCCGCTTCGGACTTGAGCCGCATTCGGCTTCGAAGCCGCAGACTTATATGCGCCTTTTATGGTGCATTTACACTCAGCATTTGAGGCGAGCCTCTATCCCCACCAAAAAATCACCCAATCAGATGGTTTGTGGAGTCGCAAGAGTCTAACATTCTTTAACTTTTCTCCGACGCACGCTTCCATATGTGTACACACATACAATGAACTGTGGCAGCACACAATTCGCAGCTCATCGTATTTCTGTCGTTTCGCACTCATAGGCATGTTGCGCCGCAGAGGCATTTTGAGTGTAAATTGCTTTCAACACAGCAAAGAACACAGCCGACGAAAACCGGTTTGCAATGGCCTGATGGGGGTAGAGGCTCGCCTCGAGGCGAGCCTCAAGGGTGAGTGTAAACGCACCATTAAATGAGATTCCGCACTCCATTTCTCTTTACGTTCCATGATGATGTAGGTATATTCCACATTTTTCTTTTTCAGTTGCTTGATACCTCTTGATACTTTTTCCTTACCTTTGTTTTGAACTGCTAGAGCCGTTTGGAGTTTGGTTGAGTTGGCTTTAGCTTTTATTGTGTAGGCTTCTCACCTCTCATGTCGATCGCCTTTTTCTGTAATCCCGTGCATGGTACTTATTCTTCGTACCGGGGCATGAGAGCTGAGCTTAAGCTTCTTTGCAGAGGCGTCTACTTGTTCGTACATACATACATATATATAAAAATACACGGCAATACCAAATGCGATCAAAATAAAATTCACTTGTGCGTAGATACATATCAGTGGCGGTCATATTGCTTGTTCAAGGGGGGGGGGGCCTTGAAGTTCAGTAGATACTGTAGAGAAAATAGGTGAGGTAGCTACCCGTTCATGCAGCGTGGATGAAGGAATTTCAGAATATTAAAAAGTATTAACATTGCTCTGAAGGGATTTCTTTAACATCGCTCAATTTATCAACTGATTGTATGATATCAAAAATTTGAACCTGTGTTGTATGATTGTAATTCCTCAAGCAATGGAAAATTGAATAGCACGGGTAGGAGCTAAAAAAAAAAATGAATTGATTTCAAAGCTTGGTGAACATAATTTTCGATTTTAGTAGAAGTCGATGTCGATCCCGATTTCGGCAAAATTTAGAAGCCCAAACAGACTTAAAGATCTCTTACATGTATGAGAAAATTTCGAGATTTCGCCAAATCCAGTTTGAAATTTTTGGATGTAAATTAGCTGTTTTTTAAGACCACTAGAAAAGTAGTGTATATAATTCTTATTGGTTCTACTATCATACATATTTGATGAAACTCAATATTAGGCATTAAAATCCGAACATTATATCTCATAATCTAAAAACTTCAAGCCCGACGAAGAAGTGATCACCCCAATTATTAAGTTATCCTACAATACTTAAAATCTACGAAAGAAATATTTTATGTCAATGTTATTTATTAGGTATATATACATATTCACGTCTCCTTATTGAGTCGATCTATAGTTAAGATGACTGCCACCATAACCTAACCTAACCTACTCTTTTAATTCAAAAATTTAAAGAACCAAACTCGGAAATTCTCTAAAACTATTTTCAATTATAATAACTTCATAAGCAGTATCTTATACCTGATTTACATCGCAAGATTTTGGCAAGTAGATTTTAAAATCTCGAGTGTGTTTACAACGCTCTGAAGACATTTGTTTGACAACGACTCTGATGATAAAATTTTTAATTTATTTTGTAAGAGTTAACATTTGGAAACGAGGAAATTTAAATTGAATGAACAAGAGTCGAAAGCTTGCATTATCATGCAATTTGAAATTTTGTAATATTTTATACAGGTAGTTGTGGTGACAGATAATTTGAGGGCTGTTCAGTGACTATTATTTGTATTGAGGATTTTTTTCGCGGTACCTCTTATAATGATTCTAATTAGTGTAAAAAATATATGTTTTAAGTTTCACCCCGATCAGAAAAAAAAAATTTAGATTCCGAAAAATGGGTCCCGATGTATTGACAAAACGGCCAAATAATATTATTCTATGGATGGTTGTAGTTTTAAATATATAGGTTATGTACCATGGGAAATAACATCCAGTGGTCGTAATGAGAAAGTGAAGATTTTCATATTCAATCGGTTTCGACCGTATTTTTATAATGGTTAATAATACGAAGTTAGTATCGTCGGCAAAATGATCTGATTTCTAATGCTCAATATTATATTATAGAAAGACAAAACGGCTCAGAAAGTTCTTCACCAAGTACGAAATCAAATGTCAATCAAATGATTAAATGTCATCTTTTTCGTCCTTGCTGAAGGATTCCTTTTTTTCTTTTTTTCATAACATTATGATCTAAATGACTTCGTTTCGTTTACCGTTCCAAAGTTACGCTCAAACATTTATTTTTTAAGAAAAACTTAAATTGCTGAATTTAGGCACTAGATGGCATTTTCGATGGTACACTGTGGCAACAGGCATAGCAACGATCATCCGACAACACTGAAATAGTGGAGACCAGGAGAGAACGAACGAAGAAGAAGAAGTTCTTGTAGACTTAAAGAGTTACAGTAAAACGAAGCCAGAACTGAGTTTATGTATTTTTACGTATATTACTTTTATGTTAGATATGATGAATATATAGTTATGTTAATTAAGTGACTGTGTTTAGTTCATTCATACGACGAACATATCTACATTGGTGACCCCGCGTTAACAACAGAACTTAAAATAAATTTCGAGCTGAGGCCTTTTACAGTGCTTACGGAAACAAATTTCAACATGTCGGACAGCGAGGAATTTCAAGAATCAATCGGCCCAGAATGTTTTGAAGATTCGGGTGAAAAACGCCTGTTGGCAGAAGCAACAAATGCAATGAACGCAATGAGTCGAATCAAGCTGCCACCATTTTGGTTACGACGACCACGTTTATGGTTCGCGCAGGTCGAGGCACAATTCGCAGCGAACAGAATCAATGCGGACAAGACCAAATTCAATACAGTAGTAGCGAATATAGATGCAATATCCTCGAACATGTAGCAGACATCGTAGAATCGCCACCCGAGTCAAACAGGTATGAAGCACTTAAAAACCAAATCATTGCACGGTTCACGGAATTGGTGGATAGCCAACTCCATGAATCCACTATATGAATAGAATTGGGTGACAGGAAACCGTCACAGCTATGGCGAGAGATGCTGTCGCTTACGACAAATCGTCTTGCGAAAGAAGTACTCAAATCACTTTGGCTACAGCGATTACCGGAGCGTGCCCGTGCAATCTTAGCGTCGGTAGAACAACCCGACATAGAACGGTTCATAGAAATTGCTGATAGAGTAGTAGCGGAAGGCAGGTGTACTGAACAAATTTTACCAGTCAGTCAGATTCCGGTGAATGACACATTTACAGCACTGACTCAAGAAATAGCAAAATTAACCAGGACAGTGGAAAATATGAGCAATCACAACATTAAAGAAAATAAAGGCTCACCAGAATTTTGTTATTTTCACCGTAAATTTGGAACGAGAGCACGTAAGTGCCGTGAACCGTGCCAATTTACCAAACAAAAAAACTAGCTTCGCCCACGTCGTGTGCGGCGTACGACGGGGGAGACTCAAAAAACCGCCTTTTCATCACAGACAAAAACGATGGGACGAATTACCTGGTGGACACGGGAGCAGACGTGTCGGTGCTTCCTCATAACGTCACCCCCAATTTTTCACGAACATCTAGAGTGAAATTAGTAGCGGCAAACGGTACAAATATAAAAGTGTCAGGCGATTACACGAAGCAGGTGGATTTGGGACTTCAACATAAATTTAAATGGACCTTTGTTGTCGCAGATATCAAGACAGCAATAATTGGCGCTGACTTTTTACGCCAATTCAATGTGATGGTTGACATTAGAGGAAAGAGGGTTGTAAACGGTAAAAATGTTTCCTTCGAAAAAAAAATACAACCAACACCCAACGCTGTTGTCAGCTTTTTAACAACGCCAGACGTTTCAAATACTGGAGAACGCGGATGTGAGAATTTTAAAGAATTTCCTTCACTACTGGGACAGTCCAACACAAAGAAAAAAAATAATACTTCACACGGAGTCAAACATTTTATCGAGACACGCGGACCACCGGTACCACAACACGCACGACGTCTGAACCCCGAAAAGTTGAAGGCGGCCAAAAAAGAATTTCAGACTATGCTGGATCGAGGATTTTGTAGACCATCCAATAGCCCCTGGGCATCGCCACTGCACATGGCACGAAAGAAGAATGGCGGTTGGAGGCCTTGCGGCGATTATCGCCGACTGAACACCGTTACAATCCCGGATATGTATCCAGTGGCTCACATTCAGGACTTCGCGCAGCAACTCTATGGCAAACAGTGCTTCACTACGTTAGATCTAGAGAGAGCATACAACCAGATTCCACTCAACGAGGAAGACATTCAAAAGACTGCCATTGATCACTCCACGTGATCATAAAGGCAATGACCAGCGAGCATATTAATTGATCAGCGGATATAATTCATGTTAGCATAAAGCAATAAATTACCTTTATGCTAGCATTGCAATTATTCGTCCGATCTACCTTTGCACCGCACATGCTACCATTGATTTGCAATATTAGCATAAAATTAGTATATAAGTTGTAAAATACATTTTATAAGCTCAGTTACAAATAAAGTTATTAAGAAAGTACCTTTTTATTCTTAACATTGGTCCGTCGAGACAGTCGAACCCGTCGACTATATAGAATACAGTCCCAGTTTCCCAGTAGCCCAATATCCGCCCATTCCATTCTAATTTTCTAACAGGTTATTTTCTTGGACGAAAAATGGACTCTTTGGCAGCACAGCAGATCGAATGCTATGACGAGATGATGCGACTGAAGCAGAATATGAAGAAAGACTCTGACAGCAGGAAGACGAAAAACTACCTTACAACACGTCTAACTGCGCTTGAAGATCTTTGGGCGGAATTCGGGGGAAGAAATAACACTATGGAGGAGATGATGACCGTCAACCCACAGCACGAGTACTTTCAGAAGCAATACTTCAAGCTTGTGAAAGATGTCTATCTCGCCCTCCGGGAACACCTACTGTTGAAGATGGGTGAAATTTCGATTTTGGAGCAGCAAACGACTCAAACGCAGTCTGACGAGGCTGTGAAAAACTTCGAAACTACCATTCCATCAACTTCTGCACAACATCCTAAAGGAGAGACAACTGAATTTCAACACCTAAAGCTACTGCGAGTACAGCAAGAACATTTGCGGTTGCTTTCTCGCCTACTTGATTGTTCTGATACAATCGCACCGAACCAATCAAGATTCTTCTACCAGCAGAAACTCAACGCCATGCAAGTCTACTGGGAGAAGATATCAGCAAACCATTCTGATATTATCGCCAACCCGGATGAAGTATTCTCCGTATATCTTGAACAAAAAATATACGAGGGAATAGAAGATAAATATCAGGATGTCATAATAAAGCTGCTAGAACGTCTGGAAACTCCACAACATCAACATACTGATGTTAAGCTGCCACATTACCGGTGTTTGAGGGAGACTACTCTACGTGGACATCATTTTCTGACATATTTTCTCGACTTATCCATACGAATAAAAGTCTAGGAAATGCGGAGAAAATGCAGTACCTCAAAACAAACGTTAAGAAGGATGCTGCAAACCTTCTTCAACATCTTTGCATTTCTGATGCAAATTACGAAGCCTCGTGGAAACTCCTCAATGATAGATACAATAATCAGAGGAAACTGATCGCAACCCAAGTACAAACCTTGCTGAATCAACCAATATTGGATCACGAATCGGCTGTGAACATCAGGAAACTTTACGATACCACTAAGGAGTGCCTACATGCCTTAGACAATATCGGAATTGATACGACAACATGGGCTCCGATCATAGCACACATTGTCATTCAAAAACTTGACTATGAATCCCATAAATTGTATGAACAAAACCTCGAAAAACCTCGAGATCCACCAACATACGACCAAATATACAGATTTTTGGAAACTAGATTCCAATCATTGGAATCTCTACGGGACGCTAAACGAACGGCGCCACCTTCCCAACCAAGAAACAACAAACCAGACAAATATGGAGAAGGAAATAAACTGAAAGTGCACCATACATCAGCTAAACCTACGTGCCTTTGTTCATATTGTCAGGAAAACCACAAACTACACTCCTGCCCGAAACTGAAATCATTAGACGTTCAACGCAGAAAAGAGTTCATCAAGAAAAATAAGATTTGCTTCAATTGTCTCGGCCATCCAGCTGGGGAAAAGTGTTACAGCAAGTTTAAATGTTCCATCTGTCAACAATTGCACCACACGATGCTCCATTTGGAACAACCAAAAGACGCTAAACCAAATCCAGTAGAGGTCAACTCACATGTGGCAAAACGCAGTTGCAGTGTATTATTAGCAACCGCGCTTGTAATTCCGAATGCAGCTGACGGCACAAAGAAGTATCTACGCGCTCTTATAGACCAGGGCTCCCAAGGGTCATTCATTACTGAAGAAACAGCCCAGTTACTCGCCTTACCGAAGACAAAGGAACACGCAGAAATCTCTGGTCTAGGACTAACAAAAGCAGGAATAACACGATGTAAAATTCATCTGCAGTTGGAACCGAGATTCCCATCTAAGTTTACACTAAACCTGATGGCATACGTATTGCCGAAACTGACTAAATTCCTACCTGACAACAAAGTGAACCTTATAATCGAGGATAAATTTTGGCAGAATAATATGATAGCAGATCCAACTTATGGTACTCCAGGTCCAATAGACATGCTATTGGGTGCTGACGTATATTCATCGATAATACAAGATGGTCTACAAAATATTCAACCATCAATTGTGGCCCAAAATACAGCGTTTGGATGGATCTTCTCTGGAAACATGGATTGGCTTCCATCAAAACAAATCAACATAACGAGCATGGTGTCCAATATCGAACTTAACGACATTATGAAAAAATTCTGGACCTTGGAAGAGGTGACCACAATCACCACATCATCCGAAGAAGAGCAACAATGCGAAGAACACTTTGAAAAAACGCACACACGTAAAAGGGATGGAACTTACACAGTACGAATTCCATTCAATAAGAATCACAAAGAACTAGGCAACTCAAGACAGAAGGCTCTTGCGAGATTACTTCAAATCGAAAGGCGTTTCGAATCGGACAAAAAACTGAAAACATCCTACAAGGAATTCATGAAGGACTCCCTCCACAGGAAACACATGATGCCAGTAACTCTACCATCGAATGACGGCTATTATATACCCCACCATGCAGTACTGAAGGAAGACAGCACCACTACGAAACTCCGTGTTGTTTTCGATGCCTCCATGAAGTCCAGCAGCGGACAGAGCCTCAATGATATTACACATATAGGTCCAAAACTACAAAATAACCTGGCTGAAATATTATTACGATGGCGCCTTCATCGATACGTACTTACTGCCGATATTGAGAAAATGTATCGGCAGATACAGATCAACCCCGCTGATCAAAAATTCCAAAAAATACTTTGGAGGTTCTCCACTAAGGAACCCATAAAGGAATACTACTTGACGACCGTCACTTACGGAACAGCGTCTGCCCCGTTTTTAGCCCTAAAAACGATGCGGCAGTTAGCGAAAGACGAGAAAAATACATTTCCAAATGTATCTCAGATCCTCATAAACGACTTTTATGTGGATGATCTGATGACAGGAACAAACACGCTGCGTGAAGCAAAACAACTCCAACAGGACCTCATAAAACTTTTTAACAAGGGAGGTTTTAAACTACGGAAGTGGACGAGTAACCAGACTACACTAATAGCCGATTTACCTGAAGATCTGGTTGGCGCAGAAATACGAGAGATACATGATGGCAATCCCATCAAAACGTTGGGCATAAACTGGCTGCCAGGAAATGACATGTTCCAGTTTCGTATCAATTTGACTGACCGAACGCCTACAAAGTGCACTATCTTATCAACAATTGCAAAAATCTTCGATCCACTCGGTTGGCTTGCTCCAGTTATGATTTTCGCTAAAATACTTATGCAGGATTTGTGGTTGTCAGATATTACTTGGGACCAGCCTCTATCTACTACATTCTCTATATCCAGATGGATCCACTACACTACCTACAATCAAGGAGTAGAAATTCATGGCTTCTGCGACGCTTCGGAGAAAGCATACTCCGCTGTTATATACACAAGAATTATAACAGAACATGGTGAGGTCACTATTACAATGTTAACTTCTAAAACTAAGGTAGCTCCCTTGAAAAAGACTACTACCATACCACGACTTGAACTTTGCGCTGCACAGCTGTTAGCACGACTTCTTACTACTGTGAAAAAAGCATTGAAGATACAGACTTCAGCCATATTTGCCTGGTCGGATTCAACAGTCGCTCTAGCGTGGATAAAAAACAGAACAAAGAGATGGGGAACTTTTGTCATGCATAGAGTATCCGAAATTCGATCAGTCACCAACACTGATGACTGGAACCACGTAAGCACTGATGACAACCCAGCTGACTGTGCATCGCGTGGATTATATCCTTCACAATTGAAAGCACATTCATTGTGGTGGAATGGACCATCATGGTTAGTACAAGCCAAAACCCAATGGCCTACCTTTCAAGGCACCTTTGACACGGATATTGAGCAACGTAAGCACTTAGCAGCACATACAGCAGCACCTATATCAGCCTTGGACAGTGATTTCCTACGACTTCGATCTTCAAACTTACGAACAACAACAAGGATATACGCCTACATATTACGCTTTCTGAAAAATTGCCGTCAAACTAAAAACAACCGCACCACCACCGCTCTCACCACAGAAGAAATCTTTCAAGGAATGCAATGCATAACGTACTTTGTGCAGAGGGAGGAATTTCCGGACGAAATTAAAGTGATGGGAAAAGGAAAACATCTACCTCATACGAGCAAACTAATTTCATTAACACCATTTCTGGACACTCACGGAGTTCTGAGAGTCGGTGGAAGACTTGATCACTCTACACTACCTTACAACGAAAAACATCCCATCATTCTCCCGCATTCTCATCAGTTCACGACACTCACCATTCAAGACGCTCATATTCAAACCTTACATGGAGGGAATTAAGCTACACTAGCTTATATTAGACGAAAGTACTGGATAATAGACGCAAGGAACGCTGTTAAAAAGGTGATACACCAATGTGTTTCGTGTTCCAGACACCGGGCAGCCCTGTCACAACAAATGATGGCAAACTTACCAGCCGCTCGAGTGACCCCATCCAAGCCTTTCACGCATACCGGAATTGATTATGCAGGACCGATACAGTTACGACTATCCAAAGGACGTGGGACAAAGTCGTATAAAGGATATATCGCAGTATTCGTTTGCTTTGCTACCAAAGCCATACATATTGAAGCTGCAAGCGACCTATCTTCAGACGCATTTATCGCGGCTTACAAACGATTTGTTTCAAGAAGAGGATTGTGCACGGACATCTACAGCGACTGCGGAACCAATTTCGTTGGAGCAAATAAAGAGATGAACAAACAATTCGAGGCTGCCGTGCAACAATCTCTAGAAGAAGCAAGGCCATATTTAATCAATACTGGCACACAATGGCACTTTAATCCACCTGCAGCACCTCACTTTGGTGGCCTGTGGGAAGCTGGAGTAAAATCTGTCAAACACCACTTAAAACGAATTATTGGAGATACCTTGCTCACGTACGAAGAACTTGCGACTACATTATGCCAGATTGAAGCATGCTTAAACTCAAGACCACTGTGTCCACTCACATCAGATCCAAATGATCTCATGGTACTAACTCCTGGGTACTTTCTGGTTGGATCAGCACTGAATGCACCTCCAGAACCTATTTCCTTCGACACACCGTTGCACAGTATTACCAGATGGAAACTAGTGAATAAACTGAAACAAGGTTTTTGCGTGCTTGGTCAACCGAATATCTTTCACGATTACAACAACGTCCAAAATGGCAAAATCCACAGGAGAACCTAAAGAATGGTGATCTGGTAATTGTTAAGGAGCCAAATACACCGCCTACCAAGTGGCCTATGGCGCGGATTATTGAAACGCATCCCGGGACAGATGGACTAGTAAGAGTTGCTACTGTTCAAACCACAGGAGGAATTCTGAAGAGACCCATTGCAAAGCTTTGCAAACTTCCCGTGGACATCGCTATCCAAAAGGAAACCACGCCAGGAGACCTCGAACCAGATCTTATGGAGATAAATAAAGCTGTGCCTCCGCTACAAAATCCGCTAAGTATACCAAAGGAAAGCAGCGTAAAACGACCGAAACTACGGATTGCACCAACCAACAAGCAAAACCTTCAAACTTGGTGTCATCCCTATTACTGTTAAATTGCGTGCTACCGATATTAAGCATGAACTTGCAAGGCGACCATATCCTACCAACTGCAACTTCCATCACTGACATCAAGATCACAACATTTACGCACAGCCCTGGTCTATACTTTGAAAACGTGGGAAGAATAAACATAATCAATAATAAATGGTCTACGATAATATACCTAAATCTAACGGGATACTACGAACAACTCTACGGATTCACCACTTGTGTGGAAAAACTAGAGAAATTGTGTGGTCAGATGACCACCTTCAACTATTACTGTCAATCGATCCTGATTGAATTTCAACATAACTACGAAGAAATACTCAACAACGACATCCTTCTACATAATCGGGTCGATGATACTCAACATAGAATTAAACGAGCCCCGTTAAACATCATAGGTTCTATACAAAGCAGTCTCTTTGGCCTATTGGATCAGGATTATGCCACACATATAGAAGGAGAACTCCAAAAGGTCCAACAAAATGAGAAATATCTGTTGCAGCTGGCCCAGAACCAAACTTCAATCTTCGATGGAACTGTTAACATATTTCGGAAGTCAATACATGACATAGAGGATCAATTTAAGGTGTTTGAACAACACATGGCCAATAGCATCCACGCACTGTCAAAAGAAATCAAAAGCCAAGAGCTGAGACAAACATTTTCCCTAATGACCGAATATGTCACGCTCATCATGAACAAGTTCGAGAAAGATCAAAAAAAACTAATCGAGTTAATTGTTACTGCAAATGACGGAAAACTCAGTCCGTTCCTAATAACGCCAGTACAATTATTGAAACAAATACAAATCATTCGGCATCATATAGCAACGTCTCTATTAATTCCTGGAGAAAAAGATAGTGAACCCCTGCTATCCTTTTATCGGCTAACAACAGTTCAAAGTCGACTGGTAAACAAAATTATTATCTTCAAAATGACCGTCCCACTCCTGAACGATGAAATATTTCAACTTTTCAAACTACACCCAGCACCAACTACATATGGAAGTGAGCTCATATTTATCCAGTGAGTTCATCGCTGTAAACCTTCACCGGGACTCATATTATCCATTATCAAGGATTGATCTAGAGCAATGTTCTGAGCGAGAATCTCAGAAATTCATTTGTAAACAGGATCACCCTATACATCAAGAAAACTCTCATGGAAACCAATGTGAAATTGGCTTATTAAACCACAAGCCAATTACAAAGCTACGATGTACTATTCGAACTACCAGAGCCGTATTATATTTTCACCAACTTCAAGACTCCAACAAATGGATATTCTTTACCCCAAACGAAACTGTAATCACAGCTGTATGCAACCATAAACCATTCACACAACAGCTACAAGAACGCATATCTCAAGGACTCAAAGAAGAACGATAAAAGACAGATAGAATGGACCAGTGAAGCAGAAAATGCATTCGTCAGCAGCAAGAGCATGCTTGCAGAGACTGCACGTTTGGCGCATCCGAAAACATCCGCGCCAATGGCGCTTTCCACAGACGCATCGGAACTCGCAATTGGTGCTACTTTGGAACAGTTGCAAGATGGACAGTGGAGGCCGCTGGGATTCTTCTCTAAACGGCTCAGCAATGTGCAACAGAAATACAGCGCATATGATAGGGAGCTGCTAGCCATCTATGAAGGTACGAAACACTTCAGGTATATGTTGGAAGCCAGAGAAATCAGAAATCGGATAGCATGTCCCCGCGACGAAGTCGGCAGCTCGAATATATCTCACAATTTACTACGCAAATTAGTCATGTAGAAGGAAATAAAAACATCGTAGCAGATACTCTATCCAGACCAGCGGAAGTCAGCGCCATCGGCTTTCCTGAGATCATCACTAGTAAGGAGCTAGCAGAAGAGCAACTTAAGGACACAGAAATCGAGCAACTACTACAAGCGAAAACATCCCTCCAGTTGAAGAAATTCCAATTGGATGGAAATACATTATATTGTGACATTTCTACCGGGGATCTACGCCCATACGTCGCAAGAACGCTACGAAAGAAAGTTTTCGACTTAATTCACGGAATGTCACATCCCAGCGGAAGGAGCACGAGTAAACAATTGCGGAAAGGTTATGTGTGGCCCAACATGTGTAAAGACATTAATACCTGGTCGAGAGCATGTCTAAATTGTCAAAGAGCGAAAGTAAACAGGCACGTTATCAATATTCCATTGAAATTCGATATTCCGGATAAAAGATTCGAAAACATTCATATCGATATCGTTGGACCGCTGCAGCCATCGGGTGGGTTTAAATACCTGCTTACGATCATTGATCGATTTTCAAGAAATTGGCGACCGTACTTTTAGGACTGCGTACTGCGTTCAAGGAGGATCTAAATTGTTCAGCGGCAGAAATGGTCTACGGAACTACACTAAGGATTCCTGGAGAATTTTTCGTAGTCGATGGTCAAGCAGGTGATCCTCAGATCTTCGTAGAAAAATTTAGAAGAGACATGTAGCAAATTAGAGCAGTTCCGGTACTTCATCACAGACAAAGCCACACGTTCGTGTTCAAGGATTTGGGCACGTGCACACATGTATTTCTCCGACAAGATCAAGTACGGAAACCTCTACAACAACCATATACCGGATCACACAAAATTGTGGAAAGAATTAACGATCGTGTGTTTAAGATCGAAGTGGACGGCAAGGAACAGACAGTGTCTACGGAGAGACTAAAGCCTGCTTTCGCAGCAAATACAGACGCAGATACGAGCCCGCAACCACATGAAGTCCCACTCAGAACGTATTCGGGGCCGAACAAGTCGATGCGACGTAATCTCAACGCGGTTGCGTTACTGGAGAGGGAGTGATGTGGCAACAGGCATAGCAACGATCATCCGACAACACTGAAATAGTGGAGACCAGGAGAGAACGAACGAAGAAGAAGAAGTTCTTGTAGACTTAAAGAGTTACAGTAAAACGAAGCCAGAACTGAGTTTATGTATTTTTACGTATATTACTTTTATGTTAGATATGATGAATATATAGTTATGTTAATTAAGTGACTGTGTTTAGTTCATTCATACGACGAACATATCTACAACACCACCTATATATATTTAGAGTTACAATCACCCACAGAATGATACTATACTAGGCCCTATGTCGATATCTTGGGAGTTTCCGGAATCTTATACAATTTTGGTTTCATTAAGGTCCTTGAGACACGTTTATTATATTATCAAGATGAAACTTAAAAAACGGAATGGGTGCTGCGAAAAAATCCAAATTTTTATATTGAGTGATTAGCTTTGATTAGGGTTTGAACTACCCTTTTTACCCGAGTAGATTTCAAATTCATACAAATATGGGAAATATATTAGAATTAGATAGAATCGAAATCGAAATCTCAACATTTCGGAAAATTAAGTTTTAAATCTTTGGATGTAAATCAGTTATTAATATGTAATATAATAGTTACTGTAAATATTCATAATTAAGTTCTTATCGCTGATTTCTCTCGTGATTTCGACAAAACTATTAAGATTACTGGATTACCGATAAATTTGAAAAATTTTTTATCTGCTCTGGTGACTAGGTTTTTTGAAAACATAGTTCAAAATCGACTCAAAACGACCTGGACAGCAATGATATTTTGTTTCGCTGCATTTACCACAACTTACGTTTTAATCTAGGATTAGGACGCACATAATGACAATTGTCCAAGTATAATCCAAATCCAAATTTTTCAAAATTAGTTTCAAACAGTAAAAGCTACTTCCTTAACAGAACACATCACAACCCAACGATTGATTATATATGTATTTATATTCGAAATTTTATTACTTTTCGATTGAAATATTTTTAATTAGACACAGTCTTCTTTTTAATCAGGAGACAAAGACAAAAGAAGGATTAAAGAAAGACATAAGGTGGAATCCGATTTAATTGCATTATACTTTATTAAGTGCATTATACGTTATTAAGTCTATCTATTAATCTTATAATCTGTTGAGTTGTCAATAGACAACTCGACCATTTCCTGCTGGGCGGTTGTGGGTGCGCTCAGGGCTCAGCGTGCGATGAATTTTGATCGCATACGATGGGTTTTGATCGCACCCGCAACTGCCACCAACTTAGCGCGAGAATTTTTTTTACCGTTATTCGGTAAAGGCCGGAAGCGGCATAGCGGTCGAGAAGAAAAGAACGCGAGGTACAGAACAAAAATTGAGAGTCGCGAAGGAAAAAAAATCGAGTTTAGGTGAAATTAAGAAGCTTCCGTACTAGATCGAACGAATTTTGGAAAAAGTGGTAGGGTGGGCAGACAGGGCGCTATACTACCTAAGCGCCCTGACAAATCGTGAAGTCGCGCAACTCCACCGCTTCTTGGTCTGTCACGACCTATTGGGCAAATAGTCCCAATTTCAAATCACCCTGGAGTAAGCCGACACGAAATTTTTTTGTTTGACAGGTCAAGGGTTTATGGACTGAAATCTGGGCAAGAACCCCCCCACAACTGCCGCAGCTAGTCCCGGCCGCCAGCAAGCGTGTCACATCCGCTCGGATTTCAGCCACCAATTCGGACGTAGGAGGAATTGGCCCACTCTTTCCTGAACCTTCCTTTCCCTCGAATATTTTGACTTTTTCAAGTCGAAATATTCACTCCAAGGCCTCCGTTCACAACAAGTCTCATATAATTTTTCTTTAAAGCAGACGGGATAAAGTAATCACAGGTTACGAATTTGTTAGGGGGGGGGCCATGGCCCCCATGGCCTTTCCTATGACCGCCACTGATACATATATAGGCTCTAAACCGATTGAAAACGATCAAACTGGCGCAAATGGTAATTAATGACGGGTAGGTGCAGTGGCGGATCCAGACCTTGCTGTTGGGGGGGCGGAAATTTTTTTGATTTGGCTATTTTGTTTGATCAAGTTCTGTGTGAATTAAGCTACATAGACTGCACTTAGTAATAAAAGGGTCATCTGATGACGGGCTCATATTGTCTTCATCTTATTATGGGTCATTCCATCAAGAATCGCCAAAGTTGTAACCTTACCATCTCCGATTCTTTTGAAAATGTTTGTACTTGAAGAACTAGTGAAAAAAATAACTGAAATTCAAGTTTTTGTTTCTATCTAATTTTTTAACTAACAAAAACAACAACAATCTTTAAAATAAGCCCTACTTTATTATTCAAGGATAAAAACTACCAGAGATATGAATTTTCAAAGAGGACTCCGACATCTTTTTTGGAAAATCTTTAACATACTATAACTAACAAAAAAAATGAGATAGAAACAAAAACTTTAAATCATATTTTTTTTTCACTAATTCTTCGAGTACACAAATTTTCAAAAGAATCGGCGATAATAAGGTCACACTTTTGGCGATTCTTGATTAAATGACCCTTTTTCTATAAAATAATTGAGAACGACTATAATGTTCTTCGATTTTTTTGAGCCTGAACCCATTGAGATCCGAAGTTCATTTTACTTTATTATTTTAATAATACAGTCTTGTTTTCGATTTTTAAAAAAAAAAAATTTGCTACCCTGAAAATTTTTTTTCCAGTTTCATGACTAGTAGACACTAGGGTCACTAGATACACAACACTCTCTACCTAGGGTTTGGCAGATACGTCTAATTCGGTCGTTTCTGTACTAGAAATTGTGATTTAACCTCACAAAAATCGCCTGTTTATGTACTAGTTCGCCTGTTTTTGTACTACTGAACATTGCTATCAAATTGCGATTTTGAAGTGTGTTAGTGCAAATATGTGAAGAGTCGGAAAAAAGCTGTCGGTTCCCTTCCACAATTCTAGTACTTGTTTTTCTTTGGTATGGAAGTGTGAGTGCGCGAAATTGTGGTTTTCAATGGAAAATTTCCGTATCTCTTTCATTTCTTTTATGGAAATTTATAATTGTCTAGCGAAAAGTCAATCATTTCGAATGTTTATGACTCGAAATCCCATAAAATTGAAAAAAAATTAAATTTACTGGTTTTTCACCTTGGTACGCATCTGCCAAACCCCTCTTAGAGACTGTTTTGGTGTGAGTGCGTATACAGTAACCCTAGTAGACACGAAAAAAGCAAAAAAAATTTTTAGTCCGTCTGTCCGCCGTACGCCGTACGCCGTTCGTCGACCGCTGTACGCAAAATCGTTTGAAGGCTCGTAGCTCCCAAACCCTTTAAGCTATAAAATTGAAATTTTTTTTATGAATAGACTGGGTAGGCCCCTTGAAGTGGCCAAGTTTGTAGGGGTGGGCGTGTGAGGGGGGAGGAGGGGGAAGTGTTTTAGACGGAAAATTTTGGTTTCTAGATCTCAGCAACCGCTTATGCTAGGAGGCTGAAATTTGGAATTAATATAGATCTTCAGTAGTGGACCCATTTGCAAAAAAATTTCCGATATAGGTGAAGGGGTTTGGGAGTGGGGGAAAAATAATGCGTCCGAAACGCAAAAAAGGTGAGATCGACACTTTCTAAAATTTATATCTCCTAAACGGTTAATGTCACAAAATTGAAACTTAATGAATATCTGTAGGTATACTAGGAGAATGGATCGGAAACAAAAATTTGAGTGGGGGCAGTGGCGTACGGGAGTGGGGGGTAAAAAACTTTAGATTACGATATCTCACGAACCAATTGCACTAGACAAATAAAATTTGGTTTGTGTATAAAGGTTGACAAATGAAGTTTGCTGAAAGCAAAATTTTTCAAGGGGGCGGTGGAGCATGAAAGTGGAGGGGATAAGAATTTTTCTAAAAAATCACGTCTCATATCTCAAGAACAGTGTAAAATAAAAGCTTAAAATTTTTCCCAGAAGTAGGCCTAATACACCCCTAGCAGGAAACAAAATTTTGGAAGTGTGGGTGTAGTGGGTGAGGGTGGGGGAGGGTGAAAAGGAAAAAGTTCCGATTTTAATATCTGGACAACCTATTATGATATGGAGTTGAAACTTGGTATTTAGATAGAACTATATTAGTAGCATTTTGGAAAAATATAATTTTTTATAGGGGTAGTATGGTACGGGGGTGGGGGGTGGGGGGTGTTTTTCCTATCTATAGAAGGGCTTATGCTACAAAGTTGAAACTCGGTACGTTTATGTAAATCAACTAGAAAACTAATTTAGATAAAAAAAAAATTTTAAATATCCATTGGCGTTCGGGGGGGGGGCAAAAAAAATGATCAGTGAAAATGAAATGCATATATTTTCACGGTTTTCGTCATATCTATTAGGTCTTTCCAAATATTGAGTTCATTTTTATTCTACGGCTTCTTCATGTAAATACCTAGAAAGCGTTTTCAGGATTTTTTAAAATTCGACCCCTAAGTGGGTGCAAAGGGGGTTGTAAACTTTTTCACGAATTCTACTATATCCCCACGTCTTATCAGATATCGAATATCTTTTTACTTTCACGTGCTTGCGTAATAATCGACTAAAACTTGTTTTTAAGTTTTTTCCTTTTTCAGCTCCTAAGAGGGTATAAACGGTTTGAACACGTTTTCACAAGTTACGTCATTTCTTTTAGAAGTAATAAGAAATTGAATTGGTTCCTACTTTCTCGTACTGTCTTCATATTTATTTATTAACTCCTTTCAGGATTTTTGGATATTCAACCCCCAAGTGGGTGTAAGGAGGTTGCATATCTGGTGATATATCGAATATCGAATGCATTTTTACTTCCTAAGGTTTCCTATATAAAAAGCCAAAAAGTCAATTTCAGTATTTTAGATATTCAATCCTAATGGGTATAAGGGGGTTGTATGCTTTTCAAAGTTTCGACATATTTCTTAGGTTCAATGAAATATTAGATCGCTTTTCATTTCCACAGACTTTTTATATAATCGCCTACAAACCCATTTCTCAATTTTTCGATATTCAACCCCCAAGGGTTTGTATATGTTTTCACAATTTTTGCCATCCCTTAGTTCTGATGAGATATAAAATTGATTATTACGGCCAACCAATTACTTCTTATGAAATCGTCTAAAAACCTGTTTCACAATTTTTTCGAAATTCAAACCCCAAGTGGAAGTAATGGGTTTGTATACGTTTTAACAATTCGTCATATCTCTTAATTCTGATAAGGCAGCAAATTCGTTTTTACTTCTATGGGCTTTTAGTGTACATAATATACTGAAATTCGAATAGTATACACGGACTTTTTCAATGTTTAATCGGCTAAAAATCTCTATTTTAAATATTTTTATATTAAGAACAAAAATAATTTTCCAAGAAATCTAATAATCTCGAAGCAACTCATGATACACTCCGACTTTGACCGCTCCCGAACTTTTTTTGGTATGTTTTGAAAAACAGTATAACCTACAAAATATAAAAAATAAAAAAAAAACCGTTTTGAGATAAAAAAAATTTCAAGGATAATTTTTATTGCGACAACCTTCCCCTTTAAAATAAGCCATATTTTAATATTCCAGGATAAAAATTACTAGAGATATAAATTTTCAAAAAGGACTCGGACACCATTTATGCGAAAACTTTAACATACTATAACTAACAAAAAAAATTAAATAGAAACAAAACATTGAATTTCAATTATTTTTTTCAGTAGTTCTTAAAGTACGAGTATAAAGTATAACAGTATAAATTTTCAAAAGAATCGGAAATGGCAAGGTCACAAATTTCGTCATTCTTGGCGGTTCTTGATGGAATAACCCTATTACCTACGCAATATGTTGTCTTGTAGTCTTTTTATCATAGTGCGTTTACACTCACCCTTGAGGCGATCCTCTACTTCCATCAGGTCATTGCAAACCGGTTTTCGTCAGCTGTGATCTTTGCTGTGTTGAAAGCAATTTACACTCCTTGCGGAGCAACTTGCCTATAAGTGCGAAACGACAGAAATACGATGAGCTGCAAATTCATTGCATGTGTGTACACATATGGAAACGTGCGTCGGAGAAAAAGTTGAAGAATGTTAGACTCTTGCGACTGCATGAGCCATCTGATTGGTTGATTTTATGGTGGGGATAGAGGCGCGACACAAACGTTGAGTGTTTGGTAAATCCACCATCATGGTTCTGTTCTGTGCTTTGCATTGCACCGTAGAACTACAGTAAATGCTAATTACAGTCCACATTGCAGTGGAGTAAAAAAAATTGGAGAACGGTTTAAGTATGTATGTTTAGAAAATTCGGAATTGGTCTTGGGGGGGCGGCCGCCCCCTCCGCACCCCCCTGTATCCGCCAATTTCCCGGGCTCCGTTTTTTTGGAATCAGTATGATTGGACTGGCATAAGCCGAACTTGACTGCTTGTTAACTCCAGCTTTTAATAAAGTCTTCACCTTTTTCAGCACTATTTCTTTTTCCTTTACTGCCAACCGATAATGACGCCTAAAAACTGGAACATCTGTTGTCACATGAATTTCCATTTCTCCTAAATGAATTAATCCCAAATCTTCCTCATTCTGTGCAAAACAGTGTCCCCTTTCCTTTAGTAAACGCAATAATCGCATTTTTCGTTTTTTGTTACCTCACCTATTTTCATTTTCTTATCAATTTTGTGTGTAATTAAAATTGTTTTAACAATTACATACTCTTTTGTCAAGAATACATCTGGATCCTGTTTCTGCCACTCGTCCATTCGCTCATCGTACTGGGTAGGCCCCTTGAAGTGGCCAAGTTTGTAGGGGTGGGCGTGTGAGGGGGGAGGAGGGGGAAGTGTTTTAGACGGAAAATTTTGGTTTCTAGATCTCAGCAACCGCTTATGCTAGGAGGCTGAAATTTGGAATTAATATAGATCTTCAGTAGTGGACCCATTTGCAAAAAAATTTCCGATATAGGTGAAGGGGTTTGGGAGTGGGGGAAAAATAATGCGTCCGAAACGCAAAAAAGGTGAGATCGACACTTTCTAAAATTTATATCTCCTAAACGGTTAATGTCACAAAATTGAAACTTAATGAATATCTGTAGGTATACTAGGAGAATGGATCGGAAACAAAAATTTGAGTGGGGGCAGTGGCGTACGGGAGTGGGGGGTAAAAAACTTTAGATTACGATATCTCACGAACCAATTGCACTAGACAAATAAAATTTGGTTTGTGTATAAAGGTTGACAAATGAAGTTTGCTGAAAGCAAAATTTTTCAAGGGGGCGGTGGAGCATGAAAGTGGAGGGGATAAGAATTTTTCTAAAAAATCACGTCTCATATCTCAAGAACAGTGTAAAATAAAAGCTTAAAATTTTTCCCAGAAGTAGGCCTAATACACCCCTAGCAGGAAACAAAATTTTGGAAGTGTGGGTGTAGTGGGTGAGGGTGGGGGAGGGTGAAAAGGAAAAAGTTCCGATTTTAATATCTGGACAACCTATTATGATATGGAGTTGAAACTTGGTATTTAGATAGAACTATATTAGTAGCATTTTGGAAAAATATAATTTTTTATAGGGGTAGTATGGTACGGGGATGGGGGGTGTTTTTCCTATCTATAGAAGGGCTTATGCTACAAAGTTGAAACTCGGTACGTTTATGTAAATCAACTAGAAAACTAATTTAGATAAAAAAAAAATTTTAAATATCCATTGGCGTTCGGGGGGGGGCAAAAAAAATGATCAGTGAAAATGAAATGCATATATTTTCACGGTTTTCGTCATATCTATTAGGTCTTTCCAAATATTGAGTTCATTTTTATTCTACGGCTTCTTCATGTAAATACCTAGAAAGCGTTTTCAGGATTTTTTAAAATTCGACCCCTAAGTGGGTGCAAAGGGGGTTGTAAACTTTTTCACGAATTCTACTATATCCCCACGTCTTATCAGATATCGAATATCTTTTTACTTTCACGTGCTTGCGTAATAATCGACTAAAACTTGTTTTTAAGTTTTTTCCTTTTTCAGCTCCTAAGAGGGTATAAACGGTTTGAACACGTTTTCACAAGTTACGTCATTTCTTTTAGAAGTAATAAGAAATTGAATTGGTTCCTACTTTCTCGTACTGTCTTCATATTTATTTATTAACTCCTTTCAGGATTTTTGGATATTCAACCCCCAAGTGGGTGTAAGGAGGTTGCATATCTGGTGATATATCGAATATCGAATGCATTTTTACTTCCTAAGGTTTCCTATATAAAAAGCCAAAAAGTCAATTTCAGTATTTTAGATATTCAATCCTAATGGGTATAAGGGGGTTGTATGCTTTTCAAAGTTTCGACATATTTCTTAGGTTCAATGAAATATTAGATCGCTTTTCATTTCCACAGACTTTTTATATAATCGCCTACAAACCCATTTCTCAATTTTTCGATATTCAACCCCCAAGGGTTTGTATATGTTTTCACAATTTTTGCCATCCCTTAGTTCTGATGAGATATAAAATTGATTATTACGGCCAACCAATTACTTCTTATGAAATCGTCTAAAAACCTGTTTCACAATTTTTTCGAAATTCAAACCCCAAGTGGAAGTAATGGGTTTGTATACGTTTTAACAATTCGTCATATCTCTTAATTCTGATAAGGCAGCAAATTCGTTTTTACTTCTATGGGCTTTTAGTGTACATAATATACTGAAATTCGAATAGTATACACGGACTTTTTCAATGTTTAATCGGCTAAAAATCTCTATTTTAAATATTTTTATATTAAGAACAAAAATAATTTTCCAAGAAATCTAATAATCTCGAAGCAACTCATGATACACTCCGACTTTGACCGCTCCCGAACTTTGACCCGAAAAATAATAAAGTTTCGCCCAGACCATTGGCAGATTTTTTTGGTATGTTTTGAAAAACAGTATAACCTACAAAATATAAAAAATAAAAAAAAAACCGTTTTGAGATAAAAAAAATTTCAAGGATAATTTTTATTGCGACAACCTTCCCCTTTAAAATAAGCCATATTTTAATATTCCAGGATAAAAATTACTAGAGATATAAATTTTCAAAAAGGACTCGGACACCATTTATGCGAAAACTTTAACATACTATAACTAACAAAAAAAATTAAATAGAAACAAAACATTGAATTTCAATTATTTTTTTCAGTAGTTCTTAAAGTACGAGTATAAAGTATAACAGTATAAATTTTCAAAAGAATCGGAAATGGCAAGGTCACAAATTTCGTCATTCTTGGCGGTTCTTGATGGAATAACCCTATTACCTACGCAATATGTTGTCTTGTAGTCTTTTTATCATAGTGCGTTTACACTCACCCTTGAGGCGATCCTCTACTTCCATCAGGTCATTGCAAACCGGTTTTCGTCAGCTGTGATCTTTGCTGTGTTGAAAGCAATTTACACTCCTTGCGGAGCAACTTGCCTATAAGTGCGAAACGACAGAAATACGATGAGCTGCAAATTCATTGCATGTGTGTACACATATGGAAACGTGCGTCGGAGAAAAAGTTGAAGAATGTTAGACTCTTGCGACTGCATGAGCCATCTGATTGGTTGATTTTATGGTGGGGATAGAGGCGCGACACAAACGTTGAGTGTTTGGTAAATCCACCATCATGGTTCTGTTCTGTGCTTTGCATTGCACCGTAGAACTACAGTAAATGCTAATTACAGTCCACATTGCAGTGGAGTAAAAAAAATTGGAGAACGGTTTAAGTATGTATGTTTAGAAAATTCGGAATTGGTCTTGGGGGGGCGGCCGCCCCCTCCGCACCCCCCTGTATCCGCCAATTTCCCGGGCTCCGTTTTTTTGGAATCAGTATGATTGGACTGGCATAAGCCGAACTTGACTGCTTGTTAACTCCAGCTTTTAATAAAGTCTTCACCTTTTTCAGCACTATTTCTTTTTCCTTTACTGCCAACCGATAATGACGCCTAAAAACTGGAACATCTGTTGTCACATGAATTTCCATTTCTCCTAAATGAATTAATCCCAAATCTTCCTCATTCTGTGCAAAACAGTGTCCCCTTTCCTTTAGTAAACGCAATAATCGCATTTTTCGTTTTTTGTTACCTCACCTATTTTCATTTTCTTATCAATTTTGTGTGTAATTAAAATTGTTTTAACAATTACATACTCTTTTGTCAAGAATACATCTGGATCCTGTTTCTGCCACTCGTCCATTCGCTCATCGTACTGGGTAGGCCCCTTGAAGTGGCCAAGTTTGTAGGGGTGGGCGTGTGAGGGGGGAGGAGGGGGAAGTGTTTTAGACGGAAAATTTTGGTTTCTAGATCTCAGCAACCGCTTATGCTAGGAGGCTGAAATTTGGAATTAATATAGATCTTCAGTAGTGGACCCATTTGCAAAAAAATTTCCGATATAGGTGAAGGGGTTTGGGAGTGGGGGAAAAATAATGCGTCCGAAACGCAAAAAAGGTGAGATCGACACTTTCTAAAATTTATATCTCCTAAACGGTTAATGTCACAAAATTGAAACTTAATGAATATCTGTAGGTATACTAGGAGAATGGATCGGAAACAAAAATTTGAGTGGGGGCAGTGGCGTACGGGAGTGGGGGGTAAAAAACTTTAGATTACGATATCTCACGAACCAATTGCACTAGACAAATAAAATTTGGTTTGTGTATAAAGGTTGACAAATGAAGTTTGCTGAAAGCAAAATTTTTCAAGGGGGCGGTGGAGCATGAAAGTGGAGGGGATAAGAATTTTTCTAAAAAATCACGTCTCATATCTCAAGAACAGTGTAAAATAAAAGCTTAAAATTTTTCCCAGAAGTAGGCCTAATACACCCCTAGCAGGAAACAAAATTTTGGAAGTGTGGGTGTAGTGGGTGAGGGTGGGGGAGGGTGAAAAGGAAAAAGTTCCGATTTTAATATCTGGACAACCTATTATGATATGGAGTTGAAACTTGGTATTTAGATAGAACTATATTAGTAGCATTTTGGAAAAATATAATTTTTTATAGGGGTAGTATGGTACGGGGGTGGGGGGTGTTTTTCCTATCTATAGAAGGGCTTATGCTACAAAGTTGAAACTCGGTACGTTTATGTAAATCAACTAGAAAACTAATTTAGATAAAAAAAAAATTTTAAATATCCATTGGCGTTCGGGGGGGGGGCAAAAAAAATGATCAGTGAAAATGAAATGCATATATTTTCACGGTTTTCGTCATATCTATTAGGTCTTTCCAAATATTGAGTTCATTTTTATTCTACGGCTTCTTCATGTAAATACCTAGAAAGCGTTTTCAGGATTTTTTAAAATTCGACCCCTAAGTGGGTGCAAAGGGGGTTGTAAACTTTTTCACGAATTCTACTATATCCCCACGTCTTATCAGATATCGAATATCTTTTTACTTTCACGTGCTTGCGTAATAATCGACTAAAACTTGTTTTTAAGTTTTTTCCTTTTTCAGCTCCTAAGAGGGTATAAACGGTTTGAACACGTTTTCACAAGTTACGTCATTTCTTTTAGAAGTAATAAGAAATTGAATTGGTTCTTACTTTCTCGTACTGTCTTCATATTTATTTATTAACTCCTTTCAGGATTTTTGGATATTCAACCCCCAAGTGGGTGTAAGGAGGTTGCATATCTGGTGATATATCGAATATCGAATGCATTTTTACTTCCTAAGGTTTCCTATATAAAAAGCCAAAAAGTCAATTTCAGTATTTTAGATATTCAATCCTAATGGGTATAAGGGGGTTGTATGCTTTTCAAAGTTTCGACATATTTCTTAGGTTCAATGAAATATTAGATCGCTTTTCATTTCCACAGACTTTTTATATAATCGCCTACAAACCCATTTCTCAATTTTTCGATATTCAACCCCCAAGGGTTTGTATATGTTTTCACAATTTTTGCCATCCCTTAGTTCTGATGAGATATAAAATTGATTATTACGGCCAACCAATTACTTCTTATGAAATCGTCTAAAAACCTGTTTCACAATTTTTTCGAAATTCAAACCCCAAGTGGAAGTAATGGGTTTGTATACGTTTTAACAATTCGTCATATCTCTTAATTCTGATAAGGCAGCAAATTCGTTTTTACTTCTATGGGCTTTTAGTGTACATAATATACTGAAATTCGAATAGTATACACGGACTTTTTCAATGTTTAATCGGCTAAAAATCTCTATTTTAAATATTTTTATATTAAGAACAAAAATAATTTTCCAAGAAATCTAATAATCTCGAAGCAACTCATGATACACTCCGACTTTGACCGCTCCCGAACTTTGACCCGAAAAATAATAAAGTTTCGCCCAGACCATTGGCAGATTTTTTTGGTATGTTTTGAAAAACAGTATAACCTACAAAATATAAAAAATAAAAAAAAACCGTTTTGAGATAAAAAAAATTTCAAGGATAATTTTTATTGCGACAACCTTCCCCTTTAAAATAAGCCATATTTTAATATTCCAGGATAAAAATTACTAGAGATATAAATTTTCAAAAAGGACTCGGACACCATTTATGCGAAAACTTTAACATACTATAACTAACAAAAAAAATTAAATAGAAACAAAACATTGAATTTCAATTATTTTTTTCAGTAGTTCTTAAAGTACGAGTATAAAGTATAACAGTATAAATTTTCAAAAGAATCGGAAATGGCAAGGTCACAAATTTCGTCATTCTTGGCGGTTCTTGATGGAATAACCCTATTACCTACGCAATATGTTGTCTTGTAGTCTTTTTATCATAGTGCGTTTACACTCACCCTTGAGGCGATCCTCTACTTCCATCAGGTCATTGCAAACCGGTTTTCGTCAGCTGTGATCTTTGCTGTGTTGAAAGCAATTTACACTCCTTGCGGAGCAACTTGCCTATAAGTGCGAAACGACAGAAATACGATGAGCTGCAAATTCATTGCATGTGTGTACACATATGGAAACGTGCGTCGGAGAAAAAGTTGAAGAATGTTAGACTCTTGCGACTGCATGAGCCATCTGATTGGTTGATTTTATGGTGGGGATAGAGGCGCGACACAAACGTTGAGTGTTTGGTAAATCCACCATCATGGTTCTGTTCTGTGCTTTGCATTGCACCGTAGAACTACAGTAAATGCTAATTACAGTCCACATTGCAGTGGAGTAAAAAAAATTGGAGAACGGTTTAAGTATGTATGTTTAGAAAATTCGGAATTGGTCTTGGGGGGGCGGCCGCCCCCTCCGCACCCCCCTGTATCCGCCAATTTCCCGGGCTCCGTTTTTTTGGAATCAGTATGATTGGACTGGCATAAGCCGAACTTGACTGCTTGTTAACTCCAGCTTTTAATAAAGTCTTCACCTTTTTCAGCACTATTTCTTTTTCCTTTACTGCCAACCGATAATGACGCCTAAAAACTGGAACATCTGTTGTCACATGAATTTCCATTTCTCCTAAATGAATTAATCCCAAATCTTCCTCATTCTGTGCAAAACAGTGTCCCCTTTCCTTTAGTAAACGCAATAATCGCATTTTTCGTTTTTTGTTACCTCACCTATTTTCATTTTCTTATCAATTTTGTGTGTAATTAAAATTGTTTTAACAATTACATACTCTTTTGTCAAGAATACATCTGGATCCTGTTTCTGCCACTCGTCCATTCGCTCATCGTACTTTGTTCTCGCCAAGGTTGCTGATGAGTATCTCATTCGGCTGTCCATTCTCCAAAACCCCTCCGGGCATCGCCGTCCAGGATTGGTTCTCTCTAAACATCCTTGGCATCATGAGAAAGGTTTCGCCGAGTTAGCCACCTTGCACTTCTATTACGCCCGCCCAGTGGATAAAGATAGGCACACAAAGTCTTCTCTAAGAACTGTTTTCCGCCGCGCAGGCTCTCCTTCCAAGGTAATTTGTTTGAGCACCTCGGCCGCGTCTCCATCCTTTACTTATATCGCTTCATTGTTACTCACCAACATTAGGTGCGTTTTAATGCTCTCTAGAGTAGGATAGGATAGCATAGAAAATTTATATACAAAATAACAACAACATTGCTGTTTTTACGATTCTTTATTACTTTTTTCCATAGATAGTAGGCTAGAATATAGATTTTAACCGGAATAGTTCCCCCAGTGAGCTCACTGGGGGAACTATGCGCGATAAATTCTCTAATGTAGCCTACTATCTATGGAAAAAAGTTATAAGGAATCGTGAAAACAGCAATGTTGTTGTTATTTTGTATATAAATTTTTTATGCTATCCTATCCTACTCTGGAGAGCATTAAAACGCACCTATTGTCACACCCGGACTCTGGATCGCTGGTTGTCCTAATAACAGCTCTACTTTGCTCATATCGCAACCATCGAAACATAACGTTCCAAATAGCCTCCTGGTTATTCTTTAGGTTGTCAGTAGCATAGTAACCTACACCGCTTCTCAGCATTAAACGCGTTCCGGACTTCAACCCAAAAAATAATAAAGTTGCGACTGTGGGTAGATTTATTTTTATAGAAGTTTCCATAGAAGTAAAAGCGAATTCAATCACATTAAACCTAAAAGGTTTTCGAAAACTTGAACAATACCTTAATATTGAAAAATACTTAAATCGGTTTTTAAAGCTTTTAGAAGTGAAAGTGAATTCGAAATATCAATAGACCTGAGAAATATATCTGAATTCGTGAATAAGTACACAGCCACTTTACACCTCCTTAGGGGTTGGATATTGAAAAATTTTGAAGAAATTTTCTAGGCTTTTATATAAAAAGCCTGCAGAAGTAAGATTGCTTTGATAGCTCGACACGTCTAAAAAGTTTTAACGAAATTCGTGAAAATGTGGAAAAAAAACCTTTTCACCGACATTTTTTTTACTCAACCTTTCGGATCTAAAACAGATCAAGGTGTAGGAGCAAGAGTTTATGGTGCTCGCTCAAATGTTAAATTCTACTGTAGCATGCATACCTTTAGTTTTTGCAACACGTGTCTGTAACCCACCAATCCAGCAAAAATAATAATTAAAAAATTATGAGAAAAAAGAGTTCTACGACAGACATCAATATTGGTAAATCTACATCTGCATCTATTGCATGTTATATTTCTATAAGTGTCCATAACTTTAAAGAAAGTGGTTCATTTGTAGAAAGTCTACAAATACTGTTCGGACTCTCACGTCCGAACTCTTCTTTCCTGAAAATAATTGGGAAAGGTAAGACAAGTAAAAGATTGCCGGTTTTGTGAGTTTTTTTTTGCTTTTATTGAATCGTGTTTCGTGGGTTTTTTTGTATGTTGTTTCGTGAGTTTTCCCTTTGGTGTTTGACTTGACTATTTATCTTTCTTCAAATTACCCCTTGAAAACAGAATCCGTATTCACGAGGGAGTCTGACCTAGACTGTGTCAGTTTTTAAAAAGAAAGAAAAAAAAAAGCAAAAGGAAATTTGTTGGTTTCCGGCAAAACTCTCCGTTGAATCTTCGGAGAATTACACAAGAAAGCAACAAGTATGAAATAGATCTTCTGATCGCTGAGCTACGAGCACTTACCCTTGTGTCCTTACGTCGAAGCGGCGTGTGTTTTAGAGTAAGATTTAAATGATAGCTGGCGCGAGCGTGCTCCGTCATGGCTTATATAGGCCCGTGGAGCTTTTATTATGTCCTTTTCCGAGCCTCGACAGACGGTGTCGTAAAAAATCAGCCGCCCGTGTTTTACAGCCGACGTGCTCAATAGTGGCCAGTATGGCCATGTTCAGTGAAGTCTGAACAAATACTGAACCGATTCTAAATTAATTTTCGTTTGCAGATACCAGATAGATATCGAGTGAACAATTAGTTTTCATTAGAGAGATCTGAGAAACGTAAATTTAGTGGCAAGAGGGTTTGTGATGAATACATTATATTTGAGCCGGCAACACTAGCAGATTTAAACCAAGAGACGACTGAAATTCAGTTTTCTAATTGTTATATTTAAATTGTTTCCTTGTAAATCGGCTCTGTTGTAAACTAGCAAAATAACACAATTTGCGTCGGTCGAATAGCCCAAATTTTTACCCGCGAATTGAATATTTAAATAGCCCAAATCGCGGGAAATAGCCCAATCTGGCAACCTTAAACGTAATTATCAACTGACAGTTTGAAAAGTAAACAAAACTTCGAATTCTATTTATTTTCAAGTTTATCGTTTCATTGTCTGAAAGTGGTTCATTTATAATTTGATGACAGTGATAGTGACGACGAAATACTAAATTTAAATGAGTTTCGTCGAAATCTTAGGACAGAAAATGACCCCTTAAAATTGAATGATATTACGTCAGTTATTATTGATATTTTAATAAAATTGCAAACTACCAAATAATTATTGCATTTTTTTAAAAAAAATGTTCCGCTTTACGAAGGAAACGTTTAAGTGCGTCTTAGAGATATTAGAATTGCCATCTTAAGCCCCGAACACAATGCTCCCGTTCCGTTCAGCTGTCAAAGTAGACCTTATGAGCAGGCCATGTAAATGCACGCAACGGTCGTAACGGAACGGATCGGAAAAGTTGACCAAAATTCAACTTTTACGGATCACATAACCTCACTTGTCGTGACGGAACAGAACGGAACGGAAGCATTGTGTTCGGGGCTTTAATTGCTTCCAATTCCAAGCTTTTTAGCTGAAAAATATCTATAATGCGCTTTTTCTAAATCGCATAAAAAAATCGCGAATAAAATTCAAGTTTTAAACATTTTCTTCGGCTTATTCTAAAAAAAAAGTTCTCAAGAAACTTCTCGCGAATATCTCACACAGCCGAATTGGTAACACCACGAAAAGAAAGGGATAAGAAACCAAGAAGAAGACACATGGAAGCAATTCAAAAGTTGCTTACTTGAAAAATCTAAGGATTGAAAGATCGAAATTTGAATCGCGTATGTAACCACACCGGAAATGGGATTGAAATGACAAATAACATGACCTGAAATCTGGGTAAATTATTACTCTCGAACACGAAATTTTACACACACGCTTCAAGAACACCGCGTCGTGAATAACTTCTTTATCTAGGCTATGTTTTCCAACAAATCAACTCTTTGGTCAACAGAAAATGTCAAACGGCGCTCGATCTTTCGATGTACGTTTACATGAGAAATTTCGATCCGATTTCGATTCGATCCAGGTCGAGAAGTTGGATCGGATCGACTTGATCTCAACTCAATCCGATCTGCGTCTACATGCGATTTTAAAGGATTGAATCTGGATTGAATCCGATTTAAATCCTCCATGTATACGTAGTATATGAGCGTTTATTTCATTTGGAAGTAAACCTACTGTGACGTCACTAAGCAAAATACACGAGCAAAGTAGGTTGGAAGCAAGTTCACCTTACGAGTAGTCTAGTCTGCAGCGGAAAAGCTTATGCATGGCCGCTGGAGAACTTGCTTTCACCTTCCTCTGTGCTTGTGTTTTCTTCTGGACTGAAAATGATGCTGTCTGGCAATGCGCATGCGATATTTGGATTTTCGAGCAAACTTGGAATGCGAGGAGTGATAACACATAAGAGTTAAGCCTCAGTTATAAAGCCTCAGTTATATTCGTTCCGATCCGATCCGGCAACGTCGGAGGGGAAAAATTTCTAGGCACAATGATTCCGTTCCGACATCCATCAAAGTGACACTGTCGAGGTGTAATTTTGATTTTTAATGAGTATAAGGAGGTGGTGAAATTCAATAATTCACCTCTTAGCGTCGGAACGGATAGAAGTTGAAAGCTGGTTAACTTTACCCCTCCGTTTTGTGTCTCGGCTAATTACCGGAACGATTGTGACTAGGCCTTCCGAAATTCCCTTTAGATGTGTGTCTGATGGAGAAACTCAACACTCTCCGTTTTCCGGATCGGATCGGATCGGAACCATTATAACTGAGGCTTAATGGTTCCGATCCGATCCGATCCGGAAAACGGAGAGTGTTGAATTTCTCCATCCGACACACATCTAAAGGGAATTTCGGAACGCCTAGTCACAATAGGGATGTTAAAAAAATTTCGATATATCGAAATTGCGATATTTTTTTAACGATATATCGATAATATCGGCCGATATTGTAAAAAGCGATATATCGATATATCGATATTGAAATACGACTATCGGACTCGATATTTTTTTAAGTATAGCATATTTTAGAAATCGAACGGGTTTTTTGCATTTAATCTGCATTTCTGTTTATTTATGTGGGATGCCAGAAACGTTGAAAGTAGAAAAAAAAATGTCGATCACGGAAACCATATCTGTCGAAACTAGGTTCAAGGCACGTGATATATACGGGCGCATGCACGCAAATCTTCACTTCAGGCGCCAATTCAAATATATGTACGACGAGGCAACCAGGCAACTATCAGAAATACCTGATTGTCCCTGTCTCATCGTTGTCATCCGAAAGAGTTGCGTCGGGAATAAATATTGTGGTGCCAAATAATCGCAGTCGGCTTACTGGAGAGCATATTAAAGAGCGAGTATTCTTAACAACTATCCCAGAAAAGTACTGGTTCTCATAAGCTTACATTTTAAAAATATGTCAATATATAATATTTCATTAATAAATAATTAAAATCAAGTTTGCTCTTAATACTTTTTTCGATTTTGCCCCTTTTAGCCTTATTTCTTAAAAATAATATATTTAAAAAATAACAGTATTTCTATCCGGAAACTTTATTTCGATCAAAAAAGGCATTTGATTTCATAAGTCAACAGAGAAGAAATTTCCGCTTTTCACCAACATTTCCAATAGATCAATCAAAAAACTCTCAGATATTGAAATTGCAATGATAAAATTGAAATTGAATTTCAGACTCTAAAAATCTGCCAACAGTCTGGGCACAACTTTATTATTTTATGGGTAGAAGTCCGAAACGTGTTTAATGATGAGATGCTGTGTAGGTTACTATGCGACTGACAGCCTAAAAAATAATGTTCCAAATAGCCTTCTGGCAAATGAGTCCACTATCATAGTACTACATAAGTTCCAAGTTTCAGCCTCCTAGCATAAGTGGTTCCTGCGATCTGGAAACCAAAATTTTTCGTCTAAAACGCTCCCCCCTAGTCCCCCCTTACACCATCCGTGGGGGTTCACCGAATCTACCCACCATAAAAATTTCAATTTAATACCTTAACGGGTTTGGGAGCTACGCGCCTTCAAACGATTTTGTGTACGGCGTACGGCGTATACGGCGGACAGATGGACATTTTTTTTTTGCTTTTTTGGTGTTTACTAGTCCTAAAACGTGTAAATACAAAATTTCAGGGTAGCAAATTTTTTTGAAATATCAGGTCGATCACAATACTTTATTATTAAAAAATAATAAAGTAAAATAGCTAAATTTGGCAACTGTGACCGAAGGCAACGAAATCAAATGTCATTTATTTATTAGCTTTCGGTTTGCTAAAAGCCGCGTGCGCCGTATTTTTTTACTAATGTTAATTTTGATGCAGCATTGGAGTTTATTTTTCATTGGAAAAAATATTCGATATATCGATATATCGATATTTTTCTCCGATATATCGTCAGCCGATATTGATATTTTTTTCAATATATATTTCGATATATCGATATTTTTTCCGATATTAACATCCCTAAGTCACAATCGTTCCGGTAATTAGCCGAGACACAAAACGGAGGGGTAAAGTTGACCAACTTTCAACTTCTATCCGTTCCAACGCTAAGAGGTGAATTATTGAATTTCATCACCTCCTTTGCCTCACTAAAAATCAAATTTACACCTCGACAGTGTCACTTTGATGGATGTCGGAACGGAATCATTGTGCCTAGAAATTTTTCCCCTCTGACGTTGCCGTATCGGATCGGAACCATTATAAAGCCCCGAACACAATGCTCCCGTTCCGTTCCGTTCAGCTGTCAAAGTAGACCTTATGGGATGACCATGTAAATGCACACAACGGTCGTAACGGAACGGATCGGAAAAGTTGACCAAAATTCAACTTTTAAGGATCACATAACCTCACTTGTCGTGACGGAACGGAACGGGAGCATTGTGTTTGGGGCTTAACTGAGGCTTTATCAGAGTAGTTGTTATTATTGAAATTTCGATTTGCAGAATATGATTACTTTCTTTATCTGTGAATGTATATTTTTTGTTGTTGTTATTGCTACAGTAGTTATATTCGAATACGCTTCATTTATATACGTATAGTTACATCTTTGTTTCTTTGATAAGTCTACCAACATATAATTTTTACAATTATTTATTTAAAAAGTAAATTATTATACAACTTAATGAATTTCAATAAATCATATATCTATCTATCTATCTAACCTCTTAAGTGATGAATCAATGGATTTCATTGATTCCGTACAAACACGAATGTAGTAATCCTTACACTTTCTTTTTTGTGTTGTCTGTTCATTTTCGATGTCGCTGCTTTGACATTTTCATTCTCAACTTCAGAAGCTACATTTTCAGCATCAGATGTCATATTTCCGTCTCCTTTATTTCCGTCATCGAAGATCGACGTACATGGATCGGTTCGTTTGGACTAATCATCAGTTTTATTCTGAACCGTTTGGATAATCCCCTTGACGTTTTTTTTAGCCCCGTCTTGCCACTGAAAGGTTCTCCTCTGGTTTTGTGGAGACTTTTTCGGTTGCTAGAAAATTTTTTTGGAGGTGTTGTGCTTCCTATCAGCATCCGGCTGATTGAAACATTCATTTGGTTTTCCTCTCGCGTTATCTAAAATAAGCCATATGCCAGTCGTTGATGTTCTGCTATTGCACGAGCATAATAATGACTCAGCCATATCAGAGTAAGTCAATACTCGGCCTGGCCTGTAGTGCTATGACGTCGTGTTACTCGAATTTCAGGGGATTCCACATGTTTTGTTTTTCGAGTGACACGGCGAAATATGTGCTACCGGCCAAAGGTAATGATAATGGTTGGGTTATTGTTTTGCTTTTTGCATACAATGTGCAATGGCAATTTTTCCGCAATGTTTGCGACCCACAAATGGGCACATTGCACTCAACCAACGTGCTTGCACTCTTTGTGGGTCGACAGAAAAGTGCCGATCGTTTTGCTATCGATTTTTTCGCTTGGATCGACGAGTTGAACGACTGGCACATTTAGAATTAAGATAAATTGCATATTTTTAGTATTTAAGGTACTGAATGTGATTTCTCGACCTCAGTCTTTTTTCAAAATTTAAGAACGTCATAATAAAAGTTTACTTTAAACCTACGCAAGTTTCTTTTTGATCGCCCATAGATACGCAGGTAAAACCTTACACAGTGAAAATAATAATAGTCGTTTCTCTTTTCAGCTAAACAAAACTCTCAAGGTAATTTGCGTCTCCATTGGAGATGCTTATGCCTCTTTTTCGGTTCCAACTGCGGCGTTCTTAGGAATGCCGGAACCAATTTTCAGCATAAATAAATCTTCGTTTTAATTCGACTGTAGTGGGTACTGCAGTCTCAACATTGGCGCAGCCGGTTTAAACTATTAGCAATTATTGCTAATAGTCGAGCCTACGGGCATACATTTTTCAACAAGAAGATTTAGAAGATTTTTCGCACATTTTAAACTTGTTAGTATTTACGGACAAAATTTTTTTTTCTCATTTTTAATTGCAAAGAAGATTTAGCAGAGAAGCAATTGAATAATTTTTCCAAAAATTTCAAACTTTTTTTAATAAGAAGATTTAATTACACTTTTCATTTGCAAAGAAGATCCAGAAGACACGCAATGAAGATTTAATTTCACCAAGTTCAGTGATTTCTCTTAATTTGTATTCCATAGCAAATTTGGTCTTTGTCTATAGTTTTTCCTTTTCTCTTCTTCAATCGTTTTTATTTGCCAAACCATCAAAGTCATCACACTCCCAACAATTATTACATTTCAAACTATTTCCTTTTTACTTTTAAAGACTGAGCCGTTTTCTAGCCAGTTACGAAATACTGGCACCAGGGACAATAACCAACTTTTCAAATGTCATCTTATGAAGTAACTAGTGAGTCAGTGTCTCCAATGTTTCCCATTTTCCAAACTCCGAATCAAACAGATAGGACACAACGTTACTACTCGAGTACAGCTAAAACGCTCGATAGGGTATTATGGGAAATCAGGATGACGCACCAGACATCAACAGAAGACATTTTAAGTTTTTCAAGGCGTCTGGATAGTCTTAGGACGACAGCTCACAAAATTATTGATGACCAATACACTACTGCAGACTCAGTGACCTTACTATCTGAAATGAACGAGTCGGTTATAAGGACTTTCAAAATGGGTCTTCTCAATCCAGCAGTACGGCAATGCATGCTCACTAGCACGGAAAATTCATTCCACGAACTAGTAGAGAAAGCTGTCAGCATTTCGCTAAGGTTAAGTAACAATCCTAACATTTTTAAAGGCACAGGTAACACAGGAGCATTGCCGCCAATGGGTCATACTCATCCCAGTCGTTTACTGCATTCATCTCAAAAAGAAATTTACCATAAGAAAAATTATTTTCCTCAGTCAAAGATACAAAAAGTCCAAATCGCCAATCCAAACCACATTATCAAGTTAAAATGTGAATGGTGTTGAAGGCTAGGTCATATAGAGAACACTTGTTTTCACAAGAGTAGCTTCTTGGTAAAACACCTTAAACGATTAGAGGACCAGCTCGACAAGCATTGCTGCGATCCGATGGATAAAACCCATACCGTACAGCCTCAAAACGTTAGTAACGACACTAACAGCACCCATAAACGTATACGCATCAATACGGTTAATGCAGTAAGTAAGAAAAACACATATCGTAGGAACCGAAAAGCAAAAAGGGTTGGCAAAAGGGAGCCAAACAATCACCGGGAGAGCACGAACTCAAGCCTGGGTACCAGTTTCCTACAGCTTTTGCACCTCACCTACATATTTATCCGAACGAATGTACTCGGATGTGAGGTAAAACCAACAGGTTGTCCAGGTTAAACACTTTGGCAAAAGTTAAAGGAAATAAACTGTTGATACCTACTGTAAACACTCCTGACGATTATCCTTTAAATACAGATCGTGTTCCAGTCTTCCATAATTTAAATCGCAAAAAAGCTAAGTCCTCGGCTGGCAACATACGTAACAAAACGTATCTAAAGCCCAAATCCGAATTGAATAACCATGCCAATAATCTGCCGGACGGTATTCAACAAAAGGTATGTCACCCTGGAATTCTCCACTCTTGGCAGTGCCCAGAAAAGCGGATTTCGACGGAAAAGGAAATGGTTAGCTCACGTAACTTAAATGAAGCCACCATTAAGTGCGCGTTTCCTCTGCCCGGAATTATAGGTATTTCGGACCAGTTAGGTCATTGTTGCAATTTTCCTATTCACAACCAAGCCAGCGGCTATAACCACGGTCTCATAGATCCGGTAGATAAGCTTTAAAAAATGAATTCAGCACTGGTTTAGTTTTTCCGATGTTTAATCGAATATCACTCATTATTTTTTTTTAAAACAATACATTCATAAGAAAACTATACTCACACCACATCAATTTAAGACTTACGCACACATTCACACAAAAAAATGTTTATAATCAATTAACTTCCATTTATCAAATAATAAATATTCGTTTCGTTCCTTCAACTCATAATAAAAAAAAATTTTTTTATGTAAAAGCTAAATTAATCGCAAATTGTTAATATATCACTATCACTATTTTGAATAACTTGAACTGAAAAATTTTGCTCAAGAACATTTAAATAACGATAATGTAACGATAAATAAAAATTCCGAAAAAGCTACAAAAAGTAGAAAAATATATGTTAAGAATATAATATAAAAAAATAAATATAAAAATTGTGGCAAATAAAAATTCGAATGAGATAAGAATTAAAAAAAAAAATTTTGAAAGAAAAATTAAAGAGATTATACAGAATATAACAATCGAGTTGTCAAAACTTATTTTCGATGAAAATTAATAATATAAAAAAATTAGAAATATGTACATAAAGAAAAATAAGTTAATTAGTCGTAGACTTTTCGTCGTAAAAATTTGTTAATAATATAGTCTTAAAAAAAAAAATGTTTATAAGTCATTACAAAGCAGTTTTTTAAAAAATATATACCTACATACTATATAAATATTTCCGAAAAACATTAAGATACATGTCTCTATCAGAAAACAAATAAATAATGAAATTAATGTAAAATTGCCAATATGAATGAATAAGTATTAATTATTAGTAAATAATGAACAACTTGTATAACACAAAAATAATTGTGTATACCAGCAACATAAACAATGTACCGATGCTCTTTTCCACACCTAATACAATCAACGAAGTTACTTCTTCGAGATGGTGTAGATTATCTTACGAGGGGAGAGGCGCCTTTAGTTTCGTTATACATTATAGAGATCAGCATTCAGGTGAAATTCAACGAGAAATCTTGAAGCATTGTCGACCGGCAAATTTAATTAATTCGAACGACATCGAATGTTGTTGTCCGGGAAATCCGTCAAAATCAATTGGATCCGCATACGGCTACATTCATTTACAGTAACGAAACACGATCCAGAGATGAAAGTCCCGAAGAAAAACTCGACGAAATTGTGCAGTGCTTACATCAAAAGAAGCTCACTAAATCGCTGTCGCAGATCCGAGGAATATCTCCTTGTTGCTGAAGATCACGCAGGTTTAACTACAAGTTAACCAACTTCCGAAACGACAATACAGCATTCTTACAAGTCAACTATAAGACGACCATACGATATTTTCAATAATTCACAAATAACATCGATTTCTAGAACGTATTGCAGAAATTGTCGGTGATCTAACGACCTCGAATATTCAACTCAAGTCCATACATCATTTGAGTAGCACAGGAAACAAGGAGATTCAGCTGCCATACGAACGGACACTCTACATTTCCACAGAGTACAAGCAGCCACAGATCGACTACTCCCGGCTGACAGCGACAATCAAAGCTGCCTTGCTGATCCCCAACACAACCATTATGAGTATTAAGCCTAACATCTTGCCGCTTAAAGTAGGGAATCACCAAGACATTAGCAGGTCCCTATCCGAAGGTCAACGATTTTTGGAGTCATTACGCCAAGATCTTCAAGCTATTGACTTCTGAAGGTCAGCGAATATGATCAAGAGCTCACCATTCATCGGTACTCCATGGCATCAGTGGGGTCGGGAACGTTCGTTCTTCTGTTAATTGGTACGGTATAAGCGGAAACACCCTGCAAAACCCCCGTACTCAGCAAGCGGAAAAGCAGCAGCGGATAAGACCCATTTCAACGTCTTCCTGCGCCGAAGTTCATCCCCTATTTCCGACTTTGCACCGCATAGGAGCGCACCGAGCTTTAACACGACCATCGACCTGAAACCAAACTACGGGATCCCGCTGCCTGTGTTGAAGACTTGCAAACCCTCAACATCCCGAACCTCGATGCGAAAATATAATGGTCCAATCTTTGCCTGCGTCTAGACGCACCATAACTACAACCGTTTATCTATTAGTTTGAAATTCAATAATAATAAAAAAAAAAATAAGTATTAGTATTAGTATTATATATTTGTCATAAATTCAGAAATAAGTATGTATGTATTTATGCGCGAGAGTAAAACCAAACTTAGAGGATAGGGAGGGATGTTGTACCCAGCTTCCAATCAGCATCCGGCTGATTGAAACATTCATTTGGTTTTCCTCTCGCGTTATCTAAAATAAGCCATATGCCAGTCATTGATGTTCTGCTATTGCACGAGCATAATAATGACTCAGCCATATCAGACTAAGTCAATACTCGGCCTGGCCTGTAGTGCTATGACGTCGTGTTACTCGAATTTCAGGGGATTCCACATGTTTTGTTTTTCGAGTGACATGGCGAAATATGTGCTACCGGCCAAAGGTAATGATAATGGTTGGGTTATTGTTTTGCTTTTTACATGCAATGTGCAATGGCAATTTTTCCGCAATGTTTGCGACCCACAAATGGGCACATTGCACTCAACCAACGTGCTTGCACTATTTGTGGGTCGACAGAAAAGTGCCGATCGTTTTGCTATCGATTTTTTCGCTTGGATCGACGAGTTGAACGACTGGCGCATTTAGAATTAAGATAATTTACATATTTTTAGTATTTAAGGTATTGAATGTGATTTCTCGACCTCAGTCTTTTTTCAAAATTTAAGAACGTCATAATAAAAGTTTACTTTAAACCTACGCAAGTTTCTTTTTGATCGCCCATAGATACGCAGGTAAAACCTTACACAGTGGACATAATAATAATCGTTTCTCTTTTCAGCTAAACAAAACTCTCAAGGTAATTTGCGTCTCCATTGGAGATGCTTATGCCTCTTTTTCGGTTCCCACTGCGGCGTTCTTACGAATGCCGGAACCAATTTTCAGCATAAATAAATCTTCGTTTTAATTCGACTGTTGTGGGTACTGCAGCCTCAACAGAGGCCAGAGACCAATGGTCTCAAGGTAGAACCCTGCGGAACGCCAGTTAAGGAGCGGAAAGACAACTATTTGCTTGCGATTGTTAAGATAAGACGAAAACCAACCTAATAGCGCACTACTTAGTCCAAACGACTTTAATTTTCGAACAAGCGTATAATGGTCAAGTTTATCAAATGCTTTCGAAAAGTCGGTGTATACCGTGTGAACATTAAGTCGGTTTTCAAGAGCCTTAGATACAGAATTTGTAAAGGAAGCTAGATTCGTCTCCGTGGAGCGACCTTTGAAGAATCCATGGTGTTTGGGAGAAATAGCGCTGCCGACTTGACGAAAGATGACTTCATGCAGTAGTTTTTCAAATATTTTAGAGAAACAAGAAATAATACAGATAGAGCGTAGTTTTCAACGCTGTTTTTATCCCCATTCTTAAATATAGGTAAGACATGGGAGTTTTTCCATACGGTTAAAAATATTTTTTCCGTGAGCGACATATTAAATAATATAATGAGAGGCTCGGCCAGAATATTACCTACCCTCTTAACAAATACATTCGGAATGTTGTCCGGACTTGCGCCACCATTACAGTCTAGTGAATTGATTAAGGCAAGAACCTCAAATTGAGAGAATGCAGGTGCTGAACTATCGTCCTGGTCATCCAAATTTTCACTCATTGACTGAGAGGCAGAAGAAGAAGAGTACACAGAGCTAAAATATACAGAAAATAAGTTTGCGATAGAGCGCGGTGTCACAGCCATCACTTAGATGAGCTACGCCGTGTTACGTGGCGAATTCAAATATTTCCAAAATTGATGAATATACCATGTGCTCTGGTGGCAAATTTCGGAACCCTATAAGATAGACAGAAACTGGCAGTTGCATGTGATTTTCATACAAAATTGGGATTGAGCTCGAATAAAAGTTGTTTACTACAAAATATCGCTTAAAGTGAATTTAAATGAACCTCATAATTAAATAAGAAAGACAAACGTATCATAACATATCAAAAACAAAATTTATTTTTTTCAGAAACCAATTTCAAGCACCAAAATGAAAGAATAATATAACGAAAAAACGGTTTATGTTCCTTTTAGATAATTTAAAAATTATTCCATATTTCTTTTTTCCGGAATATTAAACATTTGTGAAGTTATTTCGAAGTTTATACCGCCCGTTCATAAAGGAAAAATGTTCATTTTCTGACTTCGTTGTGCGGGTTTGAGTCTAACATTTTCGGAATGTAGAACCGGAAATGAATACCTTACTATCAACCGCACCGATCGTCATCAATTTTTATTATGTCTTTCATAATGAAATTAAGAGAGAATCAAAAACTTCCCGAGCTCCAAATCACAAAATTACACACGAACCGCCATATAACAGTCAGCTGACAAAAATTTGTCTATCTTAAAGGTTTGTTTTTTTGCTACCAGGTGGAGATTTCCAACTTTACCATTCGTCAATAGTTTGTCGTTGCCCAAACTAAGAGATATGTCATGTTCATCTTAAAGTGCTCTTACACGAGCGATTTAGATTGCTCAATTTGTAGCAATTCCAGACAATTCTGTCGTCACGAAAACATACAGCAACATTTAGCATCAGCAATTCACGATATGGATCAATTGGTGGTCAACTCATTGCTCAGCAGTGACTAGCGATATGGAGCAATAGTCAGAAATTTGGCAATGAGATCATACACGGACAATTTAGTGCATGCAATAAATCAGTCATGCTTGAAGGCGAAATTTTAGTAGCTGCGTGTGCAATAGTTATTATTCATTATAAAAAATATAAGAAGAAAAATCGGCCAACAGTCCGGGCGCATTTATTCGTACATAGAGCAGATACCAGATCACACGCGGTATAATACCGACGGATCTAAGACCACGATCCAAACATCAGCCGCCATAATAGCATACAAACCAGCAGCCTCTAACCCCATACAGATGGCGGTCAAATTACACTAGGACACGAATGCGTTCGAGATGGAAACATACGCTGTATACTTAGCGGCCAGAACCGCTCTCCAAAAAGGAAATTCATCAAAAATCTTCACGGACTGCAAGTCGGTAGTTGAAGCAGTCAACAAACCCAACCCCACCGAACCGATGATACGTATCCTGCGGAGCCTTTGGAACTAAACTTTTCTGGATTCCTGGCCATGTTGGAGTAAAAGGAAACAAACAAGTCGACCAGCTAACCAAATCAATCATCGCGCCACACCACGAGGAGGTCCTGCCTAGTTTTATCAGCCTCGTGCGATGAACGGCCCGAAAAAATCTACTCCAAGAGAACCAAGACGCTTGGAGTTCTAGCACTACCTTTTTAGCTAGCCACTGGCCAATCGTCTCACTACTGGCTTACAGCTACCAGTTGGAAAGAGGTGCAACTGTAGTCTTGGCCCGGTCCCGACTTGGTCACTCCCGGCTAACGCATGAACACTACCTAATCAGGACTCCACAGCCAGGATGCCTCCACTGCCAGCGACCACTCACGATGGAGCATATATTGAACAGCTGCCAGATTACACGCCGCTACTTCCAGCATTCTCCCCCTTCCTTACACCTCCTCCTATTCACAACAGATCCCTCTACCCTCCTGCAGCTCCTTAACCACCTTAATCTCACAAAACGCCTATAACCCAGAACCTCTCCTCGGTGAAAACATTTGGATTACAATATCTTCCGAACCAATTACATAGGAAGCTAGCTAGGAGAGCCATTAAAGCGTTTGGGAGCGTCGAACCGAACGATTTATCGCTTATCCAGTCCAACAGACTGAATTGGGCAATAGAGTACCTGGAGCTGCACCCTCCATCGGAAAAGGGTAAATTGGACCCCTCGTCGGTTCAAACTGGTCGTTTCTGTACTAGAAATTGTAATTTAACCTCACAAAAATCGCCTGTTTATGTACTAGTTCGCCTGTTTTTGTACTAATGAACATTGCTATCAAATTGCGTTTTTGAAGTGTGTTAGTGCGAATATGTGAAGAGTCGGAAAAAAAAGCTGTCGGTTCCCTTCCACAATTCTAGTACTTCTTTTTCTTTGGTATGGAAGTGTGTGTGCGCGAAATTGTGGTTTTCAATTGAAAATTTCCGTATTTCTTTCATTTCTTTTATGGAAATTTACAATTTTGCAGCGAAAAGTCAATCATTTCGAATGTTTAGAAAGCAAAATCCCATAAACATGAAAAAAAATTAAATTTACTGGTTTTTCACCTTGGTACGCATCTGCCAAACCCCTCTTAGAGGCTGTTTTGGTGTGAGTGCGTATACAGTAACCCTAGTGAGGACCAATCGAAGACGGGAATCCGGTCGTGTGAGGGCAAGCAAAGCCAAGCGAAGAAGCCGAGACCTGCAATGTCGCTGCCTACGACGTCACTGCCAAACTTGCGTCCAACCTCGAATATACCGGAGGAGTTCCATGTGGCGATAAGGGATGTGAGCGTCTCTGACTGCAGGATCTCCAGATAGATATGGGCTTTGGTTGAACTAGGTGCTCACTGATAGTGCGGAGGGATCAGAAATCTCCTTTGCCATCGATGACATTGCATGGTATCGGGGAGTGCGGACCATGATCTCCAAGGATGAACAGACGCGGACAAGGCTCTCTCGCTACGTCTCTCAGATCGGCAATCTGTGGGACGGAGCGAAATTCGATGTGGTGCCGAAGTCATCGCCCGTTAGGCCACAGACTTGGGTATGGGTTCCGGGACCCTCCTATGAGGACGCGAAAATTCTTGGTCTGCTGAAGATACAGAACCTGGACGTTCCTATGGCGGGACTAAGTATCGCCAAGAGAAACCCACCAGCTAACGGGGGACAACGTCTTCTACTGGTATGGGACAAAGAAGCGATCCCGACACTGGAAAAGAAGAAGTGGGAGCTGCAATACTGATGTAGCAGGACGTCTGTAAGGTTCCCGCAGATCGAAACGGAGACTCAGGAAACCATTAATGAAGGTATTACAACTTAACCTTCATCATAGTGAAGCCGCATCCGGCAATCTCTTGAGGTTGCTTGATTTGTGCAAAATCGGTGTGGCTCTCTTGCAAGAACCCTGGTTGTCAAAAGATTGGATACAGGGTCTGAAATCAGCAGGATTGGATTTGTTCTTCTCGAAGGACACAGGTAAGCAGAGAACTTGTATTCTGATTAGGAAAGGAATTAATTCTTTTCTCCTGAATAATTACAGCTATGGTGACCAGACTGCAGTGAAGGTATAGGGATCTGATGGTAATAGCATTATTGTCGCCCCTCTCTACCTTCCGTATGACAGCGAAGAACACCCACCTTCTGACGGGTTCCGACACTTGATCAGCATGGTGGAAAGGAAGAAGATCAACATCGTGGTGGGGTGCGACGCTAACGCTCACCACACTCAATGGGGCAGCAGAGATATCAACAGTAGGGGTGAGTCACTTTTTGAATATATTTGCTCTTCCAAACTTATATTATGCACCAGAGGTGATGATCCTACTTTTGTTGTTAGAAACAGAAGTGAAGTCTTGGACATAACTCTAAGATCGAGCTAAGGCACGAAGTTTGAAGTCGTAACTGGTCAGTCTCAGGAATGGAATCCTTCTGTGAACATAGAAAAATTATGTTCACGGTATCTTGCGATATAGTGCGTGGTAACTCCTTCATAACAACATCAAAAGAACTAACTGGGAGAATTTTGTAAGGATAGTCAGTAGGAACCTTAGGCAGGAAATCATCAGCTTAAGCAGTGCGGAACTACTTGACAGGGAGATGGAGATGATTTCAGAAACCTTAATGACTGCCTTTAGATCGGCCTGTCCACTTTCAAATGAGGTGGGAAAGGTGGTCCGAAGTGGTGGTCAAAGGATCTTAAAATTCTGAGAGGAAAACTCAGAATGATTTGGACTGGGATGCATACAGACTCAGCCAAAAAGAATTTAAATCGCCAAGCGAAGTTCATGGAGGAAACTCTGCGAGGAAATAGAATGTATTAATGAAGCATCTAGAATGCGCAGGATCCTCGCCAAGGACCCCAGTGTTCCTGGGTACTTGAGGAGGAATGACGGAAACTGGACGGAATCGAGTTGGGAAAGTCTGCATCTACGGATGGAGACGCACTTTTCGGGGTGCATCTCGGAGCTTGGGAACGCATCTAAGGTAGTAGATCTCTCTGTAGCGGACGCAGCCATTGTAAATCGGACAATCTCTCTTGAAAGGGTAAGGTGTGCGGTTATGTCCTTCTCTCTCTTTAAGTCTCCGGGAGTGGACGGTCTGACGCCCATTATGCTGCAGAAGACCATGCCACTTATTGGTCCTTCCTTGGTGAGGATCTTTAGAAGTTGTCTAACTCTCGGGTATGTCTCGAAGATGTGGCATGAAGTCAGGGTAATTTTCATTCCTAAGGCTGGCAAGCCAAGCCACATCCTGGCCAAGGAATTTAGATCCATTAGTCTCTCATCGTTTTTACTGAAAATAATATATTGAGGGTGCCTTCAATAATGTGGAGACAAGTGCATTCGAGAAGGCATTGAATAGATTGGGTGTTGACTCATTCATTTCGTGCTGGTTTGTATCGATGCTACGGGGTAGAATTATCAACTCCTCTCTGGGGGATGGATGTAGCAGAATGAAAGCAACCCGGGGAACCCCACAGGGTGGGGTGCTATCTCCACTGCTGTGGGTCATAGTGGTTGACGAAATTTTACAGGCTCTATCTTTGACCGGAGTCAGGGTGGTTGCCTACGCGGTTGATATCGTTCTGATGGTGAGAGGTAAGTTCCTAGATATCTTGAGCGATTTACTAGAAGTTGAGCTCAAATCCTTGAGCAGGTGGGCTGGTAACTGCGGTCTCAACATTAATCCGGAGAAAACCGACCTTAACCTCTTTACGAGGAAAAAAGACCGAGAATTCAGGCCCCCACGCTTGAATGGCATTACCATCCCGCTCTCCCTTAGTGTGAAGTACTTAGGAATCTATCTCCATCCTAGGTTGAACTGGAAACTTACGATTGACGACAAGATCAAGAAGGCATCGAATGCTTACTACGCTTGTCAGAAAATGGTAGGGAAAACCTGGGGCCTTAACTCGAGGATAGTGCACTGGCTGTACATCACGGTAGTTAGACCTGTTCTTACTTACGGGTCACTGGTGTGGTGGCATGCATTGGAGGTCGGGACTAACAGGGTCGCCATGAGCAGAATTCAAAGAATGCCACTCATTGGGATTACTGGGGCCTTCCCATTGGAATTAGCGGTATTTGCGGCTATTGGATGGGAGGCACTAGGATCTTGTCAATTTTATTGTGTTTTGCCATGCCGGAGCGCATCGACTACAGGACACCGTCTTGCAGTTTTGGACATTCCTATGCTGTGAATATTCCCACCAGACTGGAGTGGCGATCTGGAATCATCGCCCCAGACACGTTTGCTATCTACACTAATGGCTCCAAAACGGAAAGCGGAACGGGCGCGGGAGTGTACTCTTGTGAACTTGACATTATGGAATCGTTCAGGCTACCGGATAGCTCGAGCGTGTTTCAGGCCGAGATTTTTGCGCTGACAAAAGCAGCTGAAATAATTGTGCGAAAACAGTGCGTGAATGGTACAATAACTATTTATGTTGACAGCCAAGCTGCTATCAAGGCTGTTGAGGCGCACATTACCAAGTCCAGACTTGTGGGAGAATGTAAAAGAATATTGCAGATGGTGGGTATGAATAACAACCTGAAGATTAGTTGGATTCCTGGTCACAGGGACTTCCCTGGAAATGAAAAGGCAGACTAGCTCGCTAGAAGGGGGTCGGAGATGAGCATAGAGCTGGCTGATGAATCGGTGCTATGTCCCATTGAACATGTAAAGGGAATGATTGATATAGAAGCACTCAGACAAACTGAAGGGGCTTGGTCGAATCTTTCGGGTTGCCGGCAGGCTAGAATGTGCTGGCTGAAACTTGATAAGAGGAACTCTAGTTTCATACTGTCTGTGGATAGGAACGCTTGTAGACAACGCATAGGGGTTTTAACGAGGCACTGTCCTTTTGGAAGACATGGAGAAAGGCTGGGAATACCCATGGCTGATCTAAGTCGCTGTGGTGATGAGAATGTAGAACCAACAATGGAGCATCTAGTGTGTGGTTGTGAAAGTCTGGCTCGTACAGATATCGGTACTTGGGGAAATTCTCCTTGACCGGTTTATCAGAACTTGCAATGATACCTTTATGGAGAACTGCTCTCTTCATAAAGAAGAGCAATATTTGGAAGCAAGAGTTAAGAGTCCGGTTTTATACGAGGGGAACACAATGGATTCTTAGTGATCTCTCGTGACGGGCTGTGGCACAGTGCTACAGTTCACTCCTCTAAACCTAACCTAACCTATACTGGAGTCGACAAAAGCAAACAAAAGAATGACTCATCCGATCAGATCACCTTGGAATCGACAAAGGCAAACAAAAGCAAACTCATCCGATCAGGCCACCTGAAATACGATATGCTTTTTTCGGTTATGAGATATACTGGAGTCGACAAAAGTAAACAAAAACAAGCGAAAGCAAACAAAAATTTGACTCATCCGATCAGGTCACCTGGTATGCTTTTTCCGGTTATGAGTCATACTGGAGTCGACAAAAGCAAACGAAAACAAACAAAAGTATTAGGGTAGAATGGGTAGCCCTGCACCATAGGTAGAAATACACCACTCGCCATTGGCGCTCGCCCGTAAGTAAAATCTGCAAAGCAGTAGTATTCTCTTTCTCTTTGCTATCCATACGATCGCGTTCAGGAATCGTTAAAATACCGAGTAGTGCCGAACAGTTATTCGGAGAAAAAGAAAAACGCAAAGAAAACTAACTTTTATTATATATGCAACGTTTTTGTTTAAGGACAAATTATCGATCGTGAACCTTTCTAGGTAGGCACATATATAGCGTGTAGTCTAAGGTGTGTTTTAGTAAAGTGCTAGTTTATTATTTGTTTTTATTTATAAAAAAAAAATAAAAAATATCCATCTGGTCGGAATCGGTAGAATTGCACTACTAGCATATAGGGAGAGACGCACCAGATTGTTATGTCTCCTTTGCCTGAATTCATGGCCACAAATCTTAATGATATTCAAATTATTTTGATGCAGCCAGAACGGATTCGTGCTACAAGGAGACAGCAGTAACATATCAAATTTGCAATAGATTTTTCAAATTTTAATATCCGTAGACTTATCAAAACTTATATAAAACCATTGAATTATTATTATTCTGTATTTTCTATTATTTTTTATTAGTATAAAAATCGAAAAAAGTTTAATATATTTACTGTTTAGTTCGTTATTGTTTGTTACTTTTATAAATATATTTCATGTTTTTGTTTCCACTAATTTGGTTTGGGTTGGCTATATATATAAAATGTGGTGCATTTCTCCCGTATGATGGGAGAAATGCACCATTTGGACTGACTGCGTTCTTCTTCATTAGTCCTCAAGTTCTGTTTATATTTTGCTCTTTGTTATGAATAAAATATTTTCGCAAGGTGTTTAATCAAATAAAGAAAGAAAAATTAATCAAGTTCCACTATTTTCTTCGGAGATATGGAGTAATTAATGAAAAATGGTGCATTTCTACCTAGTCTCCCCTACTCATCCGATCAGGTCACCTTGGAGTCGACAAAAGCAAACAATAGCATGAATCATCCGATCAGGCCACCTGAAATATGATATGCTTTTTCCGGTTATGAATCATACTGGAATCGACAAAAGCAAAGAAAAGCATGACTCATCCGATCAGGCCACCTGCTATCTAAATTCCATTCTCCAATATTTTTATACTCTAGATGAAATCATATAGAGTATTATAAGTTTAATCTAGCCAGTTTGTAACGCATAAAACCAAGCCTCGGACGAAAAAAAGTTATATATTATTTTTTGTTTATTTGTGGCCAAAAACCTCATATCCGCTTGACGTCCGTCCGTCCGTCCGTCTGTCCGTGAACACGATACTCAAGAACGCCTTTACCTAGGATCTTGAAATTTTGAATCTGGATGTTGGTTAAATTTGTAAGGCTAAGTTCGTTAACGGGCAAAATCGTCCTATTCCTTCGGGTAGCTGCCATACAAAATGCCCTTAAAACACGTGTTCAAGAATATTAGCCGACAACTTCGAAAGGGTTTAAGCTACAACTTTGAAAATTTGTATGTGTTACTTTTTCAATAAGTGGAGCCAAATGTAAAATTATGAAAAAAATCCTATTAGTCCTTCGTGTAGCTGCTATACAAATATCCTGTCAAAATGTTGTTATGGTCCGCCATACGAGTATCCTGCAAAGAAGAGAAGAGGAATGTTAGTTTCCGGTAATCTAAGTATATTATCGAGTTAACTCACCGATTTGGTCATCGAGGAACTCCTTGCGGATGCATTTCCCTCTGGGCCTCTCCCAACTTGTGGTGCATATCTAAAAATAAAGAAAGCATATTCGAAATTAACGACCGAACTTCGACTCTGTGGTGGAGGAAAGACTGGTTGACGGGTAAGGATAGGATTGTGTATGAATTAGGATAGGTTTAGGGATTAGTAATTAGGTAGTTAGGATAGGTTAAGCACTAAAAATTATTGGTCGACGGTGACCAAAACGACGACGCGAGTGTCCGGGAGCGATCAAAGTGTCGCGAGTGTTACGGCGCGCCTTTAAACTGGGATCTTTGGGTCAAAAGAAAGAACCTTCCGCACGACTTGGTATCACGACAAACGCGAGTGACGTATAAAACAATAATAAACAATATCGATCAAAATCCACCGCGAGTGACATGTAAACAAGATCAACAATAACTAAACTGACATTTACTGCGATTGTGATGTTCGCGATATGCCAATAGGGTGCAGTGATTGCGAATGACCGGTGGTTCGTGAATCGGGTAAATGGAAGTTACGGGATAATGTTAGGATGCGCGAAATACTGCGCGGATCGGTCATTGACTGGATTGGAATAATCCCGCGGGATTAGCGGTTAGAAGTTTTCGCGGACAGAAGGGACGGTGTGATCGAGGCTTTTGGATCGAGAGTGGAGTAGAGATCGGACGTGAACCGGAACGACAAAAGAGCGTACAATCGAACCGAAAGGGTTTTAACAAAGAATTTGAAAAAAAGTGATGCAAGTAGTAGAGATCGGACGTGAACCGGATCGACAAAATAGTGTACAATCGAACCGAAAGGGTTTTCACAAAAGAGTTTAAAAAGTGGTGCAAAATTACGTTACATTAGTGAACGCGGGAGTTATTCGGTTGACTATCGAAGCAGAGACGCAGAGAAGTTAATTGGTGTTATGTCTGCGGCAGGAGATCGGCGATCATCAGAGACGTCCTAGATAAGTAGACCAAAACGTAGACAGGGTTTATCTCATTTTTAAATATCCGAGGGCGTAGATAGGGCTTTCGTTATTATCAATAAATATTTGTTAGTTAATATTTTAATTACTAGTTTTTTTGATCTTATCAACTGTGTAACGATTTCTTGTGACGTTTTGCAGGAATTCTTCCACTACAGGTCTTAGCTCAGTAGAAGTCGGTAACCTTCCTAGACTCGTGATTCGGTCTAAAGAAGGAGAACGGTAGCCTTAAATCGGATCACTGGCGCCCACGACCCGTCTCTGGGTTGAGCCGGACAAGGCCCGTTCGCCCCTTTATTGTAGGGGTCGGTATAACGGTTTTCCACCGGGAAAAATCGTAATAATGTCTTCACTTAATTTACGCAACTCACTATAACTCAACAAATCCTTTAGCTATGAATTCGGAATTTTGTACGAATTAGTTTTAAGTGAAAACGAAGTTCGAGTTTACTAGTCCGTGAAATCCTATTACTCCTTCGGGTAGCTGCCATACAAAATGTCCTTACAACACGTGTTGAAGAACCTTGGTCGATAATTTCAGAAGGGTTTAAGCTACGACTTTGAAAGTTTGTAAGTGTTACTTTTTCAATAGTTGGAGCTAAATGTATGATTATGAAAAAAATTATATTAGTCCTTCGTGTAGCTGCCATACAAATATCCTGTCAAAATGTCTTCACTTAATTTACGGAACTCACTATAACTTAAGGAATCCTTTAGCTATGAATTCGGAATTTTGTACAAATTAGTTTTGAGTGAAAACGAACTGCAAAGTTTACTATTTAGCGAAATCCTTTTACTCCTTCTGGTACCTTCCATACAAAAAAAATCATTAAGACACGTGTTCAACAATATTTTCCGATAACTTTTGAACGCTTCAAGCTAGGAATTTGAAATTTTGTTCACATTAATTTTTAAGTGGTTTCAGGGAAAAGGATAAATATGTAAGAAATCCAGTGAGTCCTTTCTGCACCACCCATGTAAAGTCCTTCAAAAAGGTCAAGTTTTTTTTCTGTGACTCACCCAGTTCAAGATATGAAATGAAACACTGACGATATTATCTTTTATACTATGTTCAGACTACGAGATTGACGCGTTTGAATCGAGTTAAATGCGCTGAAAACACTTCCCGGATGCGTGTACGAAAATACGTAGCTACTACGCGTTTAACCGTAAATATGTAATGCGACCGTCACGGAAATCGAAGTAAACTTTGGAAGAAACTATTTAATGCTGCAGAAACTGAATTTTGTGCTTGTGCAACGACTGCATTAGCTAATAAATTCCCTTTTCATTACTGCTACACAAACTAATTTGTTTCAAACAATTTAGAAAGCATAAATTTGCTAATGAAACACAGCTGAATATCTACTTGTCAAAACAAATCACATCAAGCTATCATGTATCAAAATAAAACGTGTTCCCTAGTCTGAACACTACTTTTTTAACATGTTAAATTTCCCTACTTAAATGCGTTCAAAACGCATAGTCTGTACAGGGTATTAGTTTCAAGTAGCAACCGAATGCGGGTCCTTAATAAAGGACATACAACATGCACACACGTAATTCTACTTTATCCCCAACTACAATATAAATCGGAGTTAAGTATTTCATCTAGAGTATCATACGATTGGCTTACAGACGATCGTGACTGCGTTATGTTTTTAATAACAACAACAATTATTCGTTTTTTATACTCTAGATGAAATCATATAGAGTATTGTTACGTGCAAGCCTGGCAACCGCGCAACTCGATCGATTACGAATAAGGGAAACAGCAACAACCGAATACCTAGCCGCAAAGTAACACAATCAGAAACCTAGTTGAAGTATATAAGAGAGCGGAACAACACGATACCTTCTAATCGAATGTACTAGAACAGCGTAGAAGATCAAAATCGAAAGATCTCAAGCTCACTAGAACCCTCTACACACACCACCGAACGAAGATTCAAGAACAGTCTCGACTACAGGCAAGTAGTATAAAAGCAGGTGAAGCTTTCAGCGAGGGACATAGTAATTTTTATTACGTCAACTGTGACAGCCAGCGTGTATACGCGACCGTGTTGGTAGAAAGCGAAAGTGATCGAGTCAAGCGAAATATGTGTACATATAAGCTGGCAGTGTTGCCATACAGTGCGAATTATTGTGCGAATAGAATTAAAGTGCGACTAATTAATAAACACTTATTTTGATTTTAAACGAATTGTGTTTTACTTGAAATCCCGGCGAACCCCTAGCTCGCAATAGGGATGTTAATATCGGAAAAAAATATCGATATATCGATATTGAAAAAAATATCAATATCGGCTGACGATATATCGGAGAAAAATATCGATATTTCGAATATTTTTTCCAATGAAAAATAAACTCCAATGCTGCATCAAAATTACCATTAATAAAAAAATCTGCCAACAGTCTGGGCGCAACTTTATTATTTTTTGGGTAGAAGTTCGGAACGAGTTTAATTCAGAGATGCGGTGTAGTTTACTATGTGACTGAAAACCTAAAAAAAAGTTCGGGAAGCGGTTAGAATGGGGTCGCGCTAGAATACTTACGCCGCTGCGACATATAACATATGAATTACATAATTGGGTCATACTCCGGGACGAGGTCTATATCAGTTGTTACGCCATTAGAAGGTTTTTCGTGATTTGGTTTTGGGCCATTACATGAAATCGGAAATGCGTTTGTAGACGATTATATAAAAAGTCTGTGGAAGTACAAACCAAACTAATATCTCATCAATCCTGAGAAATATGTCGAAAGCCATACGTCCTATTGGAGTTTGTTACGCCTGTTTTTAGGCGGCCGGCCAGCTGCTGTCGGAGTGGGTGCGGGCGGACGGGAGGGCGACAACCGGAGCGAAACCTTTCCGAATTTGGGCGCCAGGTATTTTTTTCCTTCGGGGAAAATACCAAACCAATCCTGAAGTACACACCTGGAGTGGACGGAGGTCTGGGGATAAAACAAAGAAAACACCAGAACAAATCAAAAACCGGTCGTTAAACTATTGAGTGCGACTTATATTCACGTCGTTTACATTTAAAATTCACAACTGCCTGTCGTTAGGCAACGCAAGTTATACTCTACGTTAATGACAAAGTAAAATAAACGGCAAGGAAAAGAAAGAAGAATCGACGCTGACGGTCGGTGTTGAAGATCTTTATTCGTCGGCGGTCCAGGCTCGAGAGAACGATCGTGCTCTGCCAAGTCCCTGGGTTGCTCATTCGTACAGCACAACCTTTCCAGGGCTTGCGGCCCCGTTGATCCTGGGTGAATGCCCGCCTCGGGAACCAGGAAGCTCGCGCGTGCCGCGAGCGAACCTGGGTTTCTTCCACAAAGGGGCGGTTCGTTCCTTGTCGTGTGTAGTCGTCGGATGTGTTGGTGTGTGATCTAACGCCGGCGTCTGCTATTCGGCGTTGGTTTTGTAGGTTGTTAGTTTTGTTTTGATGGTGTTCGGCCTCGGCCGATTCAACTAACCACTTGAGTCGTCGTTCTTCCCTTTACTTGGTTGGATGAAATAAAATTTTAATCAAAAAAAAAGGAATTAGTTCTAAAAATGAAGCGTAGCCCGAACCAAAAGGCCTTTGTGGAGACGCAATTGTTGATTGTTTGGCGATGTTCCTTCCATCCTCCCTCCACTCCAAGTGCCCACGCCAGTGGTGACTTTGCCCTGCTGGCCCACTCGGAACAATCTCTGACCGGGCGCACCCCCGTCCCGATGCTTCCTCGCCGTCAACAGTCGTCGCGTAGTCCGGGGCGTGAAGGACCCCAGGTTTCTAATCAGTGCAAACCCCGAAACACCTTCGTTCTCTTTCCGCAGGTAACAATCCCACCTTTTCTTGGAAAGCGCAAAGTTCCTTCGCCAAACCAGCTCGTTAGGAAGGTATCCTACGTCTCGATGTTGGAGGTTGTACCTCTTGGTGGCTTTTCCTGCTGCCTCTCTCATTTTGGTTCGAATGTTCTCGAACATTCTGGCTAATCCTTCTACCCGAGACGGATTTAATTGGGGTTCCCCAACCAAGAAATCTTCAGGCGGAGGGGTTGTGCTGGTTTCAGGGTCTTGATGAATAACCATTTCCCTGCCGAAATTGACGAAATATGGGGTGAGTCCTGTTGTGTCGTGCTTCGCCGTTCGTATGGCACAGGCTACCTTGGCGAGATTGGCATCCGGCAGCGCAGTTTTCACCGTGCGATTAAGTCTTTCCGTGGGATTTGCTTTGGGATGGTAAAAGGCCGTATAGGAGATGCTAATCCCGTATTCCTGCGCCATGGCTTGTAGTTCTTTACTACGAAATTGTTTGTCGTTGTCGACGATTAAAATTCGTGGTATTCCAAAAACTAGAAATACATTCCTTTCCAATAATTCCCTCACTTTGCTAGCGGTGGCCGTCCTCAGCGGGAAGAACATAGGGAATTTACTAAAAACATCTAGCACTGAGAGAATGTAACAATAACCCTGGGTTGATCTCGGAAGTGGACCGATAAGATCCGCGCTTACCATCTCCCACGGTCGTTGCACCTGCGGACGTGCTACCATCAAATCCGCCGGAAGCTGTTGTTGTGGTTTCGTAGCTTGACATACTTGGCATTTCTTTACGAAACGCGTCACATCGGCTCGCATTTTTGGCCAATAATATTGTTTCTGAACCCGGTCCAATGTTTTCGCTACTCCTAAGTGTCCTGCAGTCGGTAAGTCATGTAATTTTGATAGTATGGTTCTTCTTTCAAATTTTGGTACTACCCTCATCCAGGAGTCCTCCTCGCTGGCCAGTTCTGGGTACGTTACTTCGCGGTGCTTGTGCCCCCGTTTCTAGTCGCCAAGATGGGAATTTTTGTGGCTTAACTTTGACTCTCCCGACCATCAGATCATACCATTTATCGGTAGATGTGGTGGCGTTGGCCGATGCTATCGGTATTGCCCTCGACAGCGCGTCCGGTACGAGGTGCTCCTTTCCCTTCCTGTGAACTATCTCGAAGTCAAATTGTTGTAACCTAACGGCCCACCGGACTAACCGACCGTTTGGCTCCTTCAGATTAGTCAACCATACTAAAGAATAATGGTCTGTCACGACCTGAAATTTACACCCTTCGACATATGGCCGCAATTTCTCGACGGCCCAGATTACGGCCAGACATTCCCTTTCCGTAGTGGAATAATTTCGCTCCGTGCGTGTGAGAGATCGGCTTAAATAGGCTACCACCTTTTCGCCTTCGGGGTGCGGTTGGGAGAGGACTGCCCCGAGTCCATAACCGGAAGCATCTGTTTGTATGAATAAAGGCAGTTCGAAATCTGGACAGGAAAGGATAGGTGCTGATACCAGCTTTTCCTTCGTTTCGGCCAAAGCTTGTGCGCAGTCTTGGCTCCAAACGAATTTGCGGTTTTTCCGAAGGAGATCTGTCATCGGGGCTATGAGTGTCGAAAATGTAGGGATAAACCATCGGTACCAGGAAACCATCCCGATAATCCGACCCAGTTCTGGCACATTCTCTGGGGCTGGAATGTTCAGGATTGCTTCCACTTTTTCGGGATCCACATGAAGTCCCATTTGGTCCACAACGTAGCCAAGATATCGCAGTTCCTGTCTACAAAAATTGCATTTTTCTTTGCTGAGTACCAGCCCTGCGGCTTGTAGTCGGCGAAATACTTACTGCAATGACTCCAAGTGTTACTCAAACGTCTGCGTGACAATAATTATATCGTCGAGGTAGACGAATACGTGAGGTTCTAATTCAGGTCCCAAGACCCTGTCAATCAGACGTTGCCATGTCGCTGGCGCGTTGTGCAGGCCAAATGGCATCCGTTTGAACTGGAAAAGTCCTCGATTAGGCACGGTGAAAGCCGTGAATTTCCGAGAGGCTTCTTCTACTGGCACCTGCCAATAGGCTAACTTAATGTCTAGAGACGAAAGAAATCGGGCATCTCGCAGCTTGTCCAAGGTGGCCGACACGTAGGGCAGCGGGTAGGCATCCCTCTCTGTCGCTTTATTCACCTGGCGAAAATCGATGCAAAAACGATAGGTATTGTCCTTCTTTTTTTAAGTAAAATCGGTGACGACCAAGGACTGGACGATCAGGCGGTGCTACAGGGTAATATCGTTGCTTGACGGGCTCACCCTTAGCGCGGATGACATGTTCGACAAGGGTCGTACATCCCAACTTATCGCCCATTAGTTCAAAAGCGTCTTTTACTAACGCATCAAGTTCCAATTGTTGCTGAGGATTTAGGCTGGACCTAGCATGAATCGTAGCCACAGAGTTCACTTCACTCGTACTGGCTGCATGAAAATGCCATTCACCCGTACCTAAGTTGGGTACGACTTCCATACCTTTCCAAAAATCGCACGCGCCCTTCTAGCGCGATGGGCACCTCTACGGAGCCATTAACTCCGACTCTCTTACCATCGGCCATTGTGACCTGTGTCGAACTGGACTTTGTCGTCGTGAAACCCAATTTCTGGACCAGTTCCCAACCTTCAGCTCCCAGGATAGTCCGGGTGGCTCCTGAGTCCAATAGACCCATTAGACCAGCTCCAAGGATTGATACCCGAATGTAAGGTCGCTCATCCTCGCCAGTACGTTCCAATAGATAATCTACCATTGGGGTAGGGTTTATCGATAAAATTCGCTCGTGCGTTTTATTGGCTATACTGGGTCGGGATGCTGCTTCTTCAAGCTGCGTTGGGTTCTCAATGTTTTGCTTCGGAATGAGTGGCGTGGGTACACCAGAAATTGCAAAGGCCGGCGACTTCGTCTGTGGATTAATGACTTTCGAGGCTCTTTTCGACCTCATATTCTTCCCGAGTTTGTGCGTCTGCTTATATGCCGCAATTGACCCAACATGGATTTCATTTCGTATTGCTGTGTCCCCCTTTGACTCTGTTCCTATTGCATGGTTGTCGAAAAATTTTTTGAACCACCGCAAGTAATGAAGATTGTCCCGCGATCTTCCTTTAACTAATTGCGTAACCGGAACAAACGTCCCCACTCTGGCCACACTCAAAGCATCCTGAACTAATTTCCAATTACTGGTAAAGTCATGATCCGACTCTGCGTTGAATTTTACCTCAGCCAATTGGATTAGGTAAGGATCGAGTAGGTTCATGAGTTGGCAATAGACCGTACCGTGACAGAGATTTTCTATTTTTGCTCCAGAGTTATGGAGAACCGAATCAATCCATCGGAGCAACTCTTGGGAAGATTTTCCGGTTGCGGCGTCTTGTTTGGGGTTTGCTGGGCCGCGCCTTAGCAAGCCCCGCTGGCATTTCCCGACTGGGCTGTGCACTTAGGCCAATTCCTTCGAATTACCCCTTCCTTTCCACAGTTAGAGCAACTTTTCGGGAGCGTGCATGCCGTCATTAGATGGCCCGAACGGTTGCAATTCCAACAGGCGTTTCTGCGTTTGTCTTGACCCGACTGTGGGGCGGCGACTGCAACCATTGGTGGCTTGCTCTCGCAGGTTTCAATGTATGCCAAATCAGGCTCTAAAAGATTGGTTGTACGCCTTGATGGAGGAGGAGCGAAAGCTTGTACTGACGATCGTACAGTTTCCAGTGTACGGCCCAACCGTAACAGCTCCGCCACGCTGGTGATTTTGGCCACCTCTAAAGCCAAATGCATTTGTAGCCCTGGGTGAATATTCCTTTTCAATATTTTTAATTTTTGACCTTCAGTGCACGTTTCGGATAGCCGCGCGAACAACCCTCTCATGGCTGCAATATACAAACCAATTGGTTCCTGGTCGCCCTGGGCTCGACGTTTAATCTCCTCCATTAGGCGATCATCATAGTCGGGCGGCAAAAATTGATCTCTCACCTCTTGTACGAGTTCGTCCCAACTCGATACGTCTGCTCTGATAGAGCGGAACCAAATTAGTGCGACTCCCGAAAAAAGGTCGAGAGCTGATTTGAAAAGATCCGGTTTCGAGACACCTCGCGCTACCCGCAATTCATCCACCCTTTCGAGAAATGAAGTTATTGACTGGCCCTTGGCTTCGCCCGAAAAATTTATACCCCATTTTGAGACTGGAATGGCATCACGGACTATCACCGATTCCGCTTTCCGTCCGGCAATTGGGGTTGAACAATTGATTGTACCACCGGATGGACCCGGCTGTGGGGGGGCGAACTCATCAATTGCCTCGTCCGTACCCAACCCGTCCAACTTAGTCAATGCCGCCAGCACTCTTGCTCTCAACTCTAAAACGGCCTTCCTTTCGTCACCCTTGGCTTCACAGCGCTCCAGTCTATTAAAAGACCAATGAATTTTCGCACGGATTTTCCGATAGTCCGCCGATCCTATCCCTCCCACCATCGTGGTGGTAAGATCTTCAATTTCCACCAGTTTATCCGAAACCTCACGCAAGTCGTCTGCGACGGTGAAAGGATATTCGGGTATAATGAGACTGGTTCCATCTTGCTCAAGTTTCAAAGCGCTACGCAAAGCGGCCCTCATTGACTCAACACTACCCACCGGCAATGCTCGACTTGCCATTTCGTAGGTCAACTCCTCTCGGGTCAGTCGGTTTATTTCCATCTCGCCGATCGTACGCCAACCGAGTTCAAAACGTGAACCTGAAACAGTCTACAGGGGAAGAACCCGCAAAACGAGCAGATCTCTCTTAGATCCCAGAACCTTATAGTCAAGTAATGAGGGAAAGACGAAGGAAAAAGAAATAAAAATGAAACCAAAGGGATACTCAAATTTGGTGGCCTAGTGTACGATCGCTATCGTACCCCGTACCTAACTTGCTTTAAAGGGCCACTCCCTTTGTTGTTTATTGGTCCAGGCGAATCCTAATAATTCTAAATGCGCCAATCACAATGCGCTAAAAGTTTTTATTGTAACCGAACAACCGCAGCGCTCTGCCGAGAGTCTGTGGTGAACTGCGTCACTTAAAATTCGCCTCAGAATATGCAAATATGTAGTTTTCGCAGCTTAGTCGAGAACACCACCCAAGAAACCACTCGAGTAACCGAAAAAAAAACCCGAGAAATCCACTTTTTTACTGTCGATGTGCACTAACCACTTGGTATAAAAATTTGTTGCTGTTTCCTCTTAACTTGGGAAAACCCTATAATCTAGTCGGGAAGTTTTTCGGGACCGTTGTACCGGTACCGCAAAAACACCGTAATGCACGCGTACTGGGCGCTCATGCGAATTTCCCGTTGCGGATCCCCGTTAGGGTAATCCACCCAATAATCAAACTAAACTAAAACTAGCCGAAACTGATATGAAGTTTTAAATTTTCACGTTTTTCCCGAACTGATTCTGCACGGAATTGATTTATATCACACTTTTTGTACCCGGTGAAAGTAAACGAATGTGTCTCGGGAATATCATTCTGATAAAAAAAAATTGACTCACCGATTCTTCCTTGGGGTTCTTCACCTTCGCTCGATTCGATTCACGCGTCTCCCAAAATCGTGCCCCACGTTGGGCGCCAAAATGTTACGCCTGTTTTTAGGCGGCCGGCCAGCTGCTGTCGGAGTGGGTGCGGGCGGACGGGAGGGCGACAACCGGAGCGAAACCTTTCCGAATTTGGGCGCCAGGTATTTTTTTCCTTCGAGGAAAATACCAAACCAATCCTGAAGTACACACCTGGAGTAGACGGAGGTCTGGGGATAAAACAAAGAAAACACCAGAACAAATCAAAAACCGGTCGTTAAAATATTGAGTACGACTTATATTCACGTCGTTTACATTTAAAATTCACAACTGCCTGTCGTTAGGCAACGCAAGTTATACTCTACGTTAATGACAAAGTAAAATAAACGGCAAGGAAAAGAAAGAAGAATCGACGCTGACGGTCGGTGTTGAAGATCTTTATTCGTCGGCGGTCCAGGCTCGAGAGAACGATCGTGCTCTGCCAAGTCCCTGGGTTGCTCATTCGTACAGCACAACCTTTCCAGGGCTTGCGGCCCCGTTGATCCTGGGTGAATGCCCGCCTCGGGAACCAGGAAGCTCGCGCGTGCCGCGAGCGAACCTGGGTTTCTTCCACAAAGGGGCGGTTCGTTCCTTGTCGTGTGTAGTCGTCGGATGTGTTGGTGTGTGATCTAACGCCGGCGTCTGCTATTCGGCGTTGGTTTTGTAGGTTGTTAGTTTTGTTTTGATGGTGTTCGGCCTCGGCCGATTCAACTAACCACTTGAGTCGTCGTTCTTCCCTTTACTTGGTTGGATGAAATAAAATTTTAATCAAAAAAAAAGGAATTAGTTCTAAAAATGAAGCGTAGCCCGAACCAAAAGGCCTTTGTGGAGACGCAATTGTTGATTGTTTGGCGATGTTCCTTCCATCCTCCCTCCACTCCAAGTGCCCACGCCAGTGGTGACTTTGCCCTGCTGGCCCACTCGGAACAATCTCTGACCGGGCGCACCCCCGTCCCGATGCTTCCTCGCCGTCAACAGTCGTCGCGTAGTCCGGGGCGTGAAGGACCCCAGGTTTCCAATCAGTGCAAACCCTGAAACACCTTCGTTCTCTTTCCGCAGGTAACAAGTTGAATAACAAACATCATGAAATCAACTTTTTGACGACTATGTAGGAAGCCTTAGGAAGTAAAAATGAATTCGATGTATCATTAGAACTTAGAAATATGTAAGAATTTGTGAAAACATATGCAACCCCCTTGCACCCACTTTGGGGTTGAATATTCAAAAATCCTTAAATGGGTTTTTAGATATATATAAAGAAAGCACGAGGAAGTAAAAACCCATCCGATCTCTTATCACTCCTAAGAGATATGACGGAATTCGTGAAAAAGTGCTCAACCCGTTTTTACCCTCTTAGGGGTTGAAAAAGGAAAAACCTGAAAACGAGTTTTAGGTGATTATTAAATAAGCCCGGGGAAGTAAAAAGTTATTCGATATCTAATCAGACCTGAGGGATACGGCTGAATTCGTGAAAAAGTATACATCCCCTTTACACCACCTGAGGGGTCGAATTTCAAAAAATCCTGAAAACACTTTCTAGGTATTTATATAAAGAATCCGTTCAAAAAAAAGGGATTCAATATTTGGAAAGACCTAATAGATATGACGAAAATCGTAAAAATATATGCATTCCATTTTCACTGATCATTTTTTTTTCCCCACTCCCGAAAGTCAATAAATATTTGAATTTTTTTTAATCAGAATTACTTTTCTAGTTGATTTACATATACATACCAAATTTCAGCTTTCTAGCATAAGCCGTTCTATAGTTAAGAAAAACACCCCCCACCGCCGTACCATACTACCCCTATACAAAATTATATTTTTCCAACATGCTACTACTATAGTTCTATCTAAATACTAAGTTTCAGCTTTATATCAATATAGGTTCTCAATATATAAAAATCGGAACTTTTTTCTTTTCACCCTCCCCCACCCTCATCCCTGAAATATTTTAATTTTTCTGCTGGGGGTTTATTAGGCCTACTTCTGGGAAAAATTTTAAGCATCTATCTTACACCGTTCTTAAGGTAAAAGACGTGATTTTTTAAAAAAAATTCTTACCCCCTCCACTTCCATGCTCCACCACCCCCTAAAAAAATTTTATTTTCAGCAAAATTTATTTGTCAACCTTTATACACAGACCAAATTTTATTTCTCTAGTGCAATTTGTTCGTGAGATATCGTAATCTAAAGTTTTTCAACCCCCGTACGTCACTGCCCTCTCTCAAAAATTTGTTTCTGATCTATTCTAATAGTATACCTACAGATGATTATTAAGTTTTAATTTCGTAACAAAAACAGTTTTTGCGTTTTGGACGCATTATTTTTCTCCCACTCCTACACCCCTTCACCAATATCAACAATATTTTTGCAAATGGTTCCACTATTGAAGCTCTATATAAATTCCAAGTTTCAGCTTTCTAACATAAGCGGTTGCTGAGATCTAGAAACCAAAATTTTTCGTCTAAAACGCTTCCCCACCTCCCCCCTCATACTCCACCTCCCCCCAAAAAGTGGTCACTTGAAGGGGCGTACCCAGTCTATTAAGGAAAAAAATTTCAATTCAATAGCTTATAGGGTTTAGGAGTTATAAGCCCTCAAACGTTTTGCGTACGGCGCACAGACGGACTGAAAATTTTTTTTACTTTTTTGGTGCTTATTAGTCATGAAACGTATAAAAAAAATTTTCAGAGTAACAAATTTTTTTTTTTAAAAAATCGATAACAATACTTTATTATTAAAATAATAAAGTAAAATACGGAGCACGCGGCTTTTAGCAAACCGAAAGCTAATAAATAAATGACATTTGATTTCGTTGCCTTCGGTCACAGTTGCCAAATTTAGCTATTTTTAGAGTCTGAAATTCAATTTAAATTTTATCATTGCAATTTCAATATCTGAGAGTTTTTTGATTGAACTATTGGAAATGTTGCTGGAAAGCGGAAAATTCTTCTCAGTTCACTTATGAAATCAAAATAATGCCTTTTTTTGATCGGAATAAAGTTTCCGGATAGAAATACTGTTATTTTTTATATATATTATTTTTATACTCTAGATGAAATCATATAGAGTATTATAAGTTTAATCCAGCCCGAAAAGTTTGTAACGCATAGAACCGAGCCTCGGAAGTTGTGGCCAAAAACCTCAAATCCGTTTGCTGTCCGTCCGTCCGTTTGCACGATAAGTCAAGAAACCGTTGGCCTAGGAAGTTGAAATTTTGTCAGCACCTGTAAAATGGAAAAAGTAAGGCTAAATGGGCGATATCCTTCCACTCCTTCGGATACCTCCCATACAAGAGTCCTTAAAACACGTATTCACAATTATTGCTCGAATGCTTCAAGTTAGGAGCTTCAAATTTTGAATACTTAAAGTTTACAATGTTTGAAACGAAAGTTTTGAATATGATCCAAATCGAATGAGTCCTTCGTGTAGCAGCCGACAAAAGTCCTTCAAAAATGTATACAAGTTACATAATCGACTATAACTCTAGTACAAGTCAAAGCAGGGATTCAAAACTTTACAGGAATTAGTTTTATATCAAAAGCAAGACTGATTTCATTAATTAGCGCAATCCATCAACTCCTTCGGGTAGCTGTCATACAAAAGTTCTTAAAACACGTGTTCACCAATATTGAACGATAACTTTAGAACGCTTTAAGTTACGACTTTGAAATTTTGAATACGTTGATTTTATAATAGTCGCAGTTGAAGGTATTAATATGAAAAATATCCCGTAAGTCCCGATTTTAATTATTTATTAATGAAATATTATATATTGACATATTTTTAAAATGTAAGCTTATGAGAACCAGTACTTTTCTGGGACAGTTGTTAAGAATATTCGCTCTTTAATATGCTCTCCAGTAAGCCGACTGCGATTATTTGGCACCACAATATTTATTCCCGACGCAACTCTTTCGGATGACACCGATGAGACAGGGACAATCAGGTATTTCTGATAGTTGCCTGGTTGCCTCGTCGTACATATATTTGAATTGGCGCCTGAAGTGAAGATTTGCGTGCATGCGCCCGTATATATCACGTGCCTTGAACCTAGTTTCGACAGATATGGTTTCCGTGATCGACATTTTTTTTTCTACTTTCAACGTTTCTGGCATCCCACATAAATAAACAGAAATGCAGATTAAATGCAAAAAACCCGTTCGATTTCTAAAATATGCTATACTTAAAAAAATATCGAGTCCGATAGTCGTATTTCAATATCGATATATCGCTTTTTACAATATCGGCCGATATTATCGATATATCGTTCAAAAAATATCGCAATTTCGATATGTCGAAATTTTTTTAACATCCCTAGCTCGCAACAGTATTATAAGTTTAATCTAGCCCAAAAGTTTGTAACGCCTAGAACCAAGCGTCGGACGAAAAAAAGTTATGTATTATTTTTTGTTTATTTGTGGCCAAAAACTCCAAATCCGCTTGACGTCCGTCCGTCTGTCCGTGAACACGATAACTCAAGAACGCCTTCACCTAGGATCTTGAAATTTTGAATCTGGATGTTTGGTTGAATTTGTAAGGCTAAGTTCGTTAACGGGCAAAATCGTCCTACTCCTTCGGGTAGCTGCCATACAAAATGTCCTTAAAACACGTGTTCAAGAATATTGGTCGATAACTTCAGAAGGGTTTAAGCTACGTCTTTGACGTCTTTACGTTGGAGCTAAATGTATGATTATGAAGAAAATCCTATTAGTCCTAATCCTAAATGTCTTCACTTAATTTACGGAACTCACTATAACTTAAGGAATCCTTTAGCTATGAATTCGGAATTTTGTACAAATTAGTTTTGAAGTTCGAGTTTACAAGTCAGAGAAATCGTTTTACTACTTCTGGTATCTTCCATACAAAAAATCCTTAAGACGCGTGTTCAACAATATTTTCCGATAACTTTTGAACGCTTCAAGCTACGAATTTGAAATTTTGTACACATTAATTTTTGAATGGTTCCAAAGAAAAAGATAAATATGTAAGAAATCGAGTGAGTCCTTCCTGCACCTTCCATGTGAAAGTCCTTCAAAAAGGAAATTTTTTTTCGGTGACTCACCCAGTTCAAGATTTGAAATTTAACACTGAATATTGTCTTTAGGTTTGAGTAGCAATCAAATGGGAGTCCTTAATAAAGGACATACAATATGCACACACGTAATTCTACTTTATCCCCAACTACAATATAAATCGAAGTTCAGTATTCATCTAGAGTATCATACGATTGGCTTGCAGCCGATCGTGACTGCTGTATGTTTCTAAATATGTTTTATTAATTTAATAATTTTTTTTCTTTAATCTATTAACATATTATTATTTTCTATTTTATAATGACATCAAGCATATGTTTCTACCCCATTATCGCTTATACAGCGTTTATCATCTTTATAACTTAACGCTTCCTTATTAACTAATTGTGTATATATATTATAAAACATTAAAATATTTTCCTATTATATAAACAAGTTTTAGTAGTAGTAAACTTAAATTATTTAATACAGTTCTTTTTACACCTTTAGCTTTCTTAATTTCATTACAATTTTCAATTTTTGTACTATACATTTTTGAACGAAGCCCTACAAATTCTCTTATAATATTACCGTTACATTCATATTTTATCATTCCTAATACTTTTTTATTTATACGCGGAAAATTGAATCTATTGTTAACAGAATAATCAGATGTATCGAATCGAGAATCAATGTCATTTGAGAGAATTCATAGGGAAAACTTTCGATAAATAATTATAATAAATATTTTTGATATCCTTAACTAAATGTTCTATAAATTTAGTAGCTGAATCCATACCTCTATATATACGATGTTGATTGAGTGCATTATTATATAAGCACTTTATATAGTCTAAATGCACAAGGAATATGTTCCTGGATTGAAGTCGTTGATAAGGTTGATGGATCTGGTGAACATGAATCCACACTTTTCAGGATACATTCAAAATCAGCATAAATCTCGAACGGAACGTTTAATTTTTGTTGATGCTCGGTGAATGATAAAAATGATTTTTCCGGTGTTGTCATTCTCGTTACAAGTCAACTACATTCCGGTTTATGAAGATCGAGAGCTTCTTGTTGATGGAAGTATTGTAGACATGTGTTACACATATAAATTGATTCTTTATGTAGTGTAAGTTGACTTTAAATCAGTCTATAGAATAAAAACAAAATTAAAATATTATTTTTAAATAAAGAATATACAATACAATACTACCTTGATATATTTTTAATCCATACGTAATGAGAATTCTCTTCATCTTGCAGCAATAGCAGGTTAATGTGTGTTCGTTTCTCTTCTTTCGTGGTGTTATGGTCCAACTATTGTATTACTTTCCTTCTCAAAACCAAACACATTGACACTTATATCCGGATTAAGTTCTTCAAATATTTTTATATCATCAATTTTTAAAGGAAATTCTGATTGTCCGAATTTTACACTTTTTCCGTTTTTCACAATTATATCACTTTTCTTTTAATATTGTCTATTTGATAGCTTGCGGTTTTATCATTATTCGCGGCTACCGGGCTGAAGGCTGATATTACACACCACTTAAAACAATATTCGTCAAGTAACACAAGCATGTTTATCTTTTAAGAACTTTAAAAATTCGAACTGTCCGCTTTTTCACTATTACTTTATTATTTTAATAATACAGTATTGTTTTCGATTTTTTAAAAAAAAAAATTTGCTACCCTCAAAATTTTTTTTTCACGTTTCATGACGAGTAGACACGAAAAAAGCAATAAAAAATTTCAGTCCGTCTGTCCGCCGTACGCCGTACGCCGTACGCCGTACGCCGTACGTCGACCGCTGTACGCAAAATCGTTTGAAGGCTCGTAGCTCCCAAACCCTTTGAGCTATTAAATTAAAAATTTTTTTATGAATAGACTGGGTAGGCTCCTTGAAGTGGCCAAATTTGGAGGGGTGGGGGTGTGAGGGGGGAGGAGGGGGAAGTGTTTTAGACGGAAAATTTTGGTTTCTAGATCTCAGCAACCGCTTATGCTAGGAGGCTGAAATTTGGAATTTATATAGAGCTTTAGTAGTGGACCCATTTGCAAAAAAATTGCCGATATAGGTGAAGGGGTTTGGGAGTGGGGGGAAAAATAATGCGTCCGAAACGCAAAAAAGGTGAGATCGACACTTTCTAAAATCCATATCTCCTAAACGGTTAATGTCACAAAATTGAAACTTAATGAATATCTGTAGGTATACTAGGAGAATAGATCGGAAACAAAAATTTGAGTGGGGGCAGTGGCGTACGGGGGTGGGGGATGAAAAACTTTAGATTGCGATATCTTACGAACCAATTGCACTAGATAAATAAAATTTGGTTTCTGTATAAAGATTGACAAATGAAGTTTGCTGGAAGCAAAATTTTTGAAGGGGGTGGTGGAGCATGAAAGTGGAGGGGATAAGAATTTTTCTAAAAAATCACGTCTCATATCTCAAGAACGGTGTAAGATAGATGCTTCAAATTTTTCCCAGAAGTAGACCTAATAGACCCCTAGTAGAAAACAAAATTTTGGAAGTGTGGGTGTAAAGGGTGAGGGTGGGGGAGGGTGAAAAGGAAAAAGTTCCGATTTTAATATCTCGACAACCTACAATGATATAAAACTGAAACTTCGTATTTAGATAGAGCTATATTAGTAGCATCTTGGAAAAATATAATTTTTTATAGGGGTAGTATGGTACGGGGGTGGGGGGTGTTTTTCCTATCTATAGAACGGCTTATGCTACAAAGCTGAAACTCGATACGTTTATGTAAATCAACTAGAAAACTAATTTAGATAAAAAAAAATTTCAAATATCCATTGGCGTTCGGAGGGGGGGCAAAAAAAATTATCAGTGAAAATGGAATGCATATATTTTCACGGTTTTCGTCATATCTATTAGGTCTTCTCAAATATTGAATTCATTTTTATTCTATGGATTCTTCATATAAATACCTAGATAGCGTTTTCAGGATTTTTTAAAATTCGACCCCTAAGGGGGTGCAAAGAGGGTTGTAAACTTTTTCACGAATTCTACTATATCCACGTCTTATCAGATATTGAATATCTTTTCATATTGATGGGCTTGTGTAATAATCGCCTAAAACTTGTTTTTAAGTTTTTTCCTTTTTCCACCTAGGAGGGTATAAACGGGTTGAACACGTTTTCACGAGTTCCGTCATTTCTTTTAGAAGTGATGAGAAATTGAATTGGTTCCTACTTTCTCTTGCTGTCTTCATATTTATTTATTAACACCTTTCAGGATTTTTGAACATTCAACCCCCAAGTGGGTGTAAGGAGGTTGCATATCTGGTGATATATCGAATTCATTTTTACTTCCTAAGGTTTCCTATGTAAAAAAGCCAAAAAGTCAATTTCAGTATTTTAGATATTCAATCCAAAAAGGTGTAAGGAGGTTGTATGCTTTTCAAAGTTTCGACATATTTCTTAGGTTCGATGAGATATTAGATCGCTTTTTATTTCCACAGACTTTTTATATAATCGCCTACAAACCCATTTCTCAATTTTTCGATATTCAACCCCCAAGGGTTTGTATATGTTTTCACAATTTTTGCCATTCCTTAGTTCTGATGAGATGTAAAATTGATTATTACGGCCAACCAATTCACGATTTTTCGAATTTCCAGAACCAAGGAGATGTGAAGGGTTTGCTTACGTTTTCAGAATTTTTTCAAAATCCGTCTTGTCTCATGAGATTTCAGGTTGCTTCTTATGAAATCGTCTAAAAACCTGTTTCACAATTTTTTCGAAATTCAAACCCCAAGTGGAAGTAATGGGTTTGTATACGTTTTAACAATTCGTCATATCTCTTAATTCTGATAAGGCAACAAATACGTTTTTGCTTCTATGGGCTTTTAGTGCACATAATATACTGAAATTCGAATAGTCTACACGGACTTTTTCAATGTTTAATTGTCTAAAAATCTCTATTTTAAATATTTTTATATTAAGAACAAAATTAATTTTCCATAAGAAATCTAAAAATCTCGAAGCAACTCATGATACACTCCGACTTTGACCGCTCCCGAACTTTGACCCTAAAAATAATAAAGTTTCGCCCAGACTATTGGCAGATTTTTTTTTTTAAGTCTTATAAAAACGACACTCAGACTTCACTTGATTATTTTCACTTTCACTATTTTTTTTAAGTTTTATAAAAACAACACTTGATGTTGCACTTCAGATTTCACTTGATACAATAAATTTTCAAAAACATCGCGAATAGTTTATATATGTATAATATAATACATACACACACATACAGAGAGAGAGAGATAGATATACAGAAAGGGAGAGAGAGATAGATATACAGAGAGAGTCAAACATACATACACAGAGGGAGAGAGAGAGAGAGAGAGTTATGAGTTATACTGGAGTCGACAAAAGCAAACAAAAACATGACTCATCGGTCAATTTCACAACTTTATGCAATTCCGGTTATGAATCATACTGGAGCCGAATCTGATCAGGCCATCTGAAATTTGATATGCTCTTTCCGGTTATGATTTATACTGCAGGCGATAAAAACATGATTCATCGGTCAACTTTATACAATAACAATATCACCAATATTTCTGTAGTTCCGCGCTAGCCTAATCCTCCGCATACAAAAAAGCTCGGAGTAAATGCCCCATACAACTGCAAAAAAGCTCGGAGTAAATGTCCCATACAACTATCAAAAAGCTCGGAGTAAATGCCTCATACCACTGTCAAAAAGCTCGGAGTAAATGCCTCATACAACTGTCAAAAAGCTCGGACTAAATGCGCCATATAACTGTCAAAAAGATCGGAGTAACCCCATATCCACACTACTACGTATCATTTTACTTTATGTTCCATTTTACTGTACATTACTTCACACGAATCCAAGAAAAAACTATGTAAATGATGTGCCATAATGGAGCCACGTTTAATAAATAAATAAATAATTTAATTTCTTTCCCCCTACTTTTACGCTTCACCTCCACCCTCAAAAATTTTACATTCAGTAGACTCTACTGATAATTCTATATACAATCAGGAATTCCATGCTTTTAAAAGTGAACCATCCACTGCCTTGAGAAGCAACACTTCCGCTTTTCTTTTTCCTCCTTCCTGCTCTCATTTTTTAAATAGGTTCTCAGATTTTTAGATTTTTTTTTGGGCTTCATCAGCACTTATGTGGAACTCGGCCCCAATCACACTCCAACCGTCTTTTTTCAAGTTCCGATTTTTATAGTCGGAAATGTTTGAATTCTAGACACAATTCCGACAACGAACAGCGTCAATAAAAGTTATTGTTTTTTCATTGCTTCAAGCCATTATTAAAACGAAACTTGACAAAATACAAAACTCAATATTGTAACTACTCGGATTTCTGGGGTAGGCTCATCGGGTGCATCGTTACAAATATTTATTTCTTGTCGAACTTCACTTTATTCTATAAATATAATATATGTTCTACTCCAATTCAAATTGCAATGATTCTTGTTCGTTGCGTCATTCAGCTCCGCTCCTGGTTTCCTTCTTCTACGCCTACGACTTCGTCACACTGTCTTGCGTTGGCTCACGCAGGCTATGCCACCTCGTCGTAGTCTTCACTTGGCCTCCTGCGTTGTTTTGCGCTGCTTGCGTTGGCTTGCGCTGACTGCGTTGCTTCGACGTCGTCTTCTCTCGGCTTCTTGCCGCTACCACGTCCTGCTGCGTTGGCTTGCGCTGACTGCGTTGCTTCGGCGTCGTCTCCTCTCGCTGTGTTGTCTTGCGCTGACTACGTTGTTTTGCGCCGCTGCGTTGACTTGAGCTGCCTTCGTTGCTTCGGCGTCGTCTTCTCTCGCTGCGTTGTCTTGCGCTGACTACGTTGCTTCGGCGTCGTCTTCTCTCGGCTTCTTGCGGCTATTACATCTGGCTGCGTTGGCTTGCGCTGGCTGCGCTACTTCGTCTTGCTGCGTTGGTTCGCTCTGCTTCGTCGTGGTCTCCCTTGCTCAGTTCTTCGTTCGATTCAGACTTGCTTATTGATGGAAGTACAACTCCACAAGCGCAATAGCACAAGTTGAACCGATCGAGCTCAGTTTCTCAATATTGTTTTAGGGAAAGGAAGTACAACCCCACTATCTCTGTCATAAACATGAGTACCGCCGACTGGCCTGCTCAGTTCTTCGTTCAATTCAGACTTGTTTATTGATGGAAGTACAACTCCACAAGAGCAATAACCCAAGTTGAACCGATCGAGCTCAGTTTCTCAATATTGTTTTAAAGAAAGGAAGTACAACTCCACTATCTTGTCACAGCATGAGCACTGCCGACTGGCTTGCTTTCTGGTTGATTCGTTCTCGTATATATTTTGTGAAAAACATTTCTTATCCGCGAATTATTTCGCATGTATAATTCGTGGTTTGGATATGTACTTCTCGGTATATATTCCCACTGCGTTTTGTGTACTTTTCGGCGGGTTTATCTGCCACGCTGCGTCGCCTGGGACGCCGTTGTGGTCCTGCCGACTTTTTACCAGGTATATTCTAATTCCTGGTGCTGTGTTTCAGCTTTGTTGTGTCGTTCCTTTTAGGCTACCTTACGTGTGTTTTATGTCTTTTATTTCTTTTATTATATTTCAGGTTCTATGTTCTCTGTTACGTGTTTTGTATTATAATTTAAGGTTAAGTTTTAATTCATGATGTTTCGTAATCCTAAGTTTTTAATTCATGTACTTAATCCTATGTTCTTTGGTAATTCATGATGTTTCGTAATCCTAAGTTTTTAATTCATGTACTTAATCCTATGTTCTTTGGTACTCCTTATACTTGTTCCTTAGGCGATTGGTGTGGGTGGAAACTATCCCAAAGTTTCCGTCCTTACAATATAAAACTTGACATTTAAATCACCGCACGAGGACAATTCTCGGAATTTTTCAAATTAGTGGAAATACAGCAATTATAGGCCGAGCAATATCAGCAATCTGTGAAAACATTGCCGCATTGTCGAAATATTGCCACAACTAGCATGATATTGCCCTGTATTGCTCCATTAATCGCTCCACTAGTTTTGGCATAAGACGTCGGGCAATTAATTGCTTGCTCGTATACAAGCACCTTTACGCTCTAAACGTGCTACTTATAAATTGCACCGCGTCGTATAGCAAATAAATGGTAGTCGTGTTACGTGGCGAATTCAAATATTTCCAAAATAGTTTGTCGTTGCTCAAACTAAGAGATACACACATGTCATGTTCATGATGTTTTAGTAACAATGGAAATAAGCGAAAAATGTAAGGACACTACTAGTAGTGCTCATTTTCACTTTATTTTATTATAATATTATGTCATATGTTACGCCAACTTGCGTATGGATGTGTCGAACAGCCATTCATTGTATGTGTGTGTATGCATGGAAGCCTGCGTCGAAGAAAAAGTCCATAACTGTTGGACTTTAGCGACTCAACCGAGCCATCTGATTGGTTGGGTTTCAATCCACCATGAGAAAAAATTATGACAGTCGATCGAGTGAGTATTTACCACTGAGATATAATACAGGGGACCTCGATTTGCTATCTCACATAGCCAACGTTTTCCAAATGTAAATGGTCGCGTTTACGTGCGGACCAAACCAATCTCAATAGACCAAAAAAAAAACAGTTATACCCTGTACAGACTTCGCGTTTTAAACGCATTTAAGTAGGCAAAATGAACTAGTTTAAAAAGTAGTGTTCAGACTAGGCAACTCGCTTTATTTTGATACTTGACAGCTTGATGTGATTTGTTTTGACAAGTAGATATTCAGCTGTGTTTCATTAGCAAATTTATGGTTTCTAAATTATTTGAAACAAAAGTGTTTATATAGCAGTAATGAAAAGTGAATTAATTAGCTAATGCAGTCGTTGCACAAGCACAAAATTCAGTTTCTGCAGCATTAAGTAGTTTCTTTTAAAGTTTAATTCGATTTCCGCGCGGGTCGCATTACATGTTTTCGGTTAAACGCGTTGTAGCTACGTGTTTTCGTAAACGCGTCCGGGAAGTGTTTTCAACGCGTTTAACTCGATTTTAACGTATTAATCTCGTAGTCTGAACATAGTATTAGGGCGTACGCATAAACGCAAATCAAATTGATTCTCTAAAAAACGATCTGTAACACTTTGAATTCTGATTATTAGTTTTCAAGATATAACGTTTTAAGTGAGTGAGGGTACAGGTCCGAAACGCTTTTCTTGACCACCCTGTATCTCCACGGATATTGAAAATTGACCCTCCCTGTACAACCATTTTTGTCTCAAAACATATCAAGGATAGCCCTTTACAAGGTTGTGCACGGAGTACCGGAGACCCTGTATATACGGTAAAATGATTTTAATTTATTCATTATGGAAATCAACATTTCTTTTGCACAGATGCCGTAAAGAATTCCTTGACTTTTGAGGAATACGATAATGAGATGAAGGTTGGCATTCGAGCACAGAAGAACAAGTTCCACTATGTGACACATATTAACAAAAATCTACAAACAGTCTGGGCGCAGCTTTATTATTTTATGGGTAGAAGTCCGAAACGTGTTTAATGCTGAGATGCGGTGTAGTTACTATGCGACTGACAACCTAAAAAATAACGTTCAAATAGCCTCCTGGTTATTTCTTAGGTTGTCAGTCGCATAGTTCCCAACACCGCATCCCATCCTTAAATACGTTTCGGACTTCTACCCATAAAATAATGAAGTTACGCCCAGACTTTTTTATTTACTTACGTATTTTTTTTATCAATAGAATAATTCATAGTAGTAAAAGCGAATTCGATCACATTAAACCTAAAAGATTTTCGGAATCAGTGAAATCTTGAACAATACTGTAACGACTCAAATTCCGGGGTATGCTCATCGGGTGCCAGTGTCCGTTACAAAATATTTATTTCATTGATTGACTTCACTTTATTACTCTAATTGATGACATATATTTGGTTGCTTGATTTCCTTTGGGTTTTCTCCTTGCTCGCCTCCGCGCGTCTGCTCTACTCGCCTTGACTTGCTCCTGATCGCCGCCTCTGCTCAACGTGATTTGATTGTAATCCTGCGGGTACGATTCCACTCGCATTGCCTCGACTCTCTCTGCTCTGCTCTCTCTCTGTCTTCCTACATGCCCATTCTGCTGTTCGGTCTGTCGCTGCTTGGTTGGCTTCGTTGCTTGGTTTGTTGCTACCTGGCTCAACGTCGCGTGGTCCTTCCCTGCTTGGCTCATCGCTGCTTGGTCTTTGCTCTGTTGCTCGGGGTGTCTCTACCGAGCCCAACGTCGCGTCGTCCTTCGCTGCTTGGCTTTCTCCGATGTTTGGCCCTTGCTTTGTCTTCCCTGTCTTCGTCCTACCCTGTCTTCGTCCTTCCCTGTCTTCGTCTCTCTGTGTGGCTTCTGATTCGTTCATCTCGGCTGCGCTGTGTCTACTTGTCTTGGTTCTGGCAAAGGTCGTCGTAGCTTGTCGTAGCTGGTTTTAGTCCGACTCCTGGCACGACTCTGCTTGCCTTAACTTGACCCTGTTTCTGATCGTCATCTCGTCTTCGCCCGCATGATGCGCTCGTCGTGGCTCGCTCTGTGCTTGTCGCTGCTTTGCTTTGGGCGTCGTCGTTGCCCTGTGCTCATCGCTGCTTGTGCTCTGTTTGTGGTGGCTCGCCGTGCTCATCGCTGCTTCGCTCTGCGCGTCGTGGTTTGGCTTCGCTGCTGTCGTCTTGGCTTCACTGCGGTCGTCTTGGCTTCGTTGTTATTGTCTGGGCTTCGCTGCGGTCATCTTGGCTTCGCTGCGTTTGTCTTGGCTTCGCTGCGTTCGTCTTGGCTTCGCTGCGTTCGTCTTGTGCTTTGCTGCGTTCGTCTTGTGCTTTGCTGCGTTCGTCCTGGCTTCGCTGCGTTCGTCTTGGCTTCGCTGCGGTCATCTTGGCTTCGCTGCTATCGTATTGGTCTTCGCTGCTTGCATCGGGTGCGTCGCTGCTGTCGTCTTGGCCTTTGCTGCTTCGTCTTGCGCTTCGTCTTGCGCTTCGGCTTGGACTAGACCTAATTGACCCCAGACTTTCAAAGAGGAAGTGCAACTTAGCTAGCCTTATCATGTCTGAGGGTCGCTTAGGACGACTGTCCGGTCAGTTTTCAATGTTGCTAGAAGAGGAGGTGCAACCTCGCTTGCCTTCTTTGCAGACTTGATCACTGCTACCGAGCTCCCCTTCTGGTTGATTCGTTCACTATATATTTATACATTCGCTATCCACGAATTATGTTATGGAACAAATTTTGTGTGGGAAAAATTTTGCCTTTTTATAATTCGCGGCTGGGGTATGCCTGCCTCGGTATATAGTCTCGCTGGGATTTCGTATACTTGTCGGCGGGTTTTCTGTCACATTGCGTCGCCTGGGGCGTTTTTGTGATCCCGCTGACCTTTTCCAGGTATATTCCGAATTTTCTCCTTTTCAGCCTTTGCTGTGTGTCTTTTCAGATTCTGTGTTTCATGTTTTTCTTTGTGTTTCGTATCACAGTTGTTTGTAATTCAATGTTCTTAGCTCTAAGTTTTAGCTTGTGTTGTCGTTGTAATTCAATGTTCTTAGTTCTAAGTTTAATTTGTGTTGTGTTTGTAATTCAATTCACTGTTACATGTTTTAATTCAATGTTTATGTGAGGAAATTTCCGTCCTCACAATACCCCCAGGACGTATAGAGAAAAATACTTTTTCCCCGACTACGTTTAAAGCTTATAGAAGTAAAAGTGAATTCCAAATCTCAATATACCTTAGGAATATATCAGAATTCGCGAATATGTACACAACCACTTTACACCCAATTAGGGGTTGGATTTTGAAATATGTTGAAGAACGTTACTAGGTGCTTATATAAATAGCCCGCAGAAATAAAATTGCTTTAATAGCTCGACATGTCTAAAAGTTTTAACCAAATTCGTGAAAATGTGAATTCACGGAAATTTTTTTTACTCAACCTCTGAACGCCAATAAAAATCTGAACTTTTTTTTTGGTTTAGTTACTCTAATAGCACATCTAAATATACGTACCAAGTTTCAAATTTTTAGCATAAGCCGTTTCTGACATATAAAAAACACCCCTCACCCCCGTACCTTGCTATCCCTATGAACAATTTTATTTTTCTAGGATGTCTCTATAGTGGCTCAATATAATCCTAAATTTTTAGCTTTCTATTCATTACGGTTTTCGAGAAATAAAAATCAGAATTTTTTTCCTTTCTACCCCTTTTCACCATCACCCCCTACACCCCAACACTAAATTTTTTCCTGCTAGAGGTTTACCGATCCCAACTCCTGTAAAATTTTCAAGATCATATCTGATACGGTTTCTGAGAAATAAAAATGTTATTTTTTGAGAAATTGCTATCCCCCCAATTTCGTGTTCCACCTCCCCCCTCAAAAAATTTAAGTTCAGTAAACTCCTCTTGTGATCCCTTATACAGAAACTAAATTTTATCTTCCTGGTGTAATTGGTTCGGAATATATTGCAATCCAAAGTTTTTCACCCCCCAAACACCACACCCCACCACCCTCCTTAAAAATGTTAGCCCTTGTCTAATCTTCAAGTATCTCTAAGGGCAACCACAAAGTTTCAATCTTCTGACATTAATCGTTCAGGAGATATGGATTTTAGAATGTTTCAATCTCGGCTTTCAAGCGTTTTGGACTCATTGTTTCCCCCCCCCCCCACTTCCACACCCCTCAACCCTCATCGATAATTTTTTTGCAAATGAGTCCACTATCATAGTACTACATAAGTTCCAAGTTTCAGCCTCCTAGCATAAGTGGTTCCTGAGATCTGGAAACCAATATTTTTTGTCTAAAACGCTCCCCCTATTCCCCCCTTACACCCCGACCCTCCGAAAAGATACCAGTCGTAGGAGTTTATCCAATCTACCCATCATAAAAATTTCAACTTAATACCTCAACGGGTTTGGGAGCTACGTGCCTTCAAACGATTTTGCATACGGCGAACAGACGGACATTTTTTTTTTGCTTTTTTGGTGTTTACTAGTCCTAAAACGTGTAAATACAAAATTTCAGGATAGTAAATTTTTTTTAAATTTCAGGTCGATCACAATGCTTTATTATTAAAAAATAATAAAGTAAAATAATATGTAATTCATGAAAATTAAATGGTGGTTGGTTGGTTTAAGTGGCAGCCCTGTCACCCAGACAGGGCTCAATTAGCTCAGAGGCCGTTTTGAAACCACAAACTCGTGTTAAACTCGGCTGTTAAGGGTTGTTGATACTTGGGAATACAGAAGATGAATGTGAGAAAGGTTGATTGAATTGGATCGCTATAGCCACCCTGTGCTGTTCAGGAAATGTAATAACTCTCCAATCCTCTTCCCCGAAATCTCCATCAGGTCCCCGTAGAAGGGCTTGCCTAGTGCTCGCTCTCGGGCTCTAGCTAGAGCCGGACACTTGCAAAGGAAATGAACAAGCGACTCTCGCTCACTAGTGTCCTGGCAGCTGCGGCAGTGTACATTGAATGGAATGCCCAGTTTGGCCGCATGATCCCCAATCGGCCAGTGACCTGTACTGATCGCCGTGATTCTGGAGACGTCTGCCCGGGTCTTGTATAGAAGTTCGTCTGACTTGGCTCGGTTGTAAGATGGCCACATCTTCCTAGATATGGCGCAGGTAGTTAGGCTTTTCCATCTGGAATTAGCCACTGTCTGGAAGTGTGAGAGTATGACCCTCTTTACGACTCCTAAAGGAACATGAACTAGTTCCGCAAGAGAGCCGGGAAGAGCGGAGCCCTCCCTGGCCAGTTCATCATCCCGCTCATTTCCCATTATGTCTCTATGCCCCGGGACCCAGAGCACAGTGACTTTGAGCCGTTCCGCCAGACCGGCTAGTTCGTTACGGCATTGCTGAACTAGTTTAGAGGAGGTGGTAGCCGAGTCTAGTGCTTTGATTGCGGCTTGGCTGTCGGTGAAAATGACGATGTTGTGTTTTGGCGATGAGTCGTGTTTTAGTGTACGACAAGCCTCCCGGATCCCCAGTATCTCTGCCTGGAAGACGCTAGCGTTGTCCGGGAGGCGGTAGGACTTAGCGATATTATGTGTATCTGAGAATATTCCTGCCCCGACCCCGCAGTCCATTTTCGAACCGTCGATAAATATTATCGTGTCGAAGTCTGCTTCCACCGCACCGTTCTTCCACTCCTCTCTAGTTGGGAAACCAACAGAGAATCGTTTCGTGAAGCTCAGTTTGGGGGTGATGTAGTCAGTCGGTGACGTAACCAATTCCTTTGGTAACTGTCCCAGGATATTACTATGCCCGTATGGCTTCGTAGTCCAGCACCCAGATTCTTTGAGCCTGACGGCATTGTTTGATGCAGTGTTTTTTATATAAAGGTCGATTGGTAGGAGGTAGAGTAGCACGTTTAGAGCATCGGTCGGGCATGACCGCATAGCACCTGTAATGCCTATGGCCGCACTTCGTTGAACTCGACTGAGTTTAGTTATGTTATAGTCCTTACTCAGAACGGGCCACCAGACTAGTGACCCGTAGTTGAGAATTGGACGTATTACAGCAGTGTACAGCCACAAAACCATCCTAGGTTTGAGTCCCCACTTCTTGCCGAAGGTTCTTTTGCAGGCGTAGAAGGCCACACGGGCTTTCTCCACCCGGTTTTCTATGTTGAGTTTCCAGCTCAGCTTTGAATCAAGGATAACACCAAGATACTTTGCGCTGGAGGAGAGCTGGAGTGGTTGGCCGTTCAGGCGGGGAAGGTTAAAGTCTGGTATCTTGGTTTTCCTGGTGAATAGTACCAACTCAGTTTTATCCGGATTTACACCAAGGCCACAGCCGGTAGCCCAGGTGCTTACCTTACCCAGAGCACTGTCCATAATCTCACTGATTACGGAAGGAAATAATCCCGAGACCAAAATCACCAGATCATCCGCGTACGCAATCACTTTGATTCCCTCCCTGTCTAGTCTTACTAGGATTTTATCCATGACCAATAGCCAGAGTAGAGGTGAGATAACACCGCCCTGTGGTGTTCCCCTACGCACGTGCTTGGTCAAATTGCTCTTTCCTAGGTTTGAATGGATAATTCTGGTCCGTAGCATGGATATTATCCAATTTCTGAAGCTTTCGGTCACACCCAGTTCGGTAAGAGATTCCTGGATAGCTTCGGTGTGGACGTTGTTGAATGCCCCTTCTATATCTAGAAAGGCTGCTAAAGTGTATTGCTTGTAGTTTATCGTGTGCTCAATCGTGCGCACCACTTCGTGGAGAGCCGTCTCCGTGGATCTCCCTCTGAGGTAAGCATGCTGAGATTTGGATAGCGGTGACCTTTCCAGGGTCTGCCTCACATGTATATCTATAATGCGCTCCAGTGTTTTCAACACGAATGATGTTAGGCTAACGGGTCTGAAATCCTTCGCGAGTTCGTGACCTCTCTTGCCAACCTTCGGAATAAACACTACCCGGACACTTCTCCAGGCATAGGGCACATGATTTAGTAGAATGCAACTTCTGAAAATTTCCACAAGCCATGGAACTACTACATCTCGTAGTTTCTGCAGCATAATTGGAAGTATGCCGTCCATGCCATGGGATTTGTAAGGAGAGAAACTGTTAATGGACCAGGCAACTCTTTCTTCATTGATAACGGAATTGATGTCTTCCTCCGGTATACACTGTACACCCTGGATGCTTGACATCTCCGTCCCGCTGTTTTGGCACCCAGGAAAGTGAGTGTTCATCAAGAGTTCCAGAGTCTCGGCGGAGGAATCAGTCCAGGTCCCGTCCGACTTTTTCACGAACGACGGGTTCGTGTGTTGCTTGGATAGAATCTTGCTGAGCCTCGCCGAATCCCGGACACTCTCAATGGATTGACAGTGATCAGTCCAAGCCTGTTTTTTGGCCGTTCTAATGGATTTCTTGTAGATCTTGAGGCATTCTTTGTAAGGTTGCCAAGACTTGCGCCTGTAACAGATGTTAAAAACCTCTCTAGTTATTTTCCTTAATCTTGACAGGTCTTCACTCCACCATGGGGGGAGCGTTTTCTTACTATATTTCAAAGGACATGAGGCATTAAACGCGACCTTCATGGCTCGTTCGAATTTCCCCACCTTGTCGTCCAGATCTTCTATAGTTTTGATGATAGGATTGGTTGTTTTGGATAGTTTCGATTTAGCGACCTGACCGAATTTCTCCCAGTCAATTTTTTTAGGGTTTCTAAAAGGCTTTTGAGTCTCCGGCATGAGATTCACGTTGAAGAAGATCCACCTGTGATCGGAGAAGGATTGCAAGTTGGATACTCTCCAATTCTCAACCCTATAAATGTTATTTTCTGTTAGTAAAGTAATATCCAGAACTTCCTCCCAACCTTGAAAATTTTCCGTACTCGGAAAAATGAAGGTTGGGGTGTCACCACTGTTACATATAGAGAGGTTACTGTTTATAATGAAATCAAATAAGGACTCACCTCGTTCGTTGGTCTCCGAGCTGCCCCAAAGCGTATGTCGTGCGTTGGCGTCGCATCCCACTAGAAGATTGCCCCTCTTGGATGAAATACTGGCGGTAAGATGATGCAGTTCCTCGGGTGGCGCTGGTTGGTCGTGAGCCATATAAACCGAGGAGATGTATAGGTCCCCCCCATTTGCAACCTCCAATTTAACAACTGTTAAATCGTCAGAGCTATAGTTTGGACACATAAAGGCGTTTATCTGTTTATTAACTAAGATGCATGTTCTGGGCTTACCTTGTTTGTGATTGTAGAAAAGGTTGTAGTGAGTGTTTTGGAGCCCCTTTACGGTAAAGTCGTTTACCCATGGCTCCTGTATTAGGCCGATGTCGATGTCCTCTTCCCCAAGGAGGACCAATAAGTTATCCGAGGCGCACTTCGAGTGCCTCAGGTTAACCTGTACTATCTTCAACATTTTTATTGGCTGTTTCCTTCCCGACTTCCTTGCTGTCAGTGGCTGTCTCCTTCCCTGCGATACTCATTTCCTCTAACAACTCGTTAGCTTTGTCGACAAAGTCTATGTCGTCGTCTGGACCTGAGGAGCGAAAGACTTTCACTTTGGCATGCCTGATGCCGAACCGCAGTTTAAAATCTGCTTCCTCGAGTGCCTTCAGGCACTCCTCGTTAATCAGGAGGAGGTAGGTGAGGCTGTTTCGTTGCGGTTCCTCTGCCTTGATGACAGCCCAGTCATCCATGGGAATCGACGGATTCTGTAGGCGAAGACCGCAAAGAAGTTTCTCGCTGTCCATTTTCATGACTGGAATCCAGATGCGGGCTCTCGGTCTTTTATAATAAGCTTAAGTCTTATGCCGTCCCAAGCGTCTCTAAACTTAGCGACACATTCACTGAGAAAATCCTTCGAGTAGCTGTCCGCGCATCTGATTACGCGGTATCCTCTCACGAGTTCACCGGAGTCAAAGCCAAGCACAGGTCCTCCGTGCTTTTTCTGGTGGGCCAGTATCGATTCCGACAGCTCTCCTTCCACGTTGCGCCACGCCTCAGCGGTGAGTTTACCGGCAGATAGCTCATCTACCAATGCAACCTCAAGGTGGCTTCTTGCAGTTTCGCTGAAGGTTTTCTTCGCTTGAACCCCGCTGGCTGATGTTAGAAGTGTGCTGGGCTTGGGAATCTTGCTTCTCCTTGTAGCATGATCCACCTCATCCTGAGATCTGTTACGCTTCCCAGATTCCCGTTCTTTTGGCGGTTCCTCTCTGAGGCGTTTGTTGTGCTCCTCCACAATCGCCTGGTAGAAGGCTTTGTCCGCCGCATCGCGCTCGTTAACGGTACCCGCTTCCTCATTTTTTGCAATCTTGTTTAAAATGAAAGAGCCTTCAAGTACCGACACTTCCTCGCGACCCCGACGGACTTCCGTTTTTTGGCCTGCTTCCGAATGCCATGGCTGGCATTCTCCTTCGGATGTTGTAGACCGGATGTTGATGGTTGAGGCTGCACGGGTGTACTCTGACTTGTACTCGCACGCGCTGCGTTGCCTGGTCTGATAGTTGTCTCCTGACTGGAGGCAAGAAGTTCGTCCTCGGACGAAGTACCGATGTCGAGCTGAGCATCAGTTATGGTTTTGGTGTTGTTTTTGTTTTTTTTGTTTTGGTTTTGGTTCATTTTTTTGTCCCACGAGTATGCTCGGAAGGGGTTGGTCCATCTTAACAGAGCCGGCATGTCAAGATAAGGCAAGGGTACTGCGGGGGGGTGCCCAATTTTACCCCGCAGGCCACCGTTAGCGATTGGAAGAGATTTGCGGGCCCCAACCAACTAATCCCTGGGCACGGTACAGCGCTCACACCCCTGGATTTGGCCCTGGACAGGAAGCATAGGAGCGGGAGAGGTATTAGGAGGACAGCACAGGAGAAACACACAGTTGGGTACCTCAATCTTAATGACCACAGCGCACGATTGAATGCATGCGTGTAAGTCTTAGCTGCTAAAGTCGGAAAGACCCAGGTCTTTACGACTAGAAGCATTTCCAGCAGGCGCCCACGTGGAGGACCAAAGACGAGGATTTCTGCCTGCCGAAAAAAAAAATTAAATATTTTAATTAAATATAATCATATAATTATCTATAATACCAATTTCTTTTGTTTCATGCTTCTAGCTTATCTTTTCCAAGATCTTATCTTTAACTTCGTTTTTGGATTGTATTTTATGGCTTTATGCTTTACATTCTTCCTAGGAAAATAAGGTCGATAAGAATGTTATTATCCCTAAAATCGAATTTTATTTTCTGGTCTTCTGGTTTATAGTTTTCATTTAGAATTACAATTTACTAAAAAATAAACAACGACAATAATTCAATAATAATATCAAACAACAATAGTTTCTAGTCCAGTTGAGAATGTTTCTTTTTGGAAATTGAAACGCTTTCCAATTGATCAGGCAAAGCACTTTGCAATTGCTTAGAAAAAGCGCTTTGTAATTGCTTAGGGAATGCGCTTTGCATTTATTTAGGAAAAGCGCTTTATAAGCGTTAGAATGATAGCGAGCTCCAAGCGCTATGTAGCAATAGGTCTGTTCTTTTTCCATACACTTTCTACACTATAGGTCTGTTCTTTTTGCATACACTTTCTACACTAGAATACACTTTTCTGTACTAACTCTTGAGCGGGTGCAGAGAGGTGAAGAGGATGAATGAAAAAAGAACAAACCTATTAGGTTTGTTCTTTTTTCATTCACCCTCTTCACCTCTCTGCACTCACTCAAAAGTCAGTGTAAAAAAGTGTAGAAGGTGTAGCCAAAAAGAACAGACCTTATGTTATACTTTCCTAATGCTGTTCTTTTTGTCGGTGTGACGTCAGAGGTGGCTGTTCTTTTTGTCGAGTGTAGTGTACTCAGTGTATACTTTCCTACACTGGGTCGGGAGAAGGTGTAAGTTCTTCTTCTTTACCATCTGTCAAAATTGATGGCTGTATGCAGATAAAATTGACTTTTTGAATTTGTGAAACTACTGTTTTGAATGAATACATGCAAGAATATTGAATGGCAATAAATTTGCATTGATAGAAGTGAAAGAATAAAGCAAATAAAAAAGTTCGGAATTTTAGCTGTCACTTTTCTACACTAACCCGTTCTTTTTACGCGATCTGCACCCTACACTTTCAGTGTAAGGTGTATTACACTGAAAGTGTAAGCTACAGCAAAGTGTTAACTTAACCTGGCAAAAAGAACAAACCTAATGATATGCAATGTTAAATTTGAGTGAACCCAAAGCATGTTCAAAGCGTTTTGCTGCTTTAGTAAAGCGCTTGTGTATCCGTTATGAAGCGCTTTTTTTCGCTGGGTGGTGGGTACGGCTTTTTGCTGGGCGTTGCCTTCCAGTAGTATACAAGATATACAAGAAGACTGGACACTTAATACACAGGCATTTTATATTTAAAAAAACCAAAAAATCATTGTATAAGCGAAACAAAGAAATCTGATTGAACAATTTCAATTCCATATTCTTATGCAAATTCACATGAGAAGAAAAGACCACACTAATATGCAAAAAATCTGCCAACAGTCTGGGCGTAACTTTATTATGTTATGGATAGAAGTTCGAAACGTGTTTAATGCTGAGATGCGGTGTAGGTTACTATGAGACTGACAACCGAAAAAATAAAGCCCCAAATAGCCTCCAGTAGTGGAATTCTGTGCAAAGGCGACTCGACTCGCCTTTTTCGATTTTCTCGTCCATATCGTTTTGGCCCTTGTCGGTCTTAGCGATTTTGTGCAATGGGACAAAAGTAAGTGACGAGTCAAATTGAGCTACTGTCAACTTCCCCATCTTCGACTGAGGGCGACTGGCACAAGTGGAGTAGGCTGTAAGAACATCAAGAAAACGAGAAGCGGTGGTCGTGTGGCATGAGCGGTGGGTTTATACGGAGCCGTCGTAATATACAGGCCAGACTGCTGGCGACAAAATTTTTTATGACGTCACATTAAGCAGTCAATAGGTTTCTGTCAAATCTTCGCGCTTAGAACGTCGGTTCTGTTTTCGTGCCAGTATTTTGTAGTTTTAGTGTTTAAATTGTTGTAATATATTAAATACTGAACGCACCCAACTAGTACTAAAATGTTACCAACTAAGTATGATTATGAAATATACACCACTTGATCATGAACAGTCACAGAGTACACATTTAATACCTGATCCCAACCTTATCCCAGTAAACCAGTATATAACATGGCGCAGCCGAAAAGAACCAAAAAGTGATATTTGAAAAAAAAATTCAAGAAAAATCCCATAAGTTAAGTTAATAAAATAAATCAAAGTGAAAGTGCAAAACATTTACGGAAAAATTTGTGGAATTATAGTAAATGGACATTGCATATGGGTAAATATAAAGACAAATTAGGTTTAAATAAAGTAAAAGCGGAAAACAGACCGCGTGGGAGGCCAAGAAAAATTTGCATTTCTCCTAAAACAAATATGGACTACGTAAGGAAAGTGGAGGAGTTAAGCCTTCAGGGCAATTTAGCCGAAAATTGGCGAGTTTTTTACCAAAATTATAAAATTTACGCAACTGCAATTGAGCTGCATGTAAAAGAGGAGGCCGTTAGAATTGCGGTTTTTCTCAATGCAGTTGGACCACAAGCGATTGAGGTATACAATACCTTCTAGCTGATCGTAAAAATTATGATGCAGTCATAAAGGCATTTAATGATTTCTGCTTGCCCAAAAAAAATTAAGTGTATGAAAGCTTCATATTTTGGAACAGAAATCAGAAGGAGGGCGAAACTTTTGACTCCTTTTTTATGGATGTGAAGAAATTGGTGCGGTCTTGTGGCTATAAAGACTCAGAAGATCGTATGGTTCGAGATCGGATCGTTTTTGGAGTGTTCGACAAAAAACTCCAAAAGCGGTTATTAGAAGCAGAAAACTTAACAACTGAAAAAGCAGTTGACATGGCTCGAGCAAATGAGGTGTCACGAGCGCAGTCGTCAACTTTACAACATTCAGCTCAATCAAATTCAGCGTCGGAGCTAAATTCTATTAATAGAAAACATTACAATAAGAAAGAAAATGTAAATAAAGTGACGAATAATAATAAACAAGCAAATGTCAATTTTAAAAATTTTAATAAAAATAATGTTAATCAGTTTGGTAGTAATAACCAAGATGTAATATATTAAATACTGAACGCACCCAACTAAGTATGATTATGAAATATACACCACTTGATCATGAACAGTCACAGAGTACACATTTAATACCTGATCCCAACCTTATCCCAGTAAACCAGTATATAACAGTGGTCGGTAAATTAAAGTGATGTGAAAGTAAATGAAGTGTGTATTTCGTGGGTCGGTCTGACCCCGACTTTCCTATGCAGGCATACCTCGTACCGGAAAGTATATTGAATATCGATATATGGTATGTAATGACTTCCGATACGAGGTGATGCACTTTATTTAGTACAAGGGTCGAAAACCTGTGCCCGACGGTCAGGAAGGAAAATGAGACGTCGGCTATCGATCAGCTAAAACCCAACTTGGGTCGATTACCAAGAGTTGATCGATGACCGATGCGGATCAGCAATTATCGGCACGGTGAACATTAACCGATCAAGCGATAATTGCTGATCGAGATTCGCAAGTCCAAAAAACGGGAAGTTGTGATCGCGCGTTCAAACCGACCAGTTGGTTTTTCGAAATAAAGTAAAGTTATATATGTACTCAAGCAAAATTAAGTAAGTGATAATGTATGTAATCGGGCAAATTTAAGTAAGTGATAATATATGTAATCGGGCAAATTAAGTAAGTGATAATATATGTAATCGAGCAAAATAACAGTATGTGACAATATATGTAATCGGGCAAAAATTAAGTAAGGGATAATATATGTAATCGAGCAAAATAAAAGTAAGTGACAATATATGTAATCGGGCAAATAAACAAAGTAATAACGGATTGAAAGTGTTTCAGTTAGACTCTAATAAGACCAGGACAATTTGGCGCAGCCGGTAGGATTGCATATCGACTTGTGTCAGTGTTAGCCACCAAAAAATTGCCCTCCAGGTCATAGAAGTGGTATGTGAGCTCGTCAATGTATGCCGGTATTGTATACACTTTTGAAATAGTAAACGACGTTTTCTCCGTTTGTGGGACGTCAATCCATACTAATAATTTTGTATCTTCATTATTTGAGTTAGTACTTGGTAATCGATAACTTTCGGGTTTATTTCCTCACTTTCCCAGACCGTGGTGAGTACCTCCATTAGTTCTTTAGCATGTATGACTGCCGGGTGTAATTTTCCGAGATGGGATGTGAGCGCAATTCCCATAATGGTGTCTAATTCCCCCGTTATCCGTCGTAACTCCATCTCGATGAGTATCAGAAATTCAATGAGGTCTGTTCGGCTATGTTCAACTGTCAGTCGTTCCGCCTGGTCGTAAATCATTGGAGCTATGGTAGTATATAAATCCAGTAATCGCTGTCTTTCTCGTGTTGCTTGTACTCTGGATTCATTAAATAGATTGAAATTTGATTGCATAATGGTTACTTGTTCATTCAGTAAACTGATCGTGCTATTTTCTCGCTGATCCAAGCTCTCCAGTTTTCGGGAGATCTTTCGGTCGTCGCTGCTGTCCATAGTTCCAAATAAATTTTTTTCCCAACGCTCCGACACCATCGAAAAACGATCTCTTGCGTCTCGTAGCTCTCATGCCAAAAACGTAGTGCTCTAGGTCTGATCGCTTCCCTTCCAAATACTTGACGCTGGACCTAAATCCGGCAATGACATTATCACATCGTGTGTCGTAAGTGTGTAACTTCCGGCACAGTTTGTCGACCACAGTGGTGCAGTTCATAACGAACTCCAACTCGTCCCGAAAATCTGGCATTTCAACTCGAGAAAGGATCGTCCATTTTTTACTATACCACAGGACTTTCCCTATCTCCTCAAAGGCGGCTCCTGTCGGCTTCAATTCTCGAAGATGTACGCCCTCCGGTTTTACCACGGCTCCTGCTGTCGCTGTTAGTAGGGTTAGCCTTATCATGTAATTCATTGTACAATTTTCCGACAATTTTCCGACTAGTAATCGGTTATTAAATATTAATATTTCTAAGTTAGTAGCTTAAGTTAATTTTCCCGTTCCTTTATTAGTGGTTAACAGAGATCGATTACAGTGGTCGTTATCCTCGCTTCCCGTTGTCTTGAGTCGGACGTGTCTACCGTCTCCCTCTCTCTCGACCCTTTCGTTATCTGTGAATGATAAATAGCAAAAGAGGTATTTAATTAGTACATTGTTGAATAATCCCGTTGGGCCCATAAGTGCCTCAGCGATTGCTACCATCTTTGTGTGCTAGGCCGAGTAGACGTTCCAAAATGGGTGGTTAAAAACGTGTTGGACTATTTAACACCTATATACTTTATTCTAACTAACTATTTATAACTATAACAGTCCTATCATGTCAACGTGTTGGACTATATAAATTATTATTATTATTAAATTCTAACTAACCATTTATAACTATACAGTTCTGTCATCGTTCCCCGTAACATGTAGGTGATGTCGATGTCTATCTATTTCTCCATCCTCCTAGCCTCTAACCAGTTCCGTAAGTTCTAGTCGTACCATAGTTTTAGGCGGTTCGTATGTACTCTTTTAATTCTACGGTTTACGAGAATGGCACATTTTCTGGCGAATGTACCTGTATCACCTTGTAAGGTCCCCTGTGTATTGCACTGAGTTTTCCTGGTCTTGCCATGTCTTTCATGAGTACCTCGTCACCTACATGAAGTTATATGCCATTTGTGGTTTTGTCGTAGTATTTCTTGGACTTTAGTTTTGCGTCTCCTAAGTTTTTTTTTGCTAGCTTGAAAGCTTTCTGTAATTGGTAACGAAGTTGCATATGGTATTTTTCAGCATTATAAACGGGTTCTACATTCCTCTGGAGGTTATTTGGTACATCGGCTGCGAACCCGGAGAGGATTTCCATTGGCGTTAATTTGGTGCCAGAGTGTTGCGTATTATTGTATGCGTGCGCCGCTGGTCAAAGATACATATCCCACCCGCTGGGGTTGTCATCGACGAAGCTTCTCAGGTAATTCCCGAGCCATGAATGTTGTCGCTCCACCACATTGGATTGGGGATGGTAGGCAGTGGTCTGAATATGCTTAACTTTTAGGAGTCGGCACAAAGCCTTAAAGGTGTCACTCGTGAAATTGGAACCTTGGTCGGTAACTATTTGTTGAGGTAATGAGTACCGACTGATTATCTGCTCGTATAGTATTCGAGCCACGGTGTTCGCTTCTTGATTGGGCATAGCCGCAAAGTCCACAAACCTAGTAAGATTATCCATCATGCTCAGAATATATTTGTTCCCTAACGGGGTTATGGGTAGGGGTCCAACTATATCCACATAAATTTTCTCAAACGGCTTATCAGCGATACGAGTAATTAATAAAGGCATTTTCGTAGTTCAGGATGATTTCTTTTTTGGCATTTATGGCACCTCTTTATGAAGGTTTCTACTGCTTCCCTCATCCGTTTCCATTTATAGTGTCGTCGAATTCTATTAAGGGTCTTTTGTCGGCCGAAGTGCCCTCCGAACGGCGAACTGTGGTAACTCTCTAGGACGTGTTGTATGTTCTCCGCTCCCTCTATTTCTCTCGGATTATCATTTGGTTCCCACCCCAGGCCTGATTCGGATGACGGTGAACTTGGTTTTTTCTTTCTTCCAAGTTCCTCCCGGAACCATCGGTGATACTTTTTGATCCTGAATAGCCAGTGCTTTCCCTTATGATGAATTTCTCTGCCCGCACGTGCAGTTGTCGCAATTATTTTTTTTCTCTTGGTTTTATTAAAAACTTTCAACAGGGTATCTGTTGCGGTTGAGTCCTCCAAAGGTGCCGTTACCGGCCAATTCGTCCCCTGACTGCTTTCAGTTCGTTTATCGGTCTCATCAATATCCTCTGATTTTCGAGCCTGAGTGCGCGTTGTGATTAAACATGTATCTTCTCTCGCTGGAGTGGCTATTCTGCTTAATGCGTCAGCATGCGTAATACTCTTCCCTGGCTTATGACCGACTTCGAAATCGAATTCCGCGAGCTTCTGGCTAAGTCTCAACATTCGAGATGTCGTATCTTTTACCTTTAGCATGCCTGCCAGGGGCTTGTGGTCTGTAAGCACCTTAAAGTGTCGCCCTAACAGGTAGCATCTATAATTTGCTGCAGCCCATACTATTGCAAGTAGTTCACGTTCGGAAGTTGAATAATTCCTTTCGGCGGAGTTAAGTGTGTGGCTCGCGTATGCTATCGGTTTCCCCTTTTGTTCCAGTACCGCCCCTAGTGCCTCTCCGCTAGCGTCGGTAATCAGAGTGAATTCTTCGTCGAAATCGGGGTACTACAGCAACGGTTGAGATGTTAATCTATTCTTGAGTTTACCAAACGCTTCTTCGCATTTTTGGTCCCATACAAATTTGGTGTCTTTCTGTAACAGTTTCGTAATTGGTTTTGCTATTTCTGAAAACTTAGGGACAAATTTTCTATAGTAGTTTGCTAATCCCAAGAAGGACTGCACTTCACGAATTTTCCCCGGCCTGGGAAAATTCCGAACTGCTTCTGTCAGCCTCGGGTCCGGCTTAATTCCGACTTCGGAACAAATATGTCCCAGATATGTCACTTCTTTTGATAGGAAATGGCATTTGGTAGGTTGTAGCTTTAAGTTGTTTACTCTGAATCGTTCGAAAACCTCCCTCAATTTCTCATTATGTTCGTCTAAATTTTTAGCGAACACAACTACGTCGTCTAGATAGACGAAGCATCTTAGTCCTTGGAGGCCAGTCAGTATTTGATTTAGAAGGGATTGGAAAAAGGCTGGTGCAGTCTTCAGACCGAATGGTAATCGTTTGTATTGGTAATGATTATAATCTGCGCTGAATGCGGTCTTGGCCCTATCTTTCGGGTCGATAAGCACTTGGTGATACCCGCTTGCTAAATCTAGGGTCGAAAAATATCTAGAGTGTCCAAGTCTATCAAGTATCTCTTCTATTCGTGGTAGGGAATATGCGAACGACACGCATTCTTTATTAAGTTCTCTGAAATCAACGCACAGTCGGAACTTTTTTTTTTCGTTCTCTTTGGTTTTCTTAGGGACGAGGATAATTGGAAAGTTAAAGGGGCTGTCACTAGTTTCAATGATGTCATCGTCGATCAGTCCTTGAATCTGTTCCGCACATTCCAGCCGGTGTGCCTCGGGCATCCGATACTGTTTTTTATGAATAGTACGGCTTTCATCTTTCAGCGGTATACGGAAAATTTTCCGCGTTGTATAGGTTAATTTGTCTCCTGGTAAATGAAATATGTCGTTAAATTCAAAACAGAGCTTCATCACGGAGTCTCGCTCGTGATTGTTCATCGAGTTCGGGAACTCCAAGACGTTCTTCATCTCCTGTATTCGGCGCGCACTAGTTCGTTCCAAAGTGCGATCCCTTGGTTTATAAAACTTGTAATTTTTAAGTTTCTCGAATTTTGGTTTAAAATTATCTACTATCACCTCTTTGGTGCTAGTATTGATAATTCCGATGAATACCCTACCTTCTCTTGGTCTCACCAGGGTGTTGCCACTATATACCCCTGGATAGATTTCGTCCTGGAGACAGATCATATCCTCTTGTGCGTCGATGGGATACTCTATAATCTGCTCTTGTCTTGCTTTTATGCGAAAACAATGAGCGGTGATCCCTGCTTTGTCCTCGCCTTCCTCGCGATAGTTTGGTGGACCACTCCCATTCAGTGACTCTTGGTCAGTATTCCTATTTCCGTCGATTGCCCTTCCTTCTCTTTTAACTACTTTTGTTGGCGGGCGCAAATCCTCATCTTTAGTCCTCCACGTGGGCGCCCGCTGGTAATGATCAGTCGTGGATGACATTGTGTCCCTACGATTGATCAGCCAAGACTACACGCATGTACTCAATCGTGCGCGGTGGTCATTAAGACTGAGGTAATACCTAATTCTAAGGTGGTGTGAGCGTATTGTAAACCGTGCCGAAGGATGAAAGACTGAGGGTTAAATCTGTCACGAACGAGCTCCTGTGGTTGATCGGGCAACTAACCACAGTATTCTTTGCCTTACTCTGGTAAGCCGGCTCTGCCAGAGTGGACCTTTCCTTCCGAGCATACTCGTGGGAATCAAATGGAAAAACATAATTTAAAACAAAACATAAACAAGACGAAAAGAAAGACGAAGGACAATACCTGCAAGCCTAGCTCTCTGTCCGGCGTTGGTGACAATCAGTCATCTAGCTCGACGGGCGCTGAGGCTGCGGTCGGTCAGACGGTGCAGGAGCAGGCCGTTGCAACGTGCGCAAATACTGCTTCTTTTTCCTTCCGAACCAGGCATGTATCCACTGGGGCCCAGTCCTCGGTTGATTCATCTCCCCCATCCTCCTCCCCTCCCTCTCCCCTTCCTGACAATCCTCCCTCACCTTCGACTTCGGTTGGAACCAGTTGCTCCTATTTGGCTAAGCTGAATCTGGAGCAGGATTCTGATGATGAGGTCGACCTAAACAACACCGTGGTACCGGTCAACCTTCTGGGGGGTGTGGACGAATCTTCTGCACCACCAACCACGACGAAAGAGATAACGGAAGCATCCTCCGCTACTCAATCATCATCCGCTAGTAAGGTTCGTAGCCTAGCGGCACGCATCCGAAACAACAGGAAGCTAGCTAGGAGAGCGATCAAAGCGTTTGGGAGCATCGTACCGAACGATTTATCGCTTATCCAGTCCAACAGACTGAACCGGGCAAGAGAATATTTGAAGTTGCACCCTCCATCGGAGAAGTCCTCTGATGTGGGTAAATTGGACCCCTCGTCGGTTATAACAGGAGAGGACCAATCGAAGAAGAGGATCCGGTCGTGTGAGGGCGAGCAAAGCCAAGCGAAGAAGCCGAGACATGCAATGTCGCAGCCTACGACGTCACGGCCGAACATGCGTCCAATCTCGAACGTACCGGAGGAGTTCCATGTGGCGATAAGGGATGTGAGTGTCTCTGACTACAGGATCTCCAGAGAGAGATGGGCTCTGGTTGAGTCAGCTATCACGGACCAGGTGCTGAATGATAGTGAAGAAGCCCCCTTTGCCATTGATGACATCGCATGGTATCGGGGGGTGCGGACCATGATCTGCAGGGATGAACAGACACGGACAAGGCTCTCTTGCTACGTATCTCGGATCGGCAATCTGTGAGACGGAGCGAAATTCGATGTGGTGCCGAAGTCATCGCTCGTGAAGCCGCAGACCTGGGTATGGGTTCCGGGACCCCCCTATGAGGACGCGAAGACTCTTGGTCTGCTGAGAAAGCAGAACCCGGATGTTCCTATGGCGGGACTTAGTATCGCCAAGAGGGATCCACCAGCTAACGGAGGACAACGTCTTCTATTGGTATGGGACAAGGAGGCGATCCCGGCCCTGGAAAAGAAGAAGTGGGAACTTCACTACGGATGTAGCAGAACGGTAGTGAGATTCCCGCAGAGCGAAACAGAATCCAAGGAAGGCAATGATGAAGGTACTACAACTTAACCTTCATCATAGCAAAGCCGCATCCGGCAATCTCTTGAGGTTGCTTGATTTGTGCAAAATAGATGTGGCTCTCCTGCAAGAACCCTGGTTGTTAAACAATCGGATACAGGTTCTGAAATCAGCAGAATTTGATTTGTTCTTCTCGAAGGACACAGGTAAGCAGAGAACTTGTATTCTGATTAGGAAAGGAATTAATTCTTTTCTCTTGAACAATTACAGCAATGGTGACCAGACTGCAGTAAAGGTGGAGGGATCGGATGGTAATAGTATTATTGTCACCTCTCTTTACCTTCCATATGACAGCGAAGAACACCCACCCCCTGACGGGTTCAGACACTTGATCAGTATGGTGGAAAGGAAGAAGATCAACATCGTGGTGGGGTGCGACGCTAACGCTCACCACGCTCAATGGGGCAGCAGAGATATCAACAGTAGGGGTGAGTCACTTTTTGAATATATTTGCTCTTCCAAACTTGTATTATGCAACAGAGGTGATGATCCCACTTTTGTTATTAGAAACAGAAGTGAAGTCTTGGACATAACTCTAAGATCGAGCTACGGCACGAAGTTTGAAGTCGGTAACTGGTCAGTCTCGGGAATGGAATCCTTCTCTGATCATAGAATAATAATGTTCACGATATCTTGCGATGTAGTGCGGGGTAACTCCTTCCGTAACATCAAAAGAACTAACTGGGAGGATTTCGTAAGGGTGGTCGGTAGGAACCTTAGGCAGGAAACCATCAGCTTAAGCAGTGCGGAACTACTTGATAGGGAGGTGGGAATGATTTCGGAAACCTTGATGACTGCCTTTAGATCGGCCTGCCCGCTCTCAAATGGGGGTGGGAAAGGTGGTCCGAAGTGGTGGTCGAAGGATCTTGAAACTCTGAGAGGAAAGGCGAGGAGGCTTTTCAAGAAAGCTAAAAGAACTCAGAATGATTTGGACTGGGACGCATACAGACTCAGCCAAAAAGAATTTAAATCGTCGCTGAACTTCGCCAAGCGAAGTTCATGGAGAAAGCTCTGCGAGGAAATAGAATGTATTAATAAAGTATCTAGAATGCGTAGGATCCTCGCCAAGGACCCCAGTGTTCCTGGGTACTTGAGGAGTAATGACGGAAACTGGACGGAATCAAGTCCGGAAAGTCTGGATCTACTGATGGAGACGCACTTCCCGGGGTGCATCTCGGAGCTTGGGAACTCATCTCAGGTAGTAGATCTCCCTGTGGCGGACGTAGACATTGTAAATCGGACAATCTCTCTTGAAAGGGTAAGGTGTGCGGTTATGTCCTTCTCTCCTCTTAAGTCTCCGGGAGTGGACGGTCTGGTGCCCATTATGCTGCAAAAGACCATGCCACTTATTGGTCCTTCCTTGGTGAGGATCTTTAGAAGTTGTCTAACTCTCGCGTATGTCCCGAAGATGTGGCGTGAAGTCAGGGTGATTTTCATTCCTAAGGCTGGTAAGCCAAGCCACACCCTGGCCAAGGACTTTAGACCCATTAGTCTCTCATCGTTTTTACTGAAAACAATGGAGAGACTGATGGACTATTATCTCAGATGTGTTCTGGACGCAAGAGGCTTCTCAGCTTCTCAGCACGCCTATATGAAGGGAAAATCTGTCGAAACGGCCTTACATAGGTCGTCTACACGGTTGAAGAATCTTTGAATGTGAAAGAGTATACTCTAGCAGCGTTTCTAGATATTGAGGGTGCCTTCAATAATGTGGAGACGAGTGCGTTCGAGAAGGCATTGAATAGACTGGGTGTGGACTCATTCATTTCGTGCTGGATTGTGTCGATGCTAGGGGGTAGAATTATCAACTCCTCTCTGGGGGATGGATGTAGCAGAATGAAAGCAACCCGGGGAACCCCACAGGGTGGGGTGCTATCTCCACTGCTGTGGGTCATAGTGGTTGACGAAATTTTAAAGGCACTATCTTTGACCGGAGTCAAGGTTGTTGCCTACGCGGATGATATCGTTCTGATGGTGAGAGGTAAGTTCCTGGACACCTTGAGCGATTTACTAGAAGTTGGGCTCAAATCTTTGAGCAGGTGGGCTGGTAACTGCGGTCTCAACATAAATCCGGAGAAAACCGACCTTATCCTCTTTACGAGGAAAAAAGACCGAGAATTCAGGCTCCCACGCTTGAATGGCAATACCATCCCGCTCTCCCCTAGTGTGAAGTACTTGGGAATCTATCTCCATCCTAGTGTGGTGATATTCGCCAATATTTAATTTAATTTACGGAAATTCATTCACGGGAATTAAACACTTGTTACTACTGTAAACGGCAACGTCGATGTCGATTGTCAATATTTTTAATTATCGAAGTCGACGTTGATTTTAAATGAAATGAATAAATTAAATAAAATGAATCAGTCTTTGTCAATGAATAAAAATGAAAAGGTTCAATTACTAAATATGTAATTATGAATAACTAAATAATATAATAAAAAGTTATGTTTGTTAAATAATAAATTAAATATTATGTTTATTAAATAATAAATTAAATATTATGTTGGATAAAATAATAATCATAAATAATTATTTCAAGTGAAGATAAATAATTTAAAAGCTAATATTCTCATATGTGATCATTCGTCACTAAGTTAATTATAACTTAGTATTTCGATTAGCAGAAATACATACTTGTATTATGTGATACTCCATTGCATTATCTAGGAGGTTACATTTATAATAAACCTCTCAACACTAGGTTGAACTGGAAACTCACGATTGACGACAGGATCAAGAAGGCATCAAATGGTTACTACGCTTGTCAGAAAATGGTAGGGAAAACCTGGGGCCTTCACCCGAGAATAGTGCACTGGCTGTACATCACGGTAGTTAGACATGTTCTTACTTACGGGTCACTGGTGTGGTGGCATGCGTTGGAGATCGGGACTAACAGGGTCGCCATGAGCAGAATCCAAAGAATGGCACTCATTGGGATCACTGGGGTCTTACGCACCACGGCCTCGCAGGCTCTGGAAGTAATGCTCCACATAATCCCATTGGAACAAGCGGTAAAATCGATAGCAGCAAAGGGTGCTTTGCGCCTGCATGAGGCAGGCTATTGGTTGGGAGGCAGTGTGGGCCACACTAGGATCTTGTCAATTTCCCTGTGTTCCGCCATGCCGGAGCGCACCGACTACAGGACACCGTCTTGCAGTTTTGGACATTCCTATGCTGTGAATATTCCCACCAGACTGGAGTGGCGATCTGGAGTCATCGCCCCAGACACGGTTGCTATCTACACTGATGGCTCCAAAACGGAAAGCGGAACGGGCGCGGGAGTGTACTCTTGTGACCTTGACATTATGGAATCGTTCAGGCTACCGGATGGCTCGAGCGTGTTTCAGGCCGAGATTTTTGCGCTGACAAAAGCAGCGGAGTTGATTGTGCGAAAACAGTGCGTGAATGGTACAATAACTATTTATGTTGACAGCCAAGCTGCCATCAAGGCTGTTGAGGCGCACATTACCAAATCCAGACTTGTGGGAGAATGTAAAAGAATATTGCAGACGGTGGGTATGAATAACAACCTGAAGATTAGCTGGATTCCTGGTCACAGTGACTTCCCTGGTAATGAAAAGGCAGACGAGCTCGCCAGAAGGGGGTCGGAGATGAGCATGGAACTGGCCGACGAGTCGGTTCTATGTCCCATTGAATGTGTAAAGGGAATGATTGATATTGAAGCGCTCAGACAGATGGAGGGGGCCTGGGTGAATCTCTCGGGATGCCGGCAAGCAAGAATCTGCTGGCCGAAACTTGATAGGAGGAACTCTAGCTTCATTTTGTCTCTGGGCAGGGACATTTGCAGACAACTTATAGGGGTCCTAACGGGACACTGTCCCTTTGGAAGACATGGAGAAAGGCTGGGAATACCCATGGCTGACCTGTGTCGCTGTGATGACGAGAATGTTGAGCCAACACTGGAGCATCTTGTGTGTGAATGTGATAGTCTGGCGCGCACCAGGCATCGGTACTTGGGGAAATTCTCCTTAACCGATCTATCAGAACTTGCGATGATTCCTTTATTGAGAACTACTCTCTTCATAAGGAAGAGCAATATTTGGAATCAGTAGTCTAGATCCCGGTTTTTATACGAGGGGACCACAATGGATCCACAGTGATCTCTCGTGATGGACTGGGGCACATTGCTTTAGTCCACCCTTCTCAACCTAACCTAACCTAACTACTTTTGTTCTTCCATTTACGTTATCCCATTCTCTTACCTTATTCGTTGGCGCCGCTTTTTCATTACTTATTGTGTCTTGGTATCTCACCTCCGGCGTTTCATACACTGGTAATTTAACCGAATTTCCTTTTTGCGCTTCTTTTTTTATATCCTTATCTGTATCCTCTAACCTTCGTTTAGTTATCCTATTTTCCTGCGGTTTATCTCTTCCTTTTCCTGTTCTGGCGCTTGCAAACCCAACTCGTTCCCTCGGTTTCCCTGCTAATTTAATCAAATTCCCTGTTATGGTTTCTTCACTTAATTCCTTATTTTTGTTGTCGTTTTTTTTTTACAGCCCGTCCTCTCAAAAAGTCCTTTCCTAGTATCCCATCTCCCGGCAGTACACTCGTCTCTCCGATAACTGTAAACTTCCACTCAAATTCACTTCGCTCCATTTGTAATTTTGCTGTGCATGTGCCCAGTGACTTCCTCTCCTCACCGAATAGGCCCGCGATTGTTGTCGTTTTTGTCTTATCCACCATCACGTCTCCTTTTATACTGGATGACTTTAACAGGCTACAGGTTGCTCCCGTATCTATAAGCAGTGAGAGCCACCCACTCCTACTTATATCGGACCGCACTGTAATCGAAAAATCTGTGTTTAACTTAATTTGGTTTATAACTTACTGGCACTGCTTCTCTAGACAGACCTCCTCGTGCCGGCGGGCTGCCCCATTAGTTTCCCGGCTGCTGCTTCTCAATCTCTGCCAAGTACCTTCTTGAACAATTCGATGGCGCGTGGTCTCTTTGCTTACAGAAATCACAATACATGCTGTCTAGTGCTCCCTCGTTACCTTGGTTATTCTGTGCTTCGGCTAAGTGTTTTCTTAGGCAATTTGATGAATAGTAGTCATTTTCCTTGCAGAAGTCAAAGTATACGTAGCTCGCCGTCCCTTCAGCACCCCTGCTCTCATTCCTATCGACAAACCGTATATTCTCTTTTTGTGATTTCACGTTCCCCCGTGCTCCTTCTGACTGTGGTTGAGTGGTTCCTCGGTTTCCCCTACAGTTCTGCGTAGTATGCCCATAACGACTGCTCGTCACGCCTCTGTCGGCACTCGCGTGCAAAGTGTCCCACTTTCCCACAGTTGTAGCAAGTGTATTTTCCTTGCAGATTGGGTGATACACTTGAATTCCCATGGCCCGCGTTTGGTGTTCTATTGCTGTTTGCCGGTTGTGCTCTGTTCGAAGAGTTACCGTGTTGTGGCTCCCTGCGTTCTACCTCCATTACCCCATGCTGCCGCTTCCGTGCACTCTTCAAGGGTGTCCATCGCCCGACCTACTAGATATAGCTGTGTGTTCTTATCCCTAACCCCGGCTTTAAATGCGGCAACGGTGTCCTTCCCTAATTCTTCCAGCAACCCTTTGTCACCTCCGGGATGCCGCGCTGACACTGCCTCCCGTATCTGTTACCAGATGCTGTTCATTCTTATGGCATATTCGTCTATATCCTCCCCCGGCCGTTGTCTGCATATCAATAGCTCATTCCGCAATTTGTTTAGTGATGTTTTCGGTAGATATGCCTTGTTCAATGCCTTCTCTAATGCATTAATATCGTCTAAAACTTCCGATGCCATTAGGTAGTAAGCATCGTCCACAAGTCGACTTACTTGATGCATTTCATGAACTTGATGCATTTCATGAACACCTTTTTCTCACTCTCTCCAAGCCGTTCGTATGTATCCCCACTGCAATCCAAGAACCGACTTAGTTCTTTTCCTAGATTTGGAGTTCTCGCGCCTGTAAATATGGGTACATATTTAGTCACTGTGTCCATGACCTATTCCCATATCTCGTTTGTCGTCATTCTGGTTGCCGTGTTTGTGCCAATATTTTGAATCGTGGTAATTTTTGTGGTTTTTGCGTTCTTTTCTATTTTTGTATGGGCGTGACTTGCCGATTCTCTTCCTGATAGTCGTCCGGTTACCCCTTTGTTCTCTCTCTCTCTCCTCCGCTTCCTCCAATTGCGTCCTTAGACTGTTCGTTGTTTAGCGGTAGTAATTCTTTTCCTACCCGACCTCTTCTATCTCTTCCTCCAATCTCCGGTGTTTATTTCGTTTGGATGTTAAGAATTCGCTGAGCAAAACGTCTACCACTTCCCCACACATTTGCGTGGATTGCGTGGTCTTGCTTAATACCGTCTCGATGTCGGGGAACTGTCCAGCGGTGATTTCCGTTTGGATATGTTCCGCCAAATATTGCCAATCCTTCTCGTGCTGCTCTATTTCCCGCTCGCACCTGTTCACTGTTTCTTTGAGTTCTTCACGTTCTGCAATTAGTGCTCGAACATTTTCCAGCTCCTCTCTAGTCAGAATATTTGATTTTGGGGTGGACATCAATTACGGTCTACAACAATGACTCGCCAAAGTGTACTCAAAACCTAACCGACAAGTCCATTATCGTTTGTCTATCATATCGTCATTCTTTGCGCAAGTCTTATCGTGTGCTACATATATTTTTTCCTATTCGGCTACATCCACTATGTTATGTAACGCACAGTGTTATAGAACTAACTTCCATATGATGAAAATTCCACACGACCTTGCATGCAACGTGATACCTGTGTTTCTGTCTCAACATACGCCGGCAATCTATTCTGACTGCAATAGCGCTGCAGTAAACATTGTACCGTCGGCGTATTCAACTCTGTAATTTGACACCGCTTAACAACCCGAATGCACTTGTAAGTACCGTTTAGGTAGATCAGTGTTGTAATCACAACAAAATCGCTTTAACAACCACATGATATTATTTAACGAAAATCAATAATATCAGAAATTCCGAACTATATCGAATCGGGAATTTAATTATTTTATCCGTAACTTTCACTTTATTCTTCCCCAACGACAACTCCAACTCTCATTTTATTCTCTATTCTTTAATATACTCCTAAATTGATAAACGTAACCCGCGAAACATCCGTACCGAAGTCAATTTCAAACACAATATACATATACATAATATCAAAATTAACAAAAAAAAAATTTACAAAAAAAAATTTAAAAGACATACGTATATTTACTTACATTAGCTTGTTTTTTCCGGCTGCGCCAAATTGTCCAGAATGATAACTTCCTAGACCGCCGGGCATGGGTTAAAGGAAAATTATATAAAATGAACAAAAAAAAAAAAAGAAAACCCCTATGGAGTGAAAACAAAAAAAAAAAACCTATAAAAAAGAAAATAATGTAAATCTATAAAAGAACGAGAATTAGCCACAACTTAACTTTTGCGTATTAGTACGGCCTTCTGCCACCGGAAAATATTAAATAAAATTCGAACGAAAGACGATACGTCCAGAATGATAACTTCCTAGACCACCGGGCATCGGTTTTTTCAAGGGGGGAGGAATGTCGTGGGTCGGTCTGACCCCGACTTTCCTATGCAGGCATACCTCGTACCGGAAAGTATATTGAATATCGATATATGGTATGTAATGACTTCCGATACGAGGTGATGCACTTTATTTAGTACAAGGGTCGAAACCCTGTGGCCGTTTCCAGGAAGGAAAATGAGACGTCGGCTATCGATCAGCTAAAACCCAACTTTTGCCGATTACCGAGAGTTGATCGATGACCGATGCGGATCAGCAATTATCGGCACGGCGAACATTAACCGATCAAGCGATAATTGCTGATCGAGATTCGCAAGTCCAAAAAACGGGAAGTTGTGATCGCGCGTTCAAACCGACCAGTTGGTTTTTCGAAATAAAGTAAAGTTATATATGTACTCAAGCAAAATTAAGTAAGTGATAATATATGTAATCGGGCAAATTTAAGTAAGTGATTATCATTATCAATTTGCCCGATTACATATATTATATATGTAATCGTGCAAATTAAGTAAGTGATAATATATGTAATCGAGCAAAATAAAAGTAAGTGACAATATATGTAATCGGTCAAATAAACAAAGTGATAACGGATTGAAAGTGTTTCAGTTAGACTTTAATAAGACCACGACATGTACTTAAGAGTTTAAAAAAAAATTTGTTTAACATTTAAGGTCGTTTAATCGGTTTTTCGCAGGTTTTTTACAATCATAACCTACAAAAGGAGTTGCAACCGGTGCAAGGTCTTAGGTGCTATACACATTGCAGACGACCGAACGAATCTTCCGATACGGCTTATCATTACCAGGTTTTTGTGAAATTTTAGTTATTGATTGACAAATTAGTTATGATTGTTAATTATAAAATTTTCAAGAATATCATAAACGAAAATATCTACGGATTTGGTAACAATAAGAAAAATATTCGTACGACAAAAAATATTCATACGACGGATATACAACTTTCTTATTATTATCAATTAAAACTACAAATCTCTTTAGATTTTCTTTTATGATATTCTTAAAAATGTTTTAATTAACGATTATAGCTAATTTTTCAATAACTATAGATTTCACAATAAGCCGAAAATCTAAAGTTCGTATCGGAAAAATTCGTTCGGTCTTGTGTAATTGTTTACAGCACCTTAATATTTGTTTTTAACAATAGTATTGTAGATTATGTAACTATCTGTGCCTCGGAATCAAAAATAACATTCGATTCTTTGCATTATAGAATATTTATCGTAAATTTCTATTATTATTATTAGAACCCGACATTTCTGTCAATTGTATGATGCATGCTTTATATTGTTACATGTAAACCTGGCAACCGCGCAACTCGATCGATTACGAATAATGGAAACATCAACAACCGAATACCTAGCTACAAAGTAACCCAATCAGAAACCTAGTTGAAGTATATAAGGGGAGCGGAGCAACATGACTATATCTCCCCTCTAATCGAATGTGCTCGAATGTACTAGAACGGCGTACAAGATCAAATGGAATGCTCTCAAGCTTTCCAGAACCCTCTACACACACCACCGAACCAAGATTCAAGAACAGTCTCGACTACAGACAAGTAGTATAAAAGCAGGTGAAGCTTTCAGCGAGGGACATAGTAATTTTTATTATGCGGACTGTGACAGTCACCTAGTACGCGACCGTATTGGTGGAAAGCGATTGATAGAGTGCGATCGAGACAAGTGCTATGTAAAAGAGGGCGGTATTGCCATACAGTGCGAATAATTGTGCTAATAGAATTAAAGTGCGAAGAATAAATAATCACTTATTTTTATTTTAACCGAATTGTGTTTTATTTGAAATCCCGGCGAACCCCTAGCTCGCAACAATATTATTGTCCCCCTTATTCTGCGATTACCCCAAATTTAAATTATAGGAAACGCGTGAACCGATTCACTTTCTAAAAAATTAATATCAAATCCGTTAAGTTAAAATCCGCAATAAAATAGTTGCGTTTATAATGTTTTTTTCACAAAGTAACATCATGCCATACGGCAATTCTTCTTCTCTCGGTTGATCGGTTGACTGCTTTGTGTGACGTCTCCGTTCCGTGTGTCTGGCCTGTATATTAGATAGATAGATTTGGAAGTAGGGGTTGGTGTGGTTAACCTCTGTCACTGCAGCCACATTTGGGCTTATTGTGACGTCCCCCCGGTTTGATTATGATTCCTCTTCGATCCCTGCGCTTTCAATGAAGCCTAGTATTTTTCGAAGAGGAATGGTCAGGAATTCCGATGGGTCCATGAAACCCTGACCGAAGTGACGAAGCCTTTTGCGAGTTAAACCCTCCATTTCACAGAGGATATACTCTGGTGTTTCGTCTTCGTCATTGCATATTCTGCAAATCTCAGAATCTCAGAGAGACCAATCCTATTGAGATGCTTCCTCATGTGACAATGTCCAGTCAGAGCTCCCACTAAGGTTCAGGTCTGATATCTGCTTAATTTTAGATAATCAGATGTTTTTTTTTCCGAATGTTTTGGCATAAAAAGCTTTGAGTGCCTGTTGCCCGGAACCAAGTCCCAGTGAATGGCACTTTGCGATTTTTGCCACATTCGGATGTTCATTCTAGCTGTGCTTAATGGTATCCCACAGAATGGATATGGTCCCATGAAGTCAGCTTCTAAACCTTTCCTAGCCATTACGTCGGCCATTTCATTACCTACATAGCCGCTGTGTCCCGGAATCCAAATGAGACTAACTCTGTTCTTATTTCCGAGTTCAATCAGGCATTGGAGGCAATTCCAAACAAGTTTGGAGTAGATTTGAACGGACTGAAGTGCCATTATTGCTGCCTTGCTGTCCGAGAGAATATATATTTGTTGGTTTTTGATATTTTCTTTAATGCATAATCAATAGCATGAGTCTCCGCCTGAAAAACAGTGGATGTTATGTGCATGCTACAGTAGAATTTCACATTTGGGCGCACTCCATAAACTCCTGCTCCTACACCTTGATCCGTTTTAGATCCGTCTGTATACCAGATTATGGATCCTGGTTTTGGAGTGGGTTTGTTTGTGGCCCAATCCTCCCTTTCAGGTAGGGCAACTTTGAATGGCTTTGTAAAATTAAATTTCGGTACCATTGAATCAGAAAGAGGTATCGCTAGTATCGGGTCCTTGTTGAGTTCCGTTCCGTTAGGCAAGCTATTTTGCGCTCTGACTCGTCCTCCGAGCTCAAAAGTTTGTATGTGGTAAATCTAGCTTCTTTCTGTATTTCTAAGTATAGAGGTGCTAGGTTGAGAAGCACCTCTAAGGCAGCTGTGGGAGTGGTGCGCATCGCCCCAGTAAGACCCGGGCATGCCAGTCTTTGTAATTTAGTCAGCTTTAGCTGAGCAGTTTTCTGCTTTGTTTTCTTCCACCAGACGGATGCCGCGTAAGTTATAATGGGCCTAGCACCGACGGTATACATCCAGTAGGTTAGTTTTGGACTCAGTCCCCAGTTTTTGCCAAGAAGGCTCCTGCAGGTCCAGAGAGAGATTCTGGCCCTTTCAAGAACTTTGTCCAAATGAGCATTCCAGGTGAGCTTTTCATCCAGGATAATACCCAGGAATTTTACCTCACTAGAATACTCTGTGGATTCTCCAAAAAGAGTAGGCTTAGCTAGCTTGTCCTTACACCTCCTTTTGGTGAATGCAACAATTGTGCTTTTCTTTGGGTTGATACCCAATCCTGCTTTAGTGCACCAGGTTGCTACCTGGTTTAGGGTATTCTGAACTAGATCGGTCACCGTCGCTTCAAATTTACCTCTAACAAGGATGGCAAGGTCGTCAGCGTAACCCTGTACCGTGACTCCGGAATTAGTTAGGTCTTGAAGAAGGTCGTCCACTACTAAGCACCAGAGAATGGGTGATAGTACCCCACCCTGCGGACAGCCTTTCGCAGCTGTGACTGTGACTGTTGAGTCGGCTAGTGTCGAAGTTATTTTCCTGCGTTCTAGCATGGCCTTGATCTAACTGCAGGTTTTTGGATCAATACCACGCTTTTGTGCAGCAGAGTAGATACTTTCGTAGGCAGTGTTGTCAAAAGCCCCTTCGATATCTAAGAAGCAACCCACAGCTATTTCCTTGTCCGTAATCGATTTCTCGATTTTCGTGACTAGGTTTTGTAAGGCGTAGGTTGTAGACTTCCCTGGTTGATATGCATATTGATTGGAGTGTAAGGGTTGAGATTTCAAAGCCCCATCTCTGATATGCCTATCAATAATCTTTTCCATAGTTTTTAAGAGAAATGACGTTAAGCTGATAGGACGATACGACTTAGGATTATTGCTCGAGCGGCGCCCTGTTTTTGATATGTATATCACCTTAACGTTACGCCAGGATATGGGTATGTAACCCCATGCGTGGCTTGCTCTAAATATGGATAACAGTGTTGGTAGAAGATAGTCCATTCCTCTTTGTAGTAAAGCGGGAAATATTCTGTCTTCTCCAGGAGATTTAAATGGTTTAAAACTACGTATAGACCATTTAACCTTATTGGCAGTGAAGATCTTGGCTGAGTTTTTCCAGTCCAATATGGTTGGTCTGCTCGGCTTTGGGACAGTACCGTTCTTCATTGCTTGGTTCTATGGTTGAGGATCCTGGGAAATGAGTTTGTGCTTAAAGTTCTAACGTCTGTTTCCCATTTTCGGTAATCGAGCCATCGGGTTTCTCTAATAAGCCCATTTTATTAGTGTGTGATTTAGAAAGTATTTTGTGTGCTCTTGCGCTGCTGGGTAAATCGTTTATACCCTGGCAGAACAATTTCCACGAATTTCTCTTCGCACGTCTAATTTCGTGGTTGTACTCTGTTAGAGCCCTTTTGTACGATTCCCACTCACCTGTTTTTTTAGCCCTATCGAAGAGCTTTCTTGTTTGAGATCTGAGCTTAGTTAGTGCTGGGTTCCACCAAGCTACTTTCCTGTTACTTGCTCTGGACTTTTCCGGGCAGGATGAGTTGAAAGCAGTTTCGATAGCATTGCGTATTTGTTCTGATGCTATTTCCATGCTGTCAATGTCCTTGATATTGTGCCGGCCATGAATTCCGACAATTTCTGGTCGTATAGTTCCCAGTTCGTCGTTTGTGGCTTCCTGTACGTTTCGGACAAAATGGTATTTGATTCTATGTTGAATAGAATATGCCTATGATCTGACATAGAAGTTTCATTAGAGACGTGCCAGTTGCAGATTTTTGTGCTCAGGAATTGAGTACAAATGGTAAGATCCAAGACCTCCTGTCTGACTCTGTTTATGAAAGTGGGTTTGTTACCTCTATTGAGAATATTTAGGTTGATGGTATAAATAAAATCTAAAAGCAACTCACCCCGTTCATTGATGTTGGAACTTGACCACATAGTGTGATGTGCATTAGCATCACAGCCAAGTACCAGCTGCTTGTTAGTCCTCCGGCATAGGTCGACGATGTCCCTGATGACGGGTGACGCTGGTTCAGTGCAATCCCCGGGAAGGTAGGCTGAGCATATGATGATCTCTGTCCTGCCCTCCGGGAACGGCAGCTCTACAAAGGCCGCTACAACGTCCTTCGTACAGTAACCTGGAATTGAAACATATTTAGTATTCTTTTTAAAAAGTAAACATGCTCTGGGTCTACCGGTATTGGTAGAGTCATACAAGAGCTCGCCCACGGTCAACCCTCTTACCTGGTCCTCCGTTAAGTATGGCTCCTGGATAAGAGCGACGTCAAGGTGAGCTTCAGTGAACCTCCGAGAGAGGACTGCTGACGATGCTTTCGCATGTTGCAGGTTCACTTGAAGGCACCTGAAGGCGGTCATTGATCGGCAGTTGGGTTGGCCCTGTCAGAGTTAGCTGCCTGAGCAGCATCTCTGATGCGCTGAATCCTTCTCTGCAATGCCGACGGCACTGGTGGTTTCGCTAGCTCTGAGCCTTTAGTCGCCTTCTTCCCTCCGGCTTGTAGACCTTTGGGAGTGTTGCGCTGTGGCTTGAGGTACTTTTTAGCGACAGTTTTTTCACCAGATGTTGAGCCTTTGGAGGAGCCTGCGTGAGGTTTGGCTCTACGCTGGACTGTCTTCCACTCCAAGGGACCTTGTGGCGGTCCGGACTGGGGTGTGTTGTAGGTGTCCTGAACATTTAGGTTAGTGGCAGTTCTAAACTCTACATCCATGGGTATAGGAGCTTGTGATGTTGCAGGTTGAGTGTTGATTTCTCTGCCCAGATCATCTGCTTCTTCTGCTGGTTTGGATGGTCCTGGTTGAGGGCTAATGTCTCTGACCAGGGCATCTGCACACTTCGCAGTTTCAATCCTGATACCTGTGGTATTTTGTGGGAATACCTTTACGGTATTTACTTTCTCTGTCCCTTCCTTTTTGATCCTCACTTGGATATCTGAAAAGTTCAGGAATAGGCGACACTTAAGTGATTTAAGCTCAGCGATTGAAGCGTCGTCTACAGAGAATACGAAGGTCTGTCCGCCATTCCTCTCCTTCACAATGCGGAGAACCCGCCATGATTCGGTCCTGAGGCTTGGGTTTTGTTTGCCTAGACGGAGCTTGAACTTGTCACCCGTCAATTCAAATCTTGGTGGAACATAAGTTACGCAGGTAGTTGCCTTCGGTAGTTCGGACCTATCTACCGCAACGAGCTGCGCATCCTTCCAGGGCTTTAGCATAGGGGTGATCCTGATGATCCAGTCCCTGGTCGGTTTGTTATTGCACGTGATGGAGAGCCAGCCGCTAGTCTGACTTTGTGCAATAAATTGCGGATGCGGTCCGCCAGCTTCAATCATGTCCACTTCGTCCATGATCGATCGCTTGACGTTTCTCATTTGGTCTTCAGTGAGAGTGACCGTAGGGTGCATGGAGTGCGTAATAGCTACTTTCATTTGAGACGTTACGTCTCTGTATGAGAGCTTGGAAGTGCACGGCGTTGGGATGAATGAGCTCTGTCCTTCCACCGGCTTTCCTTTTGCTATTTTTGCCCTTACTGTAGTGGCTGGTTTGGTCTTTGTCGAGGAGACCTGAACCTTGTCAACGACTACTGGTTTGGTTTTGCTAACCTGAACCGTGTCGACGACCGCCGCAGTTTTTTCGGTTTTCTGCACCTTTTTCAAGATCTGTTCTGGTGTGCTACCATCAGATCTGCCTCTTTTGCCAATGTGTGTTTTGGCACCTTCCGAGTCGCGTTTGGCTACAAGTTCTCTGACTTGTCTCCGCGCTTCTTCTGGATCCACGCCACTGGCAATTTTGGCACTGATACGTCTCCTAGAGGCTCCGGAGAAGTATTCATACTGCCTCTCTGTTTCGATTTGTGGTAGGTCCACAGGAGCAACTACCGCATTTGGGACCATTGGCTCCTGAATGCTGATGTCGTTCGTGCTTACTACCGCTCCTCTGCACAGAGATGGGGTGCGCAGGTTCCCCTCTTCATGATGGTCCGGCGGTGTGAGTAGTAGGGTGTCTTCACACTCTACATCCATTTCGCCATCAATGCCCACAGCAAGTACCACGTCAACTGGGATGCTAATTCCAGAGGGCACTTCGTCGGTGTTTTTGGATACTGTGTTTATTTTGTTCCCACGAGTATGACGAGAAAAGAAGGTCCGCATCCGCAGAACTCCCAATACGGATGTAAGGCTAGGTTACAAGGGGGTTTCGCCCGGTGCCCCCATGAGATCGTTCAAGGCATCACATTTATACACCTGATACCTTGCAGCCCTCGGCACGAATACTTATCCACCTTGGCTTGATTGTGGATCCCTTTTCGTTCACCGCTCCTCTAGAGTAGTCAGAGCCACCCCCAACTATCTCCAGATTTGCGACACAAGCCCCCCCACCACGTCAAGGTAGAGATCCACGGGGGGGGGGGGGTGCCCTGTATATTACGACGGCTCCGGTTTATATCAGTGTGCCGCTGGTTCGAATCTCCGGAAAGACTTTTTTTTTTTTTTGAAAATACAAGTTTTCCGGGTTCAATACTGTTCTCAACATGTACTGTGAAAACATTCACAAAAAAAAGATTTTTTTTTCTTCCTTTTTTCTTCCTTTTTTATTATTTTTCGCTTATTGGAGTTATTTGGGATACCCCAAATCTGCTAGCTCCAACTATTGGAACCGTACAAGAGCCATTAAAACGATTATTGGTCGAAATCTTTAAGTTACGAAGTTAAAATTTTGCACACATTAACAGTCTATTGATTTAATCGAAAATGCCGAAAATAATACAAATCGAATGAGTCCTTCGCGTAGCAGCCTACAAAAGTCTTTCAAATATGTAGGCAAGTTACAGAGTCCACTACCAATATTGAACGGTAACTTCAGAACACTTTACAATTTTGAAATTTTGAATACGGCGATTTAATAATAATTGCAGCTAAATGTGTGAATACGAAAAAAATCTCATGAGTCCTTCATGTAACTGTCATAAAAAAATTCTGTTAAAATTACCTAACTTAATTTACGGATCTCACCATAACTCAAGTAATCGTTTAGCCACGCAGTCAACATTTTGTACAAATTAGTGTTGTATATGCACAACATATACACAACATTGTTGTATACCTACAACAATGTTTCATATTTAAAATTCTTAAAGTTTTGCTTATGCTCAAATTTTTGCTTATGCCTTTTGCATAAGCATAAATTTGCTATATCATTTTTCATATTTTATATTCATTACTTTATTGCATATGCCTTTTGCATAAGCACAAATTTTAATTATCAAGATAACTGGAGACCTTCGAAAACTCGTAATTGAATATCTTAAAATTGTAACCCAGATTTACTCACATTCATTTTGCTGAATGCGCGAGTCTGAATGTGAGAAAATATGCGAATCGTTATCTGAGACTCTAAACATCGTCAGCATTAATTTTGATTTGCAAATTGACGATGATTCTAAGAGTCAGTTGAGCCTGAACCTCAGAAGAAGATAGTCAGCCATTCGTTGTACTAAACCATTTATACAAAATCGTTATCGTTAGTGTGAATATATTAAATGAATAAATATAGAATTTTTGTTGAAAGGAAACTGTTGTCATTTTTATCGTTGGTTACGCGTATTTCATACCCGGCGTATCAATCTACAACAAAAACGTGGCGCAGCCGGTAGGATGCGTTTATTTGGGTTGAAAGTGTTTTAGATTCAGTGACATAATCCAGTGCAGTGCTTGTGAAATTTATTCAAGGCATTTAACAAAAATTTCTCTATTCTTCATTTTTATGTCCGACGACGAACATATCGTACTACGACACGGACGAACCGTAAAACGAACGAATTCGGTTAGTAGAACACCAGGCTCAACTCGCGACGCAGCTACAAAATCCTCGAGCGATAATCCTTTCGCCAGCTCATCTAAACTGGAGAGATCTCCGCAAGGAAAAGACGATCATCAACTAATTCAGACGCCGATTCTGGAAAAGGACTCATACAGAAACTAGACGAAACACCATCACTACAAATTCTTACATCGAATCCAATCCAGGGATCACAGCATAAGGACCTCGAACGAAAAGTCAACATTGTGGACTCAAAAGTGGAAAATCGTCAAAATTTAAGTGAGTACCCCATTTTACCTACAATGGCAAACAAATTAAATGTAGACCACGCGTTAAAAATAATTCCTATGTTCGATGGCACTCCTTCAGAGCTACATCGTTTCATGGCATGTTGCCAAATAATTAACAAACCACTCTCAGAAGTAGCTGAAAAAAATTTATTCCTCGAGTTAGTTAAATCAAAATTAATAGGTCGTGCGTACGAGATAATTAAATACAATAACTATACAGAATTTTCTGAACTTAAAAAAGAGATCCTTAAGCAGTTTCTGGAAAGCAGAAGAATAGCTCAAATTCAGGTGGAGTTGATTAGTGCTAAGCAAAAGTTGAAAGTGTTCAAAGTTTCGCGAATCGCGTTCAACAGTTACTAGCTGATCTTAATTCAGCTTGTTCGGCATCGCACAATGACGATTTCAATATCCAATTAATGGATTTAAATAAGAAAAGCGCCCTAAACGCGTTTCAGGAGGGATTAGAAAATCCCATGCGGATTTTAGTAAAAGCAGGCCGTTACTCGGAGCTAAAGGATGCCATTACCTGTGCACTATCCGAGGAACAAATCTCGAAACCCTCAACCAGTTCTTCTAAAAATCTGTCTAATAAAAGTTTTACTAACAAAGTTGTCTGTCAAATATGTAATAAACCCAATCATACAGCAAAAGATTGTTTTTCGCGCAATCCAATTTGTAATCGTTGTAGTAAAAGAGGTCATTTAACAAAGGACTGTAGATCAAATCAGTCTTCCCCATCAGTATCACATGACTCCCATCGAGTAAATACCGCGATTTTTTTCTGTAACTACTGTAAGAAGAAAGGGCATCAGCTCGAAAAGTGTTACAAAAGGATCAAAGCGAATGAAAAAAGATAGGAAAAAAATACAAAAAACGATCGCGGGCAGACTCGATCGGATGCAGTCCCTGCCCAAGATCTGCAGAGTCAAAACTCATCACAAAGTGCCTAAAAATCATAACGAATTGTTCAACTTCCAATATAACGTTTCTCGAGACAAATGTTTCAAAATTAAAATCCATTAAATTCCTTATAGACACTGGTGCAGACATAAGCATAATAGATGTTAACTCTTTAAAAGGAAATGTTTTAATCAATGTAGGAAATAAAATCCACTTTAAGGGCGTCACTGGTCATACCAACGAAACTTTGGGATCCACGTCCATAACCCTCACAATAAATTCTAAATTCAAACTTGAACACGTTTTTCAAGCAATCGACTCTTTCTCAGAAAAACTTGGAAGAGACTACAATGGAATTCTCGGAAGAGATTTTCTCACAAAAAATAATATCTCAATAAATTTTGAATCAAATTCACTTATTTTTCCTAATCAAGGCAAACATTCAATACCCTTTATAAATCAAAATCAAACGGCTAATGAAGTAATAACGGTCATCTCTGAGATTGTTTTACCCCCACGTAGCGAAACCATGGTTGAAATTAAAGTTCCATATGAAAAGGCATTGCTTTCCGTTTCACACGAACTGGAAAAAGGCGTTTTTTCAGGAAATATAATTTGTCAACCACGTGATGGTAAAGCTATAGTTAGTTTAATAAACTCGAATGAAACTAAGGTCAAGTTAAGTCAAACCCAACTAAAAATGGAAAAATTATCCAATTATCACATTCTAATGTTAAAAAATTCCAATTCCGATAACAAGGACAGAATAAATTCTCTACTTCAGAATCTCAATATACCAAACGATCTAAATTCCGAAGAAAAATTAGGAATAACCGAATTGTGTAAACAATACCATGACATATTTTATCTAGATGGTGACGTATTACCATATAACCAAGTAACAGAACATGAAATTCCGTTGTTAGGTGATACTGCTCCAATCAATATCCGACCATATCGTCTCCCCGAATATCAAAAAGAAGAAATCAACAATCAAATAAGTGATATGCTTAAAACCAATATAATAACTCATAGTTCCAGCCCATAGAATTCACCCTTATTAGTAGTATCTAAAAAACCTGATGCGCTAGGTAACAAAAAATTTCGTGTTGTGGTAGATTATCGTAAACTTAACAATGTTACGATCGGCGATGCGTTCCCTCTGCCAAACATAAACGAAATTTTAGAAAATTTAGGTTTTTCTCGTTATTTCACCTCACTCGACCTTGCAAGTGGATACCATCAAATCGCTATTAGCCAAAAGGATCGAGCTAAAACTGCTTTCAGCAGCAGTACCGGGCATTACGAATTCTTACGAATGCCATTCGGACTAAAAGGTGCTCCAGCAACCTTCCAGCGAATGATGACTAAAATTTTAACCGGTCTCCAAGGTACAAAATGTCTAGTATATCTGGACGATATTATTGTGTTCGGTAGAAATCTAGAGGACCATAACAACAAATTGAAAGAAGTTTTCGAAAGACTCCGCCAGAATAATTTACGACTACAACCGTCAAAATGTGCTTTCTTACACAGAGAAATAGTTTATCTTGGACACATAATATCAGAGACAGGAATAAAACCTGATCCAAATAAGGTAGCATGTGTAAAAAACTTCCCAAAACCAACTACAGTTAAAGAATTGCAATCTTTTCTAGGACTATGGAACTATTACAGACGATTTATTAATAATTTTTCCGAAATTGTGAAACCTCTAACTAAACTTTTAAAGAAGAAAGTAATATTTCATTGGTGTGATGATTGTGAAGAGTCATTCGTAAAATTAAAAAATTTACTTTCCCAAGATTGTCTACTGCAGTTCCCAGATTTCTCTAAACCTTTCTTACTCACTACAGATGCCAGTAATTTTGCGCTAGGCGCTATATTATCACAGGGAGATATTGGTAATGACTTGCCCATCTCGTTTGCCAGTCGAACTTTAAAAAAGGCAGAAATTAATTATTCAGTAATCGAAAAAGAGTTACTAGCCATAGTCTGGAGTATTGGTGTTTTCAGACCATACTTATACGGTCGTAGATTCAAAATAATATCGGATCATAAGCCACTAGTTTGGCTATTTAATATGAAGGATCCATCATCCAGGTTAATGCGATGGCGATTAAGGTTAGAAGAGTTTGATTTCATCATAGAATATAAACCAGGAAAGTACAACACAAACGCCGATGCCTTAAGTCGGATTAGAACGGAAGAAATTTGTGTCATTACGCGTAGTCAATCACAAACAAATAATGAAACCGATAAAGATTCTAGTCCACAATCTACAGCCAGCAGTAAAACACAAAACGTTGTCACATACCAGGAACCAGAAAATAAAATAATAACTGACTCAACAACAAAAAAATTAATTCTTAAGGAATATCATGACTCACCAATTGGTGGTCATCAAGGAATTTGTAGAACTATTAAAAGAATCAAATTTAAATACTCCTGGAAAAATATGCTTAAAGATGTAACAGAATACATCAAAAATTGTCCCCAGTGCCAACGAAATAAATCAGGCAAAAGTAATAAAATGCCACTAGAAATTACTACTACCTCAAACGAACCATTTCAGCGGTTAGCATTAGATATTGTAGACCCCTTACCAGAAACTGTTCAAAGCAATAAATATATCCTTACAGCGCAGGATGATTTAACCAAATTTTCAATGGCAATACCATTGTTGAACATGGAGGCTAAAACGGTAGCTGGAGCTATGGTAACCGAAATCATATGTAAGCATGGTGTTCCTCAGAGCATCCTAACAGACCAAGGTACCAGTTTTCTCAGTTATATCTTTTCAGAAGTATGTAGGCTTCTAAAAATTAAACAACTAAAAACCACGGCATACCATCCCCAAACCAATGGTGCCTTAGAAAGAAGTCATCGAACCCTAAAAGAGTACCTGCGACAACACGTGGATAATGATACTCGAAATTGGGACGAATGGATACCTTATGCTATTTTTACTTACAACACAACCCCACATACCTCTACTAATTTTACACCTTTTCACTTGCTATATGGACGTCAAGCAAGCCTACCAACGTCCATTCTGAACAAGGAAAATATGGACCACACTTATGAAAATTACCTCGAAGAGTTGCAAGCAAGATTAAAAGTTTGTCACGAAAACGCTAAAGAAAATATAATTAAAAGAAAGCAATCTGCTAAGTCCTATTACGACAAAAATGCGCAGGAATTAACCTTACATGTAGGCGATGAGGTGCTTTATAAAATACAAAACCGCAAAGCCTTAAATCCCTTATGGAGCGGACCACATAAAATAGTAAAAATTAACTCCGCAGTAAACTCAACCATTAAAATAAGTAATAAAAATAAAGTAGTCCATAACAACAACATTAAACTATATCACAGTTAGTCCGAGGAAATTGACATACTCTTTCTTCCCTTCTCTTGCAGCCATGCCTTTCAAAATCTGTTTTGTTATCTTAAACATCTTGGTAATAAAGGAAATACAATGCAAGGAATATAATGTAACTTCTCTTAAACCAGATGACAACGTGTACATCGAGGACATGGGTAACCTGTATTTTCAAAACGACTACTGGAACCTGATAACTCGACTAGATCTGGAAAAATATCACGAAAACCTCAAAGACTTACACAGGCAATATAACTTATCGAAAATTCTTTGTAACAAGTTAAACGAAAATGCAGTAAAAGTTTTTAATAACTGTGGAAATATTATCTCTGAATTCGAAGCCACAGAGCATATTATAACCACTGTTGAACAAACCATAGAAGGATTTATTCTGCATCGAAACAAAAGGTTATATTTCGACGGGATTGGAAAATTAGGGAAAACTTTGTTCGGAACATTAGATGTAGATGATGCAGAAAATTATAATAATCAATTGTCTTCACTAAAAAACTACTCACAACAGACTATCTCCGTCCTTAAGGACCAAACTACTCTTTTCCTTTCTACTCTTGAGATAGTAAAAAGCGATAAAGAAGATAATGCAAAAAATTTCGAAAAGGTTTCAAAAACATTCCAAATCATAAATAGCGATCTCGATAATCTTAGAAATATGGTCAACGACCAAAACGCAAAATTAAAAATTATCGAAAAATTGAATATGAACTTAGCATCACTAATGCTTGCTGCTACTCAAATCCAATTTGAATTAAACACAATTCTTGATATAATAATCTTTGCTACGCACGGTAAATTACATCCTAGCCTTATTGGATTATCTGACTTAGAAAAACAAATTCGAACAATATCTCCTTTAGTACCAAAACATTTAGCGTTTCCAACTATAAAAGGAAAACCAGATTTGAATACCACATATGAGTTAGCACAATTTAGTGCGATACAAGTTAATAAAACTATAATCTTTGAAATTAAATTGCCTTTGATAAACATTGAAAAATTCAAAATTTTTAAAACAATAAGTTTGCCATTTACGGTTAATGGTGGATACGCCTTTATAACTATTAGTAATAACATATAAGTCATAAGTGATGAAGGAAATTATTATTGTACATATACGGAACATGAAATGTTGAATTGTTTCACCAAGGGTGATTACAAATTTTGCAAACAATTAAAACCACTTTATAACAAGCATACTTTTAAGACATGTAATTTAGAATTATTCGAACAAGAAGAATTAATAAATTGTGAAGTTTAAAAATTTCTCTTGACTAACGAACTATGGTTAAAATTAAATGATAATCTATGGTACTTCTCAGTAATTAAAGAAAAACTGAACATTAATTGTAAATACAACAACTTTGTCATAATTGTATCCGGTATAGGATTACTACACCTAGAAGACGATTGTACTGCTTACACTAACTCAATGATATTACTCACCAAATCAAAAAATTATAAAATTTTACCGAATTACAACATATTAAAAATAACACATAACACAGAAAAATTAACAGAAATGAATGTAAAGATAAATAATAATCAAATCAATTTCGTTCCAAAAACAATTGACAATAACGAACAACTAAATGAAATAAGTCTAAATGTTGAAAAATTAAAAATTAAAGAAGATGAAACTAAAATCCAAAGTATGCATAACATTCATCATTATACCATTAGTTATCTGTTATTAACGAGCATAATTATTGTTATTCTAATCTGTGGAATAAAATATAAAAATCAATTGAAAATGTCAAAACCTAAAGAAAATAAAAACGAAATGGAAATTGATAATATTACGAGTAATAACGAACCTCTAAACCCCGATCTTCCTTCCGAAGGTCAGAATAATTGTCCTCGTTACAATTATTCCTCTTAAAGGGGGAGGTGTTGTATATGCACAACATATACACAACATTGTTGTATACCTACAACAATGTTTCATATTTAAAATTCTTAAACTTTTGCTTATGCTCAAATTTTTGCTTATGCCTTTTGCATAAGCATAAATTTGCTATATCATTTTTCATATTTTATATTCATTACTTCATTGCATATGCCTTTTGCATAAGCACAAATTTTAATTATCAAGATAACTGGAGACCTTCGAAAACTCGTAATTGAATATCTTAAAATTGTAACGCAGATTTACTCACATTCATTTTGCTGAATGCGCGAGTCTGAATGTGAGAAAATATGCGAATCGTTGTCTGAGACTCTAAACCTCGTCAGCATTAATTTTGATTTGCAAATTGACGATGATTCTAAGAGTCAGTTGAGCCTGAACCTCAGAAGAAGATAGTCAGCCATTCGTTATACTAAACCATTTATACAAAATCGTTATCGTTAGTGAATATATAGTGAATATATTAAATGAATAAATATAGAATTTTTGTTGAAGGGAAACTGTTGTCATTTTTATCGTTGGTTACGCGTATTTCATACCCGGCGCATCAATCTACAACATTAGTTTTGAGTGAAAATAAAGTTTTAGAGTTCTTGTCGGCGAAATCATTCTACTCCTTCGGGTTGCTCGCATACAAAAACTCCTTAGGACAAGTATTCAAGAATATTTTCCGATATCTTTTGAACGTTTCAGTGTAGGTTATTTAAATTGCGTACACATTAATTTTTAAATAGTTCTAGGTAAAAGGATATATAATCTAGAAATCAAGTTAGTCCTTCATGCACCTGCCATTTAAGAGTTCTTGCAAAAGGAAAAATTCACTTTCGGTGATTTTCCAAGTTTCAGATTTGAAATTGAATAATGAAGGTATTGTCTTTTACTTGCGCGTTGCACCCAATTGAGAGTCCTTATTGAAGGACAAACCACATGCCTCTCTTTATTGTACTTTGCCCCCAACTGCAATTAAAGTCAGAGCTCAGTATTTCATCTAGAGTACCTACCATACGATTTGCTTGCAGCCGATCGTGACTGCATTATGTTTTTTAATTACAATTTATTGCATAACATTGAAAAATAATGTAAACAAACAACTCGGCTCCACTAGGACTAGGCGAGAAAAATAGGCGAAAAGAATATGCGTGACAGGCGAGAAGTGATTTCACGAAATCGCTTTTTTCTCGCCAGCTGCTCAATTTTGTGGCAGAATGGCAGTAGGCGGCAAAATAATAAACGAGACGCCAGTGCTCAAAATCGCTAAGCTGTCAATTTCGGGTTTTGGACGATATTTTGGGCGACTCGCCCTGTACAGAATTCCGGTACTGGTAATTACTTAGGTTGTCAGTCTGATAGTAACATACACCGTATCTCAGCATTAAACACGTTTCGGACTTCTACCCATAAAATAATAAAGTTGCACCTAGACTGTTGGGATATTTTTTTTATTTATTTACGTATTTTTTTTTCAATAGAATATTACATAGAAGTAAAAGCGAATTAAATCACATTAAACCTAAGAGATTTTCGGAATCAGTAAAAACTTGAACAATACACCCAGGTGGTTTAATTGGGAAAAAATACTTAAATCGCTTTTTTCCCTTACTATGTTTAAAGCTTATAGAAGTAAAAGTGAATTCCAAATCCCAATATACCTAAGAAATATATCAGAATTAGTGAATATGTACACAACCACTTTACACCTCCTTAGGGGTTGGATATCGAAAATTTTTAAGAGCGTTTCTAGGCGCTTATATAAATAGCCCGCATAAGCAAAATTGCTTTGATAGCTCGACATGTCTAAAAGTTTTAATTAAATTTGTAAAAATGTGGATTCACGGACATTTTTTTTACTCAACCTCTGAACGCCAATAAAAATCTGAACTTTTTTTTTGCTTTACTTACTCTAATAGCTCATCTACATATTCGTACTAAGTTTCAACTTTCTAGCATAAGCCGTTTCTGAGATATAAAAAACCACCCTTCACCTCCGTACCTTTTTCTAGGATGTCTCTATAGTGGCTCTATATAATCCTAAATTTTTAGCTTTCTATTCCTTACGGTTTTCGAGAAATAAAAATCAGAATTTGTTTCCTTTCTACCCCTTTTAACCATCACCCCCTACACCCCCACCCCTAAATTTTTTTTCCCTACTAGAGGTCTACCGACCACAAATCCTTTAAAATTTTCAAGATCATATCTGATACAGTTTGTGAGATATTTTTCTCACTTTCGTGCGCCACCTCCCCCCTCAAAAAGTTTAAGTTCAGTAGATTCCTCTTGTGATCCCGTATACAGAAACTAAATTTTATCTTCCTGGTGTAATTGGTTCGGAAGATATTGCAATCCAAAGTTGTTCACCCCCAACTCCCACACTCCAACACCGCCCTTAAAAATGTTAGCTCTTGTCTAATCTTGAAGTATCCCTAAGGATAACCACAAAGTTTCAAACTTCTGGCTTCAATCGTTTAGGTGATATGGATTTTGGAATGTTTCAATCCCAGCTTTCAAGCGTTTTGGACTCATTGTTTCCCCCCCCCCCCACTTCCACACCCCTCAACCGTTATCGATAATTTTGAAAATGAGTCCACTATCATAGTACAAGTTCCAAGTTTCAGCCTCCTAGCATAAGCGGTTCCTGAGATCTAGAAACCAAAATTTTTCGTCTAAAACTATACTTTATTATAAAAATATAATAAAGTAAAATTATTAATTACACATTCGCATCTGTGTGCATCGTTTTTCACAATGCACTTTTATAGTCAATTTAATAGAGCGCCTTTTTGTGCGTCTGTTCTATTTTCAAGTGTTTTAGCACACAAATTTATAGGAACAATATGAGAAATGAAATCACACCAACATAGCTGAGCTGTGTCTGCACTTGATTGTTGTAATTTTTTATCACTGGACTTTGGTTTGCGCTATAACGATGTTATTGAATTGGTGAATGCGACTCGTTATCAGTTTTTGTCTCTTTTTACATCACGCATCATGCTTTTGCTATCTACTTCACTCATTTGATTAAATAAAGAAACCAAGGTCAGATTTTGATAAGAAAAATACTGCGTAGTGTCCAGTCTTGTTGTAGATAGTCTTTGATACTATTCGAGAGCATCTCGAACATAGAGATATATATACTGGAAATGACAAGCAGCGATTGAGTTGAAGGCGGACGTCGTCGCTTTCATTCACACCCAAAACAATAACAAATAAAATAACGACCTTGTTTTTTCTCACTCACATTTATACTATGTCCCGCACTTGAAACACGCTAAACAACAACAATTTGATATAACGACCCTGTTTTGTTTCACTTTTCTGGCTTCAAAGCGCTTTATACAAAACCGGTGACTAGTCGTCTTCAGTATCTCTATGATCTCGAACGATTTCGAGAATACCATTTTTCTGTTTCGTTCGACTCACTGAGATATATCAAATGGAGGCCTTGATTTGCTATCTCACATGGCCGACGTTTTTAAAATGTCAATATTTCGAAAAAGGTGTCCATGATAACCCGAGGTTCAGCATTATTGAACGAAATTTTGATGATTTTAAACATTCATTAGATTTAAAATTGGTAATGCAAATAAAATAATTTTTGATTGATACATTTCATTATGTTTCTTTCAAAAATTCGATTCATTTTAAGTTTAGAGAAACTTCGAAAGTTATCCGGGGTACAAATTAGGATTGAGCCACCGATGACCTGAATCCTAAGAAGGAAAGAGTTAGTAGCATGGTCTCTGCATGTATTAAGGCGAGAAGGAAAACAATGACAGCACATCAGATTAGGCAACATGGAAAATTAAATTCGAATTTTAGGTGTAATTTCGAATTGAAAAATTACCAAATAATTTGAATTTGATAAATACTTTTTTGGATATACAATGCAAGGTATTGAAACAAAATGAGTTTATAAAATTGCAACTAAGCTGTGTAAATTGTACAGGTAATATTGGCTACTGCAGTACGAATATAATACCATGTACTTATCGGTATGGCGCCAAATTCAAAAATAACGTATTACATGCTCAACCGTTATAAATATTCCTGAAGCTTTTATTTCCCAAGAAATTTATTAATAAAAAAATTTAAGTAAACTGTGAGTTGTGTTATGAATTTCGAGCGCAAAACACAACTTCTTTCTCACCATCAAATCGAACAATTTGAATTGTCAGAACTGATAATTCAAATTGAAAAGTTTTTAATTTTATTTAAGTTGTTGCCCATGTTTTTCGAAGTTCGAAATTTTAAGAAGGAGCGAGAGGGTACGATGTCGTCGGCTATTTCAATATGTCATATCGTATAGGGAAATGAGCCGATGAGGTATCCCATAGAGATATATACTGGAGATGGCAAACAGCGATTGAGTTGAAGGCGGACGTCGTCGCATTCACTTGCACGCAAAACAACAACAATTTACATAACGAACCTGTTCTGTCTCACTCACTCTCACGCTAAAACAACAACAACGACCCTGTTTTGTCTCACTTCTCATACAAAACCGGTGGCTTGTCGTCTCCAGTAGCTCTATGAGGTATCCATATATTATATATCAGTGGTTCGACTCGATCATTCGAACCAAGCGGTGGTGATACGCGTAAAATCCGTGTACATGAGCGTAATTTTTCTTGAGGAGATAGATTGAAAATTTGATTGGAGTGGAAGTGAGATGCAAATGGGTACTCTGGGGCGTGCAGTGTCAAAAGAAAGAGACTGAAGAACAACAGTTTGTAGTGGAAGTGAGATGCAAACATGATGCGAACTACATGTTGGATGTAGAATGTCACATTTCATGTTGCTGATTGGCTAAAGGCTTACCAAAATTCATACTTGCATGTGCCAACATAAACAGATTTCATTAGGAAAAGTCTAGTTCTCAGCCATTCCATATACTTCCACGATTCGAACATCTCGAACGATCACTCGAGCGAATTCGAGAATTGAGCTACTTGTGTCAAATTTTTATTTTGCGTGAGGGTGAATGCGAGTCGTTATGGCTTCAAACCTACGAATAAGAATATATGGAAATGAAATTAGCCGAGAGAATTGAAGCAGAAACAAAACTGCTCCTGTCAGAGTGGGTCTGCTATTTGTTTACATAAAAAGCACAAATTCGGTTAAAATTGAGCATGTATGGAGATAGTCTATGGCATAAAGGGTTAGAGATAGTGAGCGAAATCCAGAAATATTTCAATGTGTTCGTGTTTTTTCAATAAAGCGGGAGCAAGAAGATAGGTGAAGGACTCTTATCGGTTTTGTTCTCTCTCGAAATATGATGTATATGAGGTAAAATAACTTCACTAAGTTTCTGTGCAGATATATGGTAAATTACATCTGCCTGCTTCAAACCCTTTCGCTTTTTGTCATATCCGGTATATATACCTTTATTTCAAGCGGTGGTGATACGCGTAAAATCCGTGTATATGAGCGTAATTTTTCATGAGAAAGAGAAAGATTGAAATTGGATTGGAGTGGAAGTGAGATGTACTCTGGGGTGTCCAGTGTCAAAAGAAGGAGACTGAAGAACAACAGTTTGTTGTGGAAGTGAGATGCAAGCATGATGCAACTTCCATGTTGGGGTTAGAATGTCAAAATTCATGTTGGTGATTGGCTAAAGCTTACTAATATTCATACTTTCATGAACTAACACATTCAGATTTCATTACGAAAATTCTCGTTCTCTGCCATTCCATACACTTCCATGCTTTATTTCTATGATCTTTAGTATCTTCAATTTGTGTGACGTTGCTGGTCACTTTGACGTAAATATTGCTGATATTTTACAACCCAAGATTATATTTTAAACTGCGTTCGATTTGCTATGAGTATGGCTACGTCGAATTGCTTGGACCTTCGGTTGGGCGATTTAAGTTTGGAGGCGGAATTAACAGAAGGAGAGTACAAAGGCATAAAGTGGGGAATGTCTTTGCAGGAACTTTATCTCCTGGCACTGCATTTTTACAAAGGTTTACGTTTGAAATTTTTTAGCCTATTTTTTAGACAAACATTTTAAAATTTTTCAGACAAATCTGGTAAAGCTATACATTTATCATATGAAGATAATTTGAGGCTTGTTGCTTTTACTCAACAAGTAGTCAATGGACCTTTTGATCCGAAAAATGCTTCGCAATTGGGTGTACTTGATGTAATTGGGAAAGATAGAAGACTAGCTTGGCAGAAATTGGGTTTAATTAATAAACCTCAATCGATGGAAGGCTTTATTGCGTTATTGAATAGTTTGTGTTCATCCTTCCAACCGTATGTGGAAGCAATCAAGTGTGACAAAGAGGAACGTCTCCGTTTGGATGTCGAGAAAAAGCAACACGAACAAAAAATGCTAGAAAGAGAGCTTATTTATCAAGATGAATTAAGAGAACGTGAAGTTTTGCGTAATAAAGACGAAACGCAAAGACGACAATTGCAAGATGCTCTTAATCAACAAACGTTCAACCAGTTTAAGGTCCACCTCGCGAAGAATTATAACGCATTACATTCACTTTATATTAGTTCCTTTCTTTATAGGAATACGCTGAAAAACAGTTTCCCCGAAATCCGGAACAGCAGGCCATTTTGATTCGTCAGCTTCAAAATGAACATTACCATCAGTATATGCAACAAGTACATGCAAATAATAAAAATTCTGAACACCAGTACCCACTACAGAAAAATTTAACATTTCCTGTTAGTGGAATTGGATACGATATAACAGAAAAAAGGGAAACGGGATACAATTGTTCGAAAACAGTCGAGGAGTGTGCAAGTTTACCTTTACAGGAACATTCAACTATCCTAGGAAATTTTGCACCCGCAAAAATGTGGACACGGCCTCATATTAAACTTTTTAAAGAAGAGGTTTCAGTTGGCAGCGGTGATGGAGTAATTAACATAGGGCATGGTGATACTGTGACGGTATGTACTATTCTTAGTCTTAATCTGTACAACTGTAATAGTATACTTTCTTCATAATATCGCAGGTCAGAGTACCCACTCATGAATCTGGAAACTGTATATTTTGGGAATTTGCAACTGATAACTTTGACATCGGGTTTGGCGTATACTTTGAATGGGGTAAATCCATTGTAAATGAAGTCACCGTTCATGTCAGTGAGAGTGATGATGACGAGGAAGTTTATGAAGATGAAGATGACGGTACGTTTTATGATAATTAAAATGCTTTAAGTAGGTTGCTCGAATCGTTCTGAACCTACACTAGAACTAGATGAGGGAAATGCAGTGCAGTAGACATATTGATAACATCTTTATTTGATGGTGTTTATAGAATCTCTAACAACTTGTTCATTGCTCAGCTTTTTGTTTAAAAGTTTGGGACCAAAATATTTCTGCCAATTGTACTTTGTTGTGTATGGAGACCAAGAATTGATTATTTTGATTTGAAAAAGTCAAAATAATCTTGGAAAGAAGAGGTGCAGCCTGTGTCGGAATTGGTTGCTGAAAATCGAGCTGGAGCAAGGTGCTTGTTGTCTTGGCAATTTACGGTTATGCTATGTGTCACGTTGCTCGATAATCTGGCTTAAACACAAAAAAATTTCCCGCCGACTTCTCCTGGGGTAAAAATTAAAGTGTACAGTAGAACCTGCAAAAGTGACCACCTTCATAATGTGACCATTTGCCTATAGTGACCAAATCATATCTCACAGTCCGACATTCACATTTTCCACATAAATTAACTCGTATATAGTGACCATCTGCTTATTGTGACCATTGACCACTTTTTATTGCACAATTGTCCTTAATGCGCTTTCGATTCATATCTTGTAATATGACCATCAAATCGGACAAAAATTTTTTCATTTGTTCGACATTGTTTAGAAGAAACGATGAAAATTCAAAGAAAACTTGCGTGAACAATATCAAGAAAAGAAAGATTGAGTATTTGAGCCGATCAGAGTATCAATCAGATTTCCAATGTAAAAGACGAGCGACTGATTTTAGTGAAAATAATAAATTAACGTTAGCTTGGTTCACGAAAATGCGCGGCATCAATCTACCAATTTCCGGACCAATGTTGCAAGAAGTCGCCTTGAAATTCGCTGCGGAATTTAATTTTCCCGAATTCAAAGCGTCGTCCGGCTGGCTTGATAGTTTCAAAAAAGGCAACTGTATTTCACAAAAAGTTCTCATTTGTGATGCGAATGAGGACAGTTTAGATGTCGTTAACGATTTTTGCGATAAATTTTCGGGACTTGTTAGTGGTGTCAGTCGCGAAAATATCTTTAACGCTGATGAATGTGGCCTATTTTTCAAGGCAATGCCGAATCGAACTTTGGCGATCAAAGGAGATACCTGTAAGAGTGGAAAAATGTCAGAAGAGCACCTCACGGTTTTACTTGCAGCTAGTGCAACAGGAGAAAAACTAAAACCACTGGTCATAGGAAAGTCCCAAAAGCCAAGGTCTTTTAAAAACGTACAAATGAGAAAACTTCCTGTGCAGTGGAAAGCTAGTAACAAGGCATGGATTACTTCAGAGTAATTCACAGAGTGGCTGGAGGATGTAAACAGAAAATTCAAAATGCAAAAAAGGAAAATTTTAATGATCATCGATAATTGCCCTGCCCATCCAGTAATTGAACACTCAACGAATGTTGAAGTTTGGCTACCGCCAAATACCACATCGGTATTACAACCCTTAGATCAAGGAATAATTAAAAATTTTAAAGTATTTCACCGAAAGGCACTTCTATCTAACCTAATTTCAAAATGTGAAACGGACTCCTTAGAATCCATTTCTACAGCTGCATCAAAATTGAATGTATTGGAAGCCATTTTGTGGATAGGAGATGCGTGGAAGAAAGTTTCAGACGAAACCATTATAAACTGTTTCAAAAAGGCTGAATTTTCGATTGAAAACGAAACTATTGCAAACGAAGAACACGAAATTATTGCAGACAAAATCGAGTTACTGCAAATTAGAGGTTTCGATATGCATAGCTATTTAGAATGTGACATAGAAATAACTGTTTGACAAAGCTTCTCCCCAGCCGAAGCCTTCACAAGTGTTTTGCAAGAGAATAGTCCAAGTAACGTAGAACCGGATGTGGAAATCAGTGACTACAGCGATAGTGATTTAGTTCCACTGGAGCAGATGAGACCACTAACTGCAACTGAGGTATTAAATATGCTCGATAAAATAGTGACCAATTTCGCAAAAGATAAACTTTCAGCAATGTTGATACCAATTACTGAAGCGAAAACTATTCTTACCGAATAAATATTTCAAACAAAAATTAATCAGTATTTAAAAAAATAATATGCATATAAAAATTAATATTTGTTAACAATAACCGAATTCCCACCTTTTTTTTAATTTTTATAGTAAATATGTATACATATAAGTAGGTAAAAACAATATTTGCTACGTTAACGTCATGAATTATTATTTTGTTTTTGTTTATTTTTTATATAATAAAACTATATAAATTTGATTAATTAATTTTTTTTAAGCTGTGTATTGTGACCACTGTGTAAAGTGACCAATTTTGCGTGGTCCCGACAGTGGTCACTTTAAACAGGTTCTACTGTATATTATGTATTATATTTCCTGGTATGTATACAGGGTGTAACTAGAACTGAGGTTCAAACGAAAATGGGAGATAGAGGAACTTGTCCTGAGTAGAAAATCGTTCTACACTTACTCCCGTTTTTGCACCGTTAAGGAGATAGCGCGATTTTAAGAACGAAAGATTTTCATTGTACCTGTGATCACTGTTTGATCTCTAACTTCTGCTGTACTTAGCGTAACGTAATAATTCAACTGTGTCAATCAGTGTTATACTTTTTGAGAAAAATTAATTTAAATGACAAAAATAATAAAAAATTAAAAAAAAAACAAAAAAGACCTGTTTTCTCCAAGAAGGACCTGATTAACCACCAAATTTTATTACATTTTCGGAAAGCCCATAAAATTTCACTATACGTTTGATAACAGAATTTCTTCATAGGTTGAATTGTAAAGGAGCGGGGCTAACAGTTATCAAGCACGTTCCCTTCAAGTAAATCTGGTTTGACACCCGTCATTCGCCGAAGGAGTATGATTAATAATAGTGAGGACGAAATAAAAGAGTTGAAGTATAGTTTATTACGTTTATTTAGTTTATTACGTTTACAAATAATTTTTAACATGTCCGCCGTTGTGGAGCAAGCAGAAGTGGTATCGCCGACGAATGGCATTGGTGGGGTTCACACGCAGTAGTTGGGCTCGTAACTGATCGCATGCTTCGGTGATACGGGAAATGAGCTGCTCTCGTGTATCAATTTCCTCTGCGTAGACGATGCTTTTCAAATACCCCCAGACATAAAAGTCCATGGGAGTTAAGTCGGGAGATCGTGGAGGCCATGCAATGGGACCGCCACGACCAATCCATCGATCCCGAAAATTCGCGTCGAGCCACCGACGGACATTAGCACCATAATGCGCTGGCGCTCCATCGTGCTGGTACCAAAACCTGACCAGTACACGGAGTGGTATATCCTCTATGAGGTCTGGTAAAGTTTCCTCCAAAAATTCGGCATAATTGGTGGAATTGAGAATTGGGGGAAGAAATACCGGACCGATGAAAGTTCTGCCGATGATGCCAGCCCAAACATTCACACTGAAGCGATGTTGATGGGACGTATTTCGGCTGGTATGGGGATTTTTACGTGCCCACACATGCATATTGTGGAAATTTTGTATGCCATCGCGGGTGAATTGCGATTCGTCGGTCCAGAGAATTCTTTCGAAAAACGCTGGATGTTCGTCTGCTCGCAGTAACATGGTACGACAAAAGTCTCGCCGATGTTCACGATCACCGGGCAACAGTTGTTGCACCGGTGTATTGTGACAGGGATACAGTCCTTCTCCTTGCAGAATTCGGAACACTTGCATGTGGTTGATGCCTAATCGATGGCCGATGCGCCGGGTGCTTACCGTGGGGTCCCTAGCCGCAATGCAGGTACCGAGTGTCGCCGTCCTGGATGTTGTGTCTCCCGCCACGGCTGCAGTGTACCTCGTTCACGAAAGTTCCGATGAATGCTGATGAACATACGATAATGGGGGTACCGAGATCTGTCCGGATACCGTTCCCGGTAAACTCTTTCGGCTCGCCTAGCATTCCCGTCGCACAACCCATACACGAAGTGCATGTCTGCCATTTCTTCCGTTGTAAAAGACCTCCTATTGCTTGCCATGTTGCTCGTAATGATGTCTATGACATTCTGTTTGCTGCTGCTTCCTCTCGATGCTTTTATCGCAGAAAAATCTACGTAGGACGAAGTCATTCCTGTTCCTTAAGGGAGCAGGTAAACTTCACGCCCTACTTAAATGGATATTACTTAATTAACTTAAATGGATGTTAGTTAATTTACTTAAATGGACGCTATCTAATTAATTGTCATATTTTTACTTACCTGTAACATAATTTCCACACATAAGAGCTATACGTGTGTTGTTAACATGGTTGCTCATTACTGCATCTGTTTTGCGGTAAATTCTATGTTTAGCAGTATTTCCAACATGTGCAGGGAACTCACTTGTTGTTGCAAATATGAAGAAATTCTGTTATCAAACGTATAGTAAAATTTTATGGGCTTTCCGAAAATGTAATAAAATTTGGTGGTTAATCAGGTCCTTTTTGGAGAAAATAGGACTTTCTTGTATTTTTTTTAATTTTTTATTATTTTTGTCTCATTTAAATGAATTTTTCTCAAAAAGTATAACACTGATTGACACAGTTGATAGCAATTAGAAAGAAGAATTTGTGTCCTTTCCAACGAGCCCAGAATTATTACGTTCCGCTAAGTACAGCAGGAGTTAGAGATCAAACAGTGATCACAGGTACGATGAAAATCCTTCGTCCTTAAAATCGCGCTATCTCCTTAACGGTGCAAAAACGGGAGTATGTGTAGAACGATTTTCTACTCAGGACAAGTTCTTCTATCTCCCTTTTTCGTTTGAACCTCAGTACTAGTTACACCCTGTATACAGGGTGTTTGGTACTCCGTCCACGACCTTGTAAGGGGTTATTCCTTGATATATTTGGAGAAAAAAATTGTTCCACAGGGTGGGTCAATTTTCAATAACAGTGGAGATACAGGGTGGTTAAGAAAAGTGTTTTTGATCGGTACTCTTACTCATTTAAAACGTTGTATCTTGAAAACGAATAATCACAAGGCAAAGTGCTATAACTCGTTTTTTAGGCAATCGAATTACCTTTCATTTGATGTAACAGTCTAAATTGTAACTGCACCCAATCTTGAGATATTTACTCGAAAACACAAATTTTTGCTACGTCAACCCTTAAAATTCAGTGATCAATGTAGTTTTTCTCAGAAAACCCCATTGTAAACATGTCATTTTAATTTTATTTTTTTATGAGCCGTATTATTACCTACAAAAGCTGCATACATATGTATGAGTTACGATTAACATTTTGGAAGTAATAGGTAAAAATACAAGGTCGTGGACGGAGTACCAAACACCCTGTATAAAAGACTGATATGTTTTACTAAAATATAATTTGCTTAAATAAATTGTAAAAATTTATTTAATAAAATCTTAAAAAGATTTAGTGAAGCTAAAGATTTACAAATAACTTTACAATTGGTGACCCTAACGAGCAGTAACACGCCGCCAGCAGCAACGCGCTCGTAAAACACAACAAAAATTTGGCTCGGCAACAGAAAACCGTTCAGCAGAAGATTGAACAATTACAACTTCAAAAAATTAAAACAGCAGCAATTGCTGTGTTTCTGTTGAGGAATTCTCTCAACTCAAAGAGCAAATTTCTGCGCTTACTGCCACATGTACACGACTATGTGAGCATATTAGTGTTAATTGGGACACACCACCAATATCAGATACATCAAATAATGGATATAAACAATCCATCAAACTGCCTAATTTCTACTCAGATAAACCAGATCTGTGGTTTATCCAGGTAGAGGCACAGTTCAGGAACTCAAGGATATTATCGGATGAAATAAAATTCGATAATGTCGTTGCTTCCCTGGACACAAAGTATCTGGATATTGTGGCTAATATAATACGCGATCCACCTTTTATTAATAAATATGAGTCAATTAAAACCACACTTATTAAGGAATTTCAACACTCTGATGAAACTTGGTTGAAGCAGTTGTTGCTAAATATTGATTTAGGTGACCAAAAACCTCGTATCTCTTACGGAAAATGAGAGATACAGCAAAGGGTATTGTCTCCGAACAAATCGTAGAGACACTTTGGTTATCAAAACTGCCGGAAAATATCAGTGCGGTAGTCATCGGAACGAGCTTACCATTAGATGGTAAGGCAGAAATCGCGGATAAAATTTCCAACAGAATAAACTTTAATTCTACAACCTCCGCGATTTCTAATCAAAACGTTCCTAACAACAACAGTAACAACGAATTATTAATTCAGATCGCGGCATTAACAAAACAAGTTGAGCAACTACAACAATCTCGCTCCCAACCTCGCAGTCGTTCCCGCAACAACTCACAAAACAGAATTTCTAAATCGAATTCTCCAAAGAATCCACCTTTAGAGTCCGATCAATGTTGGTATCATTTTACTTTTAAAGACAAGGCTCGTAAATGTATCGAACCTTGTAAATTTTTCGATACTTTTAAAACCAACCAAAAAAACTAATTCTGCCAGTTTCTTCAGCGGCAGAAACTGCAGCCATTATTAATAGCCGCAGATTATTTATAACAGATAAGTTATCCAACCTTCGATTTTTAATCGACACAGGATCTGACTTATCAGTTATACCACCTAATTCAAAGGACAAATTATTTATTATTTCTCCTTTGAATATCCTCTATGCAGCTAATGGTTCGCAAATTAACACTTATGGGCAAAAAACGTTATCAGTTTCCCTAGGTCTACGTCGTGATTTTCAATTTCTTTTCACAATCGCTGACGTTACTAGACCTATTATTGGAGCCGATTTTCTGGAACATTTTAATCTGATAGTCGACCTCAAACGACGCAAGTTAATAGATTTAACTACCAACATTAAAACAACCGGTTCAGTTGAATCAATAACTTGTGACGAAGTTAACACTTTAAAAACTTAAACTTTGGCTACAGATAGTTCAATAATGATTACGAAAAATTATTGAAGCAGTTTCATGACTTAACTTTGCCCACAAATTATAATAATAAATATAATAAAAATTTAACAGGTGTTTATCATTATGTTGATACTACAGGTCCTCCAGTTTTCGCTAAAGTCCGCCGTTTACCACCTCACAAGTATGATTCTGTATAAAAACAATTCGAACACATGATGAAAATTGGCATATGCAGACCGTCAAAATCACCCTGGTCAAGCGCATTACACATGGTAAACAAGGAGAACGGAACAGATCGACCTTGTGGTGACTATAAACGCTTAAATTCAGTTACTGTCCCCGATCGACTTAATATTCCGAATATTCAAGATTTCTCTATAAATCTTCACGGTTGTAAAGTTTTTTCTAAAATAGATCTTACTCGAGCTTACCACCAAATTCCCGTACATGAATCAGATATTCCAAAGACAGCTATTGTAAAACCTTTTGGATTATTTGAATTCGTACGAATGCCTTTTGGTTTACGTAATGCTGGTCAAACATTTCAAAGTTTCATTGATCAAGTTTTAATCGGTTTACCTTTCGTTTTCAAATATTTGGATGATCAAATTTCTTCTAAAACTCATGCTGAACACATTCAACATTTACAAATTGTTTTCGAGCGTTTTCGTCAATACGGACTCAAAAGAAACGTATTCAAATGTGAATTCGGAAAAAACGAAATAAATTTCCTCTGATACACAATCAACAAAACCGGCATTCGACCAATTACTACAAAAGTCGATACGATCATGAACATTGATTTACCTCAAACGGCTAAGGATTTGAGACAATTTATCGCATCAATGAATTATTATCGACGTTGTATACCAAATGCCAATATTAAAAACGATAAATCTCTAATTACTTGGAATGAAGATGCTATTAAAGCATTCCAAGAATGTAAATCCGAAATTAAAGCAGCAACTTTAAAGGTATTTGCATATCCATGCTCCACTGCTAAACTTAATATTTTCGTTAATGCATCTAATTTCCGAGTTGGCGCTACATTGCATCAAGTAATTGATGATCTCCAAGAGCCACTCGGATTTTATTCCAAACGCATGACTGAGACACAAAAGAAATACAGCACTTATGATCGAGAATTACTTGGAATTTTTCAAGCAGCTAAACACTTTCGCAACCAAGTAGAAGGACGCGAATTTACCATATTTACCGATCATAAACCACTCATTTCTATGTTCAACAAAAAAATAGAACAATGCTCGCCTCGTCAGCTTACTCACATTGATTTCATAGGACAATATTCAACAGACATTCGTTACATTTCCGGTAAAGATAATTTTATTGCTGATATGCTTTCACGAATTCAAAATCTAGAGGTTTCCGATATCCACTCCATCGATTTCGAACAACTAGAAATCGAGCAAAATATGGACACCGAATTAAAGCGTATATTGAATAACAGCAAATTAAGCTTGAATTTACAACTTCTGAATATACCAGGAACTAAATTCAAAATTTATTGCGATATTTCATTCAATAAAAAACGTCCATATATTCCATTAAAGCTCATGAAAGTTTATTTTAACCTTTTGCACAATCTCAACCATCCAAGCATCAAATCAACGACAAAATTAATTACCGATAGATTTGTATGGCCTGGTATTAACAAAGATTGCAAATTAATGGCAAAGCAGTGTGTTAACTGCCAGAAAGCTAAAGTTAGTCGACATAATAGACGACCTTTAGCTACATTCTTAGTTCCAGATGAATGTTTTGCCCATATTAACATCGATCTTGTTGGACCTCTTCCAACATCTCGAGGTTTTAATTACTGCCTCACCTGCATTGATCGATTCACAAGATGGCCGAAAATAATTCCCATCAACAACATTACCGCTGAAACAGTTGCTAAAACACTAATGTCTGGTTGGATTTCTAGATTTGGAATTCCCCGTAACATTACGACTGATCGCGGCAGACAATTTGAGTCTATTTTATTTAAAGTGTTGACCAAGATCTTAGGCATCAAACACTATCGAACGACTTCCTACCATCCACAAAGTAACGGGATGATTGAACGTTTGCATAGAACAATTAAATCCACACTCAAGTGCAACAATGCAAATGACTTGGTAGATTGTTTACCGACAATACTTTTAGGTCATCGTTCAACCATTAAGGAAGATTTAAACGCAACTCCTTCTGCGTTAGTTTACGGTACCACCTTACGGTTACCGGGAGAATTTTTTATTGAATCAACTAAGGAGGTTCCTCAAACCGATTATATCAAAAATCTCAAATCTATCTTTACTGATTTTAAGCCGGTAAACACTTTCAATCATAATTCCTGTAGGAAGGATTTCGTTCAGAAAGATTTCGAAACGAGTTCCCATATTTTTCTCCGTAACGATGCGGTTTCCCCACCTTTAACACCACCTTATAGCGGTCCTTACAAGGTTTTAAAGAGGAAACCCTCAACGTTCATTATTGAGATTCGAGGAAAAAGTCAGGAAGTTGCCATTGATCGCATTAAGGCAGCTTTCGTTGAACACGACAATTTCAGTTCACAATTAGATTCACATAATTTTTATCAGAATTCACTTTCGAATTTTGATAATTTATTAAATAATAATTTAAATTTAGCGGTTTCCAATAATATTAATATACTTCTTGAAACCGGACTCAAATCTATTTTCAATAAAAAATTAGTAATTTCGAATAATAATCATAAAAAAACAGTAAATTTCGAACTACAGCCACAAATTAAAATTTTTTCGTGACCTCATCACTGGAGGGGGAGTAATGTGGCGTAGTTACACATCACATTTCATTTCAATACTACACTTTACTTTACATAAAAACACATAACACTGATACATAAACAAAGTACACCATAATAAATACTTTATTATTAAAAAATAATAAAGTAAAATTAAAAAATGACAGTTGTAGAGTTTTTAAAAAGGAATCAAGTTGTATAAAATAAAAGTTTTCATGTTTTTAATATTACTAAACTAAAAAATAAATATTAATCTAATATATAAAAGACTGATATGTTTTACTAAAATATAATTTGCTTAAATAAATTGTAAAAATTTATTTAATAAAATCTTAAAAAGATTTAGTGAAGCTAAAGATTTACAAATAGCTTTAGCTCCAACAAGAGCGTTTGGGTTTCGTATAACACCCGCAAGAAAAAGACCTTCTCTTCTGATGTCAATTCAAATACTAACTTTATTTTACTAAAAAACTAACTTATTTACTTAACCTAATATCAGTCTTGGTCTTTCTCCTACCAAGTGCATTTAATACAATTTCTCATTGTTACAATTCGACCTAACGGTCGGCCTTTAATGCTAAGTGCATTTGCTAGTTGACCTAACGGGTCCAATTTACAATCAACATGAAAATAATTTGTGGCATTTAGATGGTGACAGTCCATCTAAATAGCCCACATCACCTCCCTTCCAGACGAAGGCGTGATAAAAAAAATATTTTGTTATGAAATGATTTTACTGGAATTTTACTTTTTTAATCGTACTCTCGGCATTCGATTCTAGAATGAATGCGGGTTTTAAACGATCGATGCTTACCGAAGAGTTTTTATTGTTAATATTTATTACGTAGTGTTTTCTTAATTTTTTAACTACCGCGTATGGACCTTTGTATGGCGGTTGTAAACCTGGTTTCGTATCTTCGACTCGAACAATGACTTGATTGCAGGTCTCTAATTCTTTTGGAACATAAAATGGAATGTTGGTTTTTTTTGGATTCTGCGGTTTGAGTTGAGACATTCTGGTACGGAGCTGGGTGACAAAAGTTGCTGGCTCAAAATCGTCGGAAGAGTTCTCAATGAAATATTCTGCAGGCAGTATCAGAGCTTGCCCAAAAACCAATTCTGCCGGTGAACAGTTCAAGTCTGCTTTGAAAGCTGCTCGAAGTCCTAGAAGAATTATTGTAAGTTCTTCTGTCCAGTGTATTTGGTTTTCACGACATTTTAGAGCGGTTTTTAATTGGCGGTGGAAACGTTCCACCATTCCATTTGCTTGCGGATGGTAAGCTGTCGTTCGAATTCTATGCGTTCCAAGACATTTGTTAAGTTCGAAAAATAGTTTCGACTCGAACTGGGTGCCTTGGTCGGTCGTAGTTTTACTTCAGCATTTTTTATGCATAGCCTAGGATAGGAATTTACCTCGTAAGTAGAATTTAAGAACTAATTTTTTTTTTGTATGAAGTTAATTTGGAAAATTGTATAAAAGGAAAGTGTTGGCCCATACTCAGGGCCATTGGTCCAATAAAGTTACGCCCGGCTCCACGCCTCTACATAACTTCCTAATTGTTCATTTGGTTTTCACTATTCTGGCATTGTGCCTTCTCCACCTGCGGCTCAAATCCGCTTCGCGCAACTATTTGAGTATCCGGCATAGTGCCCAAGCCATCCGCCGGACCAGCCGCTTCATATTTGCTAAGTTCTCTTCGTTCTCATACAGTTCGGTCCCCGAATTTTTCCCGTCACAGCAAATCTGCAAACTACTCTGCGAGCAAAGAGAATAGATTAAACAACGTCGTGGACCGAAGTATTAAATATAGATTAGACGAACCGCTACCAACACCCAGCACCTGCAATATAAACCACTAAAAAGCATTGAAAACTGAGAAGGAAGACAGCAAGCTAAGTGCCCAAACCAGCTGAAACCGAAAACATCACCTGAAGAGTAAGTTGTGGCTCTAGCTCCACTAGCAGGCAGCACTCAGAAATACCTACCGACACCCGCAACGAAACACGAAAAGAGAAGACAAAAAGGGGTTCGTCGACACGAAAATAGAGGAACAAATTTTCCTAAACTCTGGCGCATCTAGTAACATAGCGCAAAGCAGCTATTCATCAACGCACATAGCGACAGCAATCTTATCAACAGCTGGAGTTATAGTAATAATAATAATAATATTCTTTCTTGTAAAAAAATTTATCAAAAGAACAATAACCAAAATCATGAACAAATCAACAGATGTATAAAGACAAAAAAAAAAACAAAAAAATATATGTACACAAAATCAAATTTTTCTCTCAATGCATATTTTAATATTGTAAATTACTGAATGGAACAAATAGACCAATTAAAAACGATCGTTCAAAATTTTAAAAAAAATTCTAATCGAACATTCACGGATAAGCACTTGGCTGAAACCGTAATAAAATCCAATTCAATTCGAGATTCATTTCTAAATGCCATAGCAGATCTGTCAGACACAGAACAATTACAACTGAAAAGCATATTTAAATCCCTAAACTCAGAACTTCAGAACATAGTATCAGAAAACCTTAATAAAAATCAATCAACCATGGCAACCAATAATATCTTTTCAAGTCTAAAAACAGTTCCAAACTTTTCTGGAAAATATAGTGACCTTAGTCAATTCTTGAGCGTTACGAAGATAATCGATAAATTCATAACAGCCGAGCAAAAACCAGATTTCCTCACTCTAGTAATAAACACTAAATTAACAGCAATAACCAGAAATAAACTCAATACACTCACAACATCCACAACTATCGCTGAATTATCAAAGAACCTTGAAGCATTATACAAGCCTACTAAAACCACAAATGCATTGATCGCGGAACTTTCAAACCTAAAACAAACAAACCAGTGCACCATTTCGCAATTTGCAGAGAAAATCGACGAGTTAATCAACGAATTAACCACAACACAAATACGCGACATAGGAGAAGAAGGCAGGCAAATCCTGACCCAAACCAATGATATCCTTGCATTAAATGCATTTAAGAAAGGAATATGGGAGAGAAACCTAATCCAAACAATAGAAGCAGCTAACACGTTACAGGAAAACAAAATCCTTCACTATGGTGGAAATAGATTCCACAACAACCGGCACCGACCAGGAAACGGCAATATGCAAAGAAATTATAACAATAATGGTAATAGACAGTGGAACGGAAATAATCCACAAGCATTCAACAAGAACAATAATAATTATAATAATAATAATCAGAATAGAAATAATAATAATAATCATAATAACAATTATCAAAATAGGAATAATAGTAATAACAATATATAAATAGAAATAATTACAATAATAACAGAAACGGTCAAAATGGGAACCAACAAAATAATAATAACTATAGTAATAACAACAATAATGTACAAAGGAGGAGTTTCAAAAGTAATACTGGAAATCAGCAAAACAACAGAGTTTACGTTCTAGAAGAATCCAACGAGGAAATACAGACATAGGACACTCGGGGAAGACGAAAGACATAGTATGCCAAAACCACATAAAGGACAACTGCCAGAAAAAGATAAATAAATACAAATTAAATATAATATAATTCGATGATGGGATAACAAACTATATAACGTTAAGAACCAACAATAACAAACAACTAAAGTTACTAATAGATACGGGAGCAGACATATCAATATGCAAATTAAACAACGCTATAAATCGATATGACATTAATGAACGAGAATACTGTAAATTGTCAGGTATTGCAAATCAGGAAATCAATACTTTAGGCACTGTAAATTTAGAATTCAGTATAGAGGACGAATTCATTTCACATAAAATCCAAGTAGTCGATACCGATTTTCCAATCGCTACAGACGGAATATTAGGACGAGATTTTTTCGCAAAATTTCGAGCCAGAGTAGATTACGACTCATACACTTTCTCAATAAACACAGACTCTAGCGAACATACACTTCCAATGCACACAAAAATATTTCAGATAAAAATACCCCCACGAACTGAAATTATCCACCCAGTAGAAGTATTCAACACAGAAGATAGTTTGGTATGTGGAAAACAACTATCAGATAATATTTTTATAGGTAACACTATAATCCCAGCCAGAGGCATCAATCACTTTAGACTATTGAATACAGAAGACTCCGAAACAATATTAGACATAAATGATTTGAAATTAGAACTCGAACCAATTAACAAATTTAAATTACTAAAAACAAATAGTATACCAACCACACACAGATGGGAAAAACTCAAGCAAAAATTGAAAATAAATTCAAGAGACACAGATTCAAAACATACCATAGAACAAATTTGCCAAGAATTTCAAGACATCTTCTATTTAGATGAGGATAAACTCACAACTAATGACTTGTATAAACAACACCTTCAAACAGACAATAATCCTGTATATACAGGGTGTTTGGTACAGGGTGTTTGGTACAGGGTGTTTGGTACCTTGTAAGGGGTTATTCCTTGATATATTTGGAGAAAAAAATTGTTCCACAGGGTGGGTCAATTTTCAATAACAGTGGAGATACAGGGTGGTTAAGAAAAGTTTTTTTGACCGGTACCCTTACTCACTTAAAACGTTATATCTTGAAAACGAATAATCACAAGGCAAAGTGTTATAACTCGTTTTTTAGGCAATTGAATTACCTTTCATTTGATGTAACAGTCTAAATTGTAACTGCACCCAATCTTGAGATATTTACTCGAAAACACAGATTTTTGCTTCGTCAACAATAAAAATTCAGTGATCAATGTAGTTTTTCTCAGAAAACCCCATTATAAACATGTCATTTTAATTTTATTTTTTTATGAGCCGTTTTATTACCTACAAAAGCTGCATACATATGTATGAGTTACGAATAAGATTTTGGAAGTAATAGGTAAAAATACATATCGCATAAAAATCAAATATTTCAAAAGTCAGTGCCATAAAGTGGACCTCGTTTAATTTGTCGGTAGTACTGAAGTATTTTTATTGCCCATTTATTACTATTTAAAGGATGTAGGAAAACTATGAAATGTAACTGAGTTTCAACATAATTGATGCTTTTACCTGGATGTGGTAGGTAATACTGGGTGCGGTACTATGCCTTTTTCAATAGGGTGCCTTACAAAATAAAAAGCCTATAAAAGCAAAACTACCTTCATATTTTTATCAGTTTTAGTTACGTTGCTAAAAGAAGAAGGTGTCAGTAGAATAAGAAAAATAATTTCGAAATGTCTGAGTACTCCAATGAAGAATATGCTGACATTGTGTTTATTTATGGAGAGTGTCGCGGAAATGGACAAGCCGCGCGAAGGCTTTACCATCAGAGACATCCTCATCGACGGACACCTGACAGGGGAGTATTTCAGGACGTTTACAGGAGAATTAGGGAAACTGGCAGCGTTAGAAGAAGGAGAATAAATGCAAATCCTGCGCCTATAATCGCTGTTCAGATTGAGGAAAGAATACTGCAAGCAGTGCAAAATGATCCATCGATCAGTATCCGACGATTGGCATTGCAGTTTAACATATCTACTTGGAAGGTTTGGAGTATTTTAAAAGTAGAACGCTTCCATCACATCACACACCAGTACAGGAGCTGCTACCCATTGATTTCCCCAAACGGATGGAGTTTTGCAATTGGCTCCTTGAACGACAAATAGATGACGACAATTTTTTCAACAATATTCTGTGGACGGATGAGTCCCAATTTACCAGAGACAGTATCACAAACTTCCACAACCTACATACGTGGGCTGAGAGCAATCCACACACAAGAAGAGCGGCATCATTTCAGCACAGATTCAGCGTCAATTTATGGGCAGGCGTGATTGGTGACGATTTACTTGGACCTATTAGGCTTCCGCGTAATAGCTCCAATTACTTACATTTTTTATCAAATGATCTACAGGACTTATTGGATGATATTCCACTGGTACGATTGGCTTCCATGTTTTACCAACACGATGGTGCTCCAACTCATTACGGCCGACAGATCACAGATTGGTTAAATTCCAATTATAGCAATCGCTCTATCGGTAGAAATGGACCGATACACTGGCCTGCAAGATCTCCTGATCTTACTATTATGGATTTCTTTGTATGGGGATGGATGATGGACCTTGTCTACGCAACGCCAGTAGAAGCATTGGAAGATCTAAATATCAGGATCGATGCGGCAGCAATAGAAGTAAGGCAGCAGTTGAGGAATATGAATACCAAGAGAACACTCGCCAAACGAGCTTTAGCGTGCATTCAAAATGAAGGTGGCCATTTTGAACATTTATTATAACAAAATTTTTTTAAATAAAACATAAAAACCATTATTAAATTCTTTTAGTTCAAGCAAATAGTGTAGATCAACATGCACATGCACTGACTTTTGAAATATTTAATTTTTATGCGATATGTATTTTTACCTATTACTTCCAAAATGTTAATCGTAACTCATACATATGTATGCAGCTTTTGTAGGTAATAAAAGGGCTCATAAAAAAATAAAATTAAAATGACATATTTATAATGGGGTTTTCTGAGAAAAACTACATTGATCACTGAATTTTAAGGGTTGGCGAAGCAAAAATCTGTGTTTTCGAGTAAATATCTCAAGATTGTGTGCAGTTACAATTTAGACTGTTACATCAAATGAAAGGTAATTCGATTCCCTATTCCCGAGTTATAACACTTTTCCTTGTGACTATTCGTTTTCAAGATATAACGTTTTAAGTGAGTGAGGGTACCGGTCAAAAACACTTTTCTTAACCACCCTGTATCTCCACTGTTATTGAAAATTGACCCACCCTGTGGAACAACTTTTTTCTCCAAATATATCAAGGAATAACCCCTTACAAGGTCGTGGACGGAGTACCAAACACCCTGTATAAAGAACTATAGACTACCACACGTGCACCATGAGGAAATAAACAAGCAAGTCAAAGATCTTCTAGACAAAAAGATCATAGAACACTTTGTGAGCCCACATAACTCTCCACTTCTTATCGTACCAAAAAGAAGCGAGGATGACACAAAATGTTGGAGACTAGTAGTTGATTACAGACAACTCAACAAAAAACTAGTGAACGATAAGTTCCCACTCACACGCTTAGAAGACGTTTTAGACCGAATAGGCAGAGCAAAATACTTTTCGAGTTTAGACATGATAAGTTCATTCCACCAAATAGAGTTGAAACATGACTACCACTAATTGCATTTTCCACTAATAATGGACATTATCAGTTCAAACGTCTACCATTTGGATTGAAAATATCATCCAATAGTTTTCAACGTATGTTGACCATAGCTCTCTCAGGTCTCGATGCCAAAGCATTTTTGTATGTAGACGACATAATAGTTTTCGGATGTTCCTTGAAACATCACAACCAAAATCTGATAGAACGTTTAAGAAAATATAATCTCAAACTAAACCCAGGTAAGTGTAAACTACTAAAAACAGAAGTAGTATATTTAGGACACCTAATTACATCCAACGGTGTAACAGCTGACCCAGAGAAGTGTAAAACAGTAAACGAATACCCCACCCCCAAAGACGCTGATGAAGTACGAAGATTTGTAGCCTTTTGTAACTATTACAAAAGTTTCGTAAAGAACTTCGCTGCAATAACTAAACCACTCAATGAGCTATTAAAAAAGAACAAAGAATTTGAATGGACTGAAAATTGTAAAAAAACAATCGTACAATTAAGAGAATGCATAACTCGACCCCCAATTCTACAATATCCTGATTTTGAAAAGGAATTTGTACTAACCACAGACGCTTCAGACTATGCGTTAGGAGCGATCTTGTCTCAAGGCGATATAGGCAAAGGTCTTCCGATATCTTATGCCAGCCGTTCACTCAATAAGCATGAACTCAATAAACGGATTATTGAAAAGGAGTTACTTGCAATTCACTGGGGAATTAATCATTTCAGACCATACCTATACGGTAGAAAATTCACAGTAATAACAGACCATCGACTACTCGTATCATTATTTACCCATAAGAACCCATCATCTAAATTAACTAGAATAAGAGTAGACTTATTGGATTATGATTTCCAAATAATGTTCAAGCAAGGCGGAATAAATACAAATGCAGACGCATTATCGAGAATAAAGATAAATTTACAAACACTAAAAGACATGATGCCGAAAACCATTAACGTAGTAACCCGTAGCCATACAACGAAAGAATCGAAGAAAAAGGAAGTTACCAATAACGACGCGGAAACCTCACTCACTAACGAGTCTGATCAACTCCACATGTGGATAGGTACATCGATATCCAATGTGAGAAAGTTGCCTCAATTAGAATTTCACGTGAAGAAAGAAGGAAAAAATATAAGACGCGCACAAATAAATTTGCCAATATTAAAAATAATTAATGAAAAGCGGATAGTTATGGAATACAGCGATAATCCTCACCGAGACTTGTGTCGGGCACTGGAGAAGCTTATATCCGTACTGAAAAGTATGAAAATAAATAAACTAGCTCTATCAATGAAAGACAAGATATTCGAATACACAACAACAAAAGAATTGATAGCAGCATATAATGAAGTGCACAATAAAATAAATAAAAATCATAGGCAAAATGATATACAGATAATATTATATAATCCGCCGAAAAGAGTGAACAAAGTAAGAGATCAACTAAGGTTAATCAGTGAATATCACAAATCCAAACATGGAGGTCACACGGGCATAAGAAGAACAATCGGAAAATTAAAACAACGATACGTATGGAAACATATGAATAAAATGGTAAGGAAACATGTACAAAACTGTGAATCCTGCAATAAAAACAAAATAACAAGGCATACTAAAGAAAAATTTACGATAACAAATACACCGACGAAATGTTTCGATATAATACCAATCGATACAGTAGGACCCCTACGAATATCAGAAGGATACAGATTATAGTCACCGCGCAATGTAAACTATCAAAATACATCATAGCCATACCAACGAGCACAAAAGAAGCGAAAGAAGTAGCTAAGGCAATAGTAGAACATGTCATACTAAAATATGGACATTGTAAGGTAATAAAAATAGATCAAGGTACTGAATACACCAACGAGTTATTCAACCAAATATGCCAATTCCTAAACATCAAGCACGTATTATCAACCCCTTACCACCACGAAACCATTGGTTCACTCGAATGTAACCACCGAGTACTAAACGAGTATTTGCAAACTTTTTGCGACAATTATGAATGGCACACTTGGATACCCTATTATGCATTTGCATACAATAGCGAACCTTCCCATTAATAACTCAGAGTAATTTCATCTATTTACGATTATGAAAGTTATCTGTCAGAATTAAAAATAAAATTAAAAAACGCTCAAAGAAAGGAAAGAAATTCAAGATAAAGATACAAATATTCTAAAACTAAAAATAGGAGACTTAGTCTTTATAAAAAACCAAAACAGAAGAAAACATGAAATTCCATATAAAGGACCATACAAAGTAATCGATCTTAGAGGTGTAAATTCAGTAATAAGAATAGAAAATAAAGATAAACTCATACATAATAATAGACTTAAGAGATATAATATTGTATAAAATCATATATTAAGTAATATTGTATAAAATATATATATAAATAATAATATATATTTCTTAAGGGCAGAGGTGTAGTGTACTCTTGCCACAACTAATTGTAACACAATACTATATCCCATAAATCATCACGAGCCACACACAAGATAAAATCGCAAGATCATAACTCTGATCTCATATTTTACATTTGAAGAAAGCATAACATCGAGTGCCCTAAAGTAAACAAACAGGTCACTCTATGTTATGCAAAAGAATATCTTGGCCACACAAAGATAAGCATAGAGCGCTTTTGTAGTTAATGCTGTCGTTAGGGGCTTGTGGTCTGTGTATACAGTGAAACAACAACCCTTCAGAAAATGCGCGAAATGTTTAATTGCTAGGTACATGGATAGAAGTTCGCGATCGAAAGCGGAATATTTGCATTCGGCAATGCTTAATTTTTTTGAGAAAAACCCTAAAGGTTCCCAATGATTGTTTTCGCTTAATTGATCTAATACCGCTACTACCGCGATGTTTGAAGCGTCTACAGTGAGTCGTAGTTTTGCATCGTTCAAAGGATGAACTAGAAGCGTTTCCTTAGCTATAGCTTCCTTAATTTTCATAAATGAGTCTTCACAATCTTGTGCCCAATCAAAAGTTTTGATTTTTTGTTTTTTACTGGAGTGCTGTGCGACGAGAGTATGGATTGGTGCCAAGAATTCTGCTAGCTTTGGGATGAACCTGTGGTAATAATTTACCATTCCCACGAAACGCTGAGTGAGCCGAAGAGAGTTCGGACTTGTAAAATTCTTTATGGCTTGTATTCGATTCTCCGAAGGAAGGATTCCATTTCTGTTGATCTTATCACTCAAAAAATCAATTTCTTCAACCCCAAACATACACTTGGCGTTGTTGATTTTTAGGTCGTAAGAGGTTAGTTGCGTGAATAATTTTCGTAGATGATCTGCATGTTCTGCATGCGATTTGCTCGCTACGAGTATGTCGTCAATGTAAACGAAAACGAAAGGAAGATCTCGTGTCACTTCGTTCATGAACCTTTGAAAAGTTTGGGCTGCGTTGCGCAAACCGAAAGGCATTCGGGTGAACTTAAAAGTCCAAAAGGCGTCGTGATTGCTGTCTTACACACGTCCTCTTCCGCTACAGGGATGTGATGGTAAGCCCGCATTAAATCCACTTTTGAAAAAACTGTGCACCCCTGCAGTTTTAGTGAAAAATTGTGGATGTGTGGAATAGGATAACGATCGGGTGTGGTTATGGCGTTTAAACGCCTGTAGTCGCCACAAGTGCGCCAATCGTTGGGGTCGCTTTTGGGTACCAAGTGTAGCGGCGAAGAGACAGGTGTAGATGATGGGCGGCAAATACCCAACTGCAGTATATGATAGAACTCTGTTCGCGCCGGGCCAAGTTTTTCGGGTTTTAAACGGCGCGGTTTTGAAAAAGGCAGATGTCCTTTAGTAACGATGTAATGGACTACCTTGTGGTTTGCTGGTATGGAATAGTCGGGTGCTGTAGTGAGAGAAGGAAATTCTCCGACAATTTTTCCATATTCCCCATCTTTGGTACTCTTCCTTGGAGGACTTGAATAGCTTTGGCACGCGATCCCAGCAACAGATAGCTTGGTGGATGAGTCGATCAGTTTCTTTTGGCGCATATCTATTAGGATGCCGAATTTGTTTAACAAATCTACGCCAATGATCGGTCTCTGAATATCTGCTATCACGAATGGGAAAATGAAGGGTCGACGCAAACCGATGTCGAGTTTTAAAAGCTTTACACCGAAGGTATTTATGGGAGTGCCATTGGCAGCGGTGAGACTAGTTTCATTCTTGACGTTTTTTTCTCTTGGGAAAAAGGATTTTGGGATGATTGACACCTCAGCGCCGGTGTCGATTAAAAATTGCACTTGTTAATGGAACAATGTGCGAATAAACGCCGCGCTGGCCTGATCCGACTGTCTGTTGTGGCGACAGTCGGGTTGCCTAGTTTTTTGTCTTGTTATTTTTCTTAGGTGCAAAACTGCACGAACTAACACATTTCGTCGCCTTTTCGGCGAAACGATCGTGATATCAGCAAAATTTGTCATCCGACTGCGCACCTTTTTGGTGCTGATTTTTGTTGGGTCCAGTAGTGCCGCGAGAACGACTGCGATTGCGGTTAGATTTTCGGTCGCGAGTGAATTCACGGATTGTGTTTCTAAGCTCACTAATCTCCTTTTTGAGAGATTCTAATTCATTGTCGTGAGTTGATGTAATCGCGCTAATACCCGGTTTTTGGGTCACTTCCCACATTTCAAGTCGTTGTTCGAGTTTCTGGTCCTTCGCGACTGCTAAAGGAATGGAGACTGTGGCTGGCAGTTTCCGTTCCCAGAGAGTTTGAATGAGCGTGTCACCGATGGCGGAAATATTTCCTGCCAGACTTGACAAATGTCGAAATAACTCGGAAGGTTTACGATCGCCGAGGTCCACTGAATTCAACAATTGCTCTAATCTCTTCTCCTCCGACGCGGTATGTGGTTAATTAATGTTAATTTTAAATTTTCGTATCTGTCGGACTCGGGAGGAGCATTTAAAATGTCGATTACTGAGTTAATAGCTTCGACTGGCAGTGAAGCTAGCTTTCCTGATCTTTTTGGCGGCGAATTGAGCCTCTTCTGCTAAAAACCAAGCAGAGGGTGCCTTTTCCCAAAATGTTGGAAGTTTAATAAACGCTGCTTCAATATCTTCTTCTGTCATCTTCAATGGAAATGACACAGAAGCGCGCGTTAAATAGAAGGGTCCAAACGTAGCGTTTGGCAAAAGTAATAATCACTTTATATAGTGTATTGCAATCAGTACAGAGCTAAAAGACGTATAATTCGCGAAACGGTTTGAAACACGAAAAAGAAATGCGTGCGGCGAGAGTATTCTAGAAACTGAATAATGTTGCCGACACAACTTGTATTAATAAAACTTCGTCACGCGCGCCAGAGCCGAATTCCAATCGTATCGCAAAATTTTTACACTTTTTTGAAATCCCTCAAATATTGGCAATGTATAGAATATAAAAAAAAAGAAGTAAAACCAAAAATAAAAAATATCTTACATACGTTTTTTTGTTGAAGATTTGTTGTTGTTGATGATGATGCTGGTATTTATGATGATGCTGACGCTGATGTCGATGATGATGCTGATGTTGCTGATATGATGATGCCGATGTTGCTGATATGATTTTGATGATGATGATGCTGACTTTGATGACGCTGATTTTGATGATGCTGCTTTTTATGATGCTGACTTCTCTGAGGAGGTGTGTCGGGGTCGAGAAGTGTGTGACTCCGGCGTCGGGGTCACCAATTATGTAGCGGTCTCGTGGCCGGATCGCCACATTAGAGCACTGAATGTGCCGTGATAGCGTCGCCAGCGTCCGGGGGCGAGCGTTGTACGGGCTACGGTCTGTGGCCCGGGTAGCTGGCGTCCAGTAGTGATGGATGCGTGGGCCGTATGTTGGCCCGTCTGTAAACCAAAGGTCGCCTGTGTCCGGGGGCGAACCCCTGGGCAGCTCTAACAAGAGCTGTTACTAGTTCTGTACTTGCTTACGTCGCCCTGAGTTCTTATAAGAACTGGGGCGGATTCGTTTTACTCTACTGCTTAAATCGCCATTAGTTCTTATAAGAACTGAGGCGGATGCGTCTTACTCTTTTAGTTTTCGCTCCAACAAGAGCGCTTGGGTTTCGTATAACACCCGCAAGAAAAAGATTTTCTCTTCTGATGTCAATTCAAATACTAACTTTATTTTACTAAAAACTAACTTATTTACTTAACCTAAAATCAGTCTTGGTCTTTCTCCTACCAAGTGCATTTAATACAATTTCTCATTGTTACAATTCGACCTAACGGTCGGCCTTTAATGCTAAGTGAATTTGCTAGTTGACCTAACGGGTCCAATTAACATGAAAATAATTTGTGGCATTTAGATGGTGACAGTGTCGTCCATCTAAATAACCCACAGTGCTCCCCCTCCCCCCTTAAAAAAACTTACTTTCAGTAGACTCCTCTTGTGATCCAATATACAGAAACTAAATTTTATCTTCCTGGTGTAATTGGTTCGGAAGATATTGTAATCCAAAGTTTTTCATCCCCCACCCCTAAACCCCACCACCGCCCTTAAAAATGTTAGCCCTTGTCTAATCTTGAAGTATCCCTAAGAACAACAACAAAGTTTCAATCTTCAGACATCAATCGTTCAGGAGATATCGACTTTAGAATGTTTCAATCCTGGCTTTCAAGCGTTTCAGACTCATTGTTTTCACTTCCACACCCCCAGCTAGACATGATTTTCGGGGGGGTCAGCAACCAAATTTCAATATTGACCATTTTGAACTTGAAATTGACCAGTGAAGTTCGATATTATCTACAAGTAGTTGGTAGTAGTAGTAGTAGATAATAATATATATAATATATAATACTACAATTAAAGAGAAAAAAAATTCACATTAGAATAGGAAAATTTTTTTAATGTAATGGAACTCTACTAGACCAATTTCCTATTGTGCAAAAATTAACACCACCCTCTCTGTACCATAATGCCCCTTTTAAAAGTCTTATTTTTAGAACGTGCCACTACTATAGATCCACCTAATTACCAAGTTTCAGCTATACATCATTAGCGGTTCTCGAAATATAAAACACGGAATTTTTCATTCTCCTCTATCTCCGACACTACAATTTTTCCCGTATAAATTCTAAGCTTCTATCTTAAACAATTTTTGAGTTATGAGATTGATTCTTTAGAAAAATGCCTTGCTTCACTGTCGACATTTACCGTTTACGAGATGGACTTTAGAATATCTCGATCTGAGCGTTCGAGCGTTTCGGAGGTATTGTTTTTCCCCACTCCCACACCCTCCACCCATATTCACAATTTTTTGCGAACTATCCAAGTTTTATATAAATTTCAAGTTTCAACTTCCTAGATATGCTAGGAAAAAAAAAATTTTTTCACTTAAAACCTTACAACTGACCACACAAGAAGAAGCCACTTAAAGAGGATCCACCCTTAACAACTGTTAAATCGTCAGAGCTATAGTTTGGACACATAAAGGCGTTTATATGTTTATTAACTAAGATGTATGTTCTGGGCTTACCTTGCTTGTGATTATAGAAAAGGTTGTAATGAGTGTTTTGGAGCCCCTTTACGGTAAAGTCGTTTACCCATGGCTCCTGTATTAGGCCGATGTCGATGTCCTCTTCCCCAAGGAGGACCAATAAGTTATCCGAGGCGCACTTCGAGTGCCTCAGGTTAACCTGTACGACCTTCAACATTTTGATTGGCTGTTTCCTTCCCGACTTCCTTGCTGTCAGTGGCTGTCTCCTTCCCTGCGATACTCATTTCCTCTAACTCGTTAGCTTTGTCGACAAAGTCTATGTCGTCGTCTGGACCTGAGGAGTGAAAGACTTTCAGTTTAAAATCTGCTTCCTCGAGTGCTCTGAGGCACTCCTCGTTAATCAGGAGGAGGTAGGTGAGGCTGTTTCGTTGCGGTTCCTCTGCCTTGATGACCGCCCAGTCATCCATGGAAATCGACGGATTCTGTAAGCGTAGACCGCAAAGGAGTTTCTCGCTGTCCATTTTCATAACTGGTATCCTGATGCGGGCTCTCAGTCTTTTAGGAATCTTCTCAGCTGGTATAAGCTTGAGTCTTATGCCGTCCCAAGCGTCTCTAAACTTAGCGACACATTCACCGAGAAAATCCTTCGAGTAGCTGTCCGCGCATCTGATTACGCGATATCCTCTCACGAGTTCACCGGAGTCAAAGCCAAGCACAGGCCCTGCGTGCTTTTTCTGGTGAGCCAGTATCGACTCCGAAAGCTCTGCTTCCACGTTGCGCCACGCCTCAGCGGTAAGTTTACCGGCAGATAACTCATCTACCAATGCAACCTCAAGGTGGCTTCTTGCAGTTTCGCTGAAGGTTTTCTTCGCTTGAACCTAGCGATGGGAAATTCGGATCTTTTCAATGAACCGGTTCACCGGATCTCGCTCTTGTTATTGAACCGGCTCTTTGAGCCGGTTCAAAAGATCCAGGTGGATCTTTTGCACTGCCGTACAAGGGGACTGCAAATTAATATTGAAAAACCGAAAACTAATTTAAAAAAAAAAATTATGAATAAATTATGAGCTATAATGAAAATACTAAAAGTTGGTTATTTTAAGGCAGTGCTGGGTATAGCGGGAAATAATAGGAAACTAGTTTTAAAAAATATTGACTCTAGTCCTGGATTTGACGGCATAACAATTGAATGTCTAAAAATATTAAAAGATTTTATCTCAAAGCCTCTTACATACTTAATTATTTTTAACCTTTCGAAGAGTGTATTCCCTAAAATTTAGTAAACAAGTAACAATTATTGACTTATTTCCTTAATATACGAGTATATCGTTGGAAAAATAATTGAAAAGGTTGCAAAGTAGAAATTAATGAGTTTCTTTAAAAGACATAAAATATTAAACGAAAGTGAAAATATTTCTATGGCAAGAGCGAAGCGCACGTCAGCCAAACATGAACGCGAAAAGAGAGTTTTAATCCTTTTAACCACGCAGGGCTGCGCAAAAGGTAGTTGGAGCGTAGCGCGCGTCAGCCTAACATGAACGCGAAAAGGGAGTTTTAATCCCTTTAGCCCTGCAAATTTTGAGATAACGATATCTTTTAATTTCAAGTCGAGCGGGGAGTGAAACAAATCGAAATTGACTTAAAACTGGAAATACCATAAATGAAATATGTAAATTTTCATTTTGAAGTTTTGGTGTCCAGTAATACTTTTTCCTAAATCTATCTTCCATCTCCTCTTTTCAATTTATAATCTTTAACCTTTAATATTTCATCTTCAATTTTCAATCTTCAATCTTTGATCTTTAATCTAAACCCACTATCCTCCACCATTCATCCTCCATCCTCCATCATCCATCGTCCATCATCCATCCTCCATCATCCATAGTCCATCGTCCATCTCCATCCTCTATCCTCTATCCTCCATCCTCTATCCTCTATCCTCCATCATTCATCCTCCATCCTCCATTCTCCATCCTCCATCCTCCATCATCCATCTTCCATCGTCCATCGTCTATCCTCCATTCTCCATTCTCAATCGTCTATCCTCCATCCTCCATCCTCCATCCTCCATCCACCATCCTCCATCCTCCATCCTCAATCCTCCATCCTCCATCCACAATCCTCCATCCTCCATCATCCATCATCCATCCTCCATCATCCATCCACCATCATCCATCCTCCATCATCCATCCTCCATTCTCCATCCTCCGTCCTCCATCCTCCATCCTCCATTCTCCATCCTCCATCCTCCATTCTCAATCCTCTATCCTCCATCCTCCATCCACCATCATCCATCCTCTATCCTCAATCCTCCATCCTCCATCCACAATCCTCCATCATCCATCCTCCATCATCCATCCTCCATCCACCATCCTCCATCATCCATCCTCCATCCACCATCATCCATCCTCCATCATCCATCCTCTATCCACCTTCATCCATCCTCCATCATAATCATCTCAAAGATACGCGAACCTTAAAGATCCAGGAGCCGTGATGATCCTCGAACCGCAAAGATCCGTCAAGATCTGTGTGCTGTGAAGATCTGCGAACCGCAAAGATCTGCAAAACACAAAGATCCGTAAAGATCTGCTGAGCCGTCGAGATCCGCGAACCGCAAAGATCCGTAAAGATCTGCTGAGCCGTCGAGATCCGCGAACCGCAAAGATCCATAAAGATCTGCTGAGCCGTGCAGATCTGTTGAACCGTTGAACCGTAAAGATCCGTGGAGAAGATCTGGCTCAATTTAACCCCGTAGGCCACCGTTAGCGATTGGAAGATATTTGCGGGCCCCAACCAATTAATCCCTGGGCACGGTACAGCGCTCACACCCCTGGATTTGACCCTGGACAGGACGCATGGGAGCGGGGGAGGTATTAGGAGGACAGCACAGGAGAAACACTCAGTTGGGTACCTCAATCTTTATGACCACAGCGCACGATTGAATACATGCGTGTAAGTCTTAGCTGCTAAAGTCGGGAAGACCCAGGTCTTTACGACTAAAAGCATTTCCAGCAGGCGCCCACGTGGAGGACCAAAGACGAGGATTTCTGCCTGCCTTGTTAACGGTAAAAGAATTACACAAAATTTTAAAATCGAAAATTTGCCAATACGCTAAAATATTAAATTAAGTGAAGAAAACTTAAATACACTCGAGATTTCGGCTCTACTGAATTCACTCAAAGTCGTCGAAGAAGTTTTCAGTGACGAGGAAGACAACAATGGTACGAATTCGAACGATAACAAGAAAAGCGATACGGTAGTAACACAGCAAAAATACGAAGAACGTAAAGAAACGCAAAGAATGACAGAAAATCGTTTTGTTTTCAAAGATGTCGAAGATTCCCTAGAAAAGTTTTCGGGTGAATCTGGGCGAAATTATAACGATTGTATACGAGAATTTGAAGAAATCGCAGCGGCTTGTGAATGGAACGATGTACAAAAATATTTGTATGGCAGACGGTTACTGAAAGGAGCCGCAAGTCTGTCTATTGAAGCAAGTTCTGGTATTTATACGGGTCATTCCATCAAGAATCGCCAAAAATGACGAAATTTGTGGCCTTACCATCGCCGATTCTTTATGTACTTGAAGAATTAGTGAAAAAAAAATTTTTGTTTCTATCTAATTTGTTTTTGTTAGTTATAGTATATTAAAGTTTTCGCAAAAATGGTGTCCGGGTCTTTTTGAAAATGTACAGGGTGTAACTAGTACTGAGGTTCAAACGAAAATGGGAGATAGAGGAACTTGTCCTGAGTAGAAAATCGTTCTACACATACTCCCGTTTTTGCACCGTTAAGGAGATAGCGCGATTTTAAGGACGAAGGATTTTCATCGTACCTGTGATCACTGTTTGATCTCTAACTTCTGCTGTACTTAGCGTAACGTAATAATTCTGGGCTCGTTGGAAAGAACACAAATTCTTCTTTCTAATTGCTATCAACTGTGTCAATCAGTGTTATACTTTTTGAGAAAAATCCATTTAAATGACACAAAAATAATAAAAAATTAAAAAAAATACAAAAAAGTCTTGTTTTCTCCAAGAAGGACCTGATTAACCAACAAATTTTATTACATTTTCGGAAAGCCCATAAAATTTCACTATACGTTTGGTAACATAATTTCTTCATATTTGCAACAACAAGTGAGTTCCCTGCACATGTTGGAAATACTGCTAAACATAGAATTTACCGCAAAACAGATGCAGTAATGAGCAACCATGTTAACAACACACGTATTGCTCTTATGTGTGGAAATTATGTTACAGGTAAGTAAAAATATGACAACTAATTAGATAGCGTCCATTTAAGTAAATTAACTAACATCCATTTAAGTTAATTAAGTAATATCCATTTAAATAGGGCGTGGAGTTTACCTGCTCCCTTAAGGAACAGGAATGACTTCGTCCTATGTAGATTTTTCTGCGATAAAAGCATCGGGAGGAAGCAGCAGCAAACAGAATGTCATAGACATCATTACGAGCAACATGGCAAGCAATAGGAGGTCTTTTACAACGGAAGAAATGGCAGACATGCACTTCGTGTATGGGTTGTGCGACGGGAATGCTAGGCGAGCCGAAAGAGTTTACCGGGAACGGTATCCGGACAGATCTCGGTACCCCCATTATTGGATGTTCATCAGCATTCATCGGAACCTTCGTGAACGAGGTACACTGCAGCCGTGGCGGAAGACACAACATCCAGGACGGCGACACTCGGTACCTGTGGCCACGGAGGAGCGCATACTGCGCATCGCGGCTAGAGATCCCACGGTAAGCACCCGGCGCATCGGCCATCGATTAGGCATCAACCACATGCATTTATTTCGTCCTCACTATTACTAATCATACTCCTTCGGCGAATGATGGGTGTCAAACCAGATTTACTTGAAGGGAACGTGCTTGATAACTGTTAGCCCCGCTCCTTTACAATTTAACCTATGAAGAAATTCTGTTATCAAACGTATAGTGAAATTTTATGGGCTTTCCGAAAATGTAATAAAAGTTGGTGGTTAATCAGGTCCTTCTTGGAGAAAACAGGACTTTTTTGTATTTTTTTTTAATTTTTTGTTATTTTTGTGTCATTTAAATGAATTTTTCTCAAAAAGTATAGCACTGATTGATACAGTTGATAGCAATTAGAAAGAAGAATTTGTGTCCTTTCCAACGAGCCCAGAATTATTACGTTACGCTAAGTACAGCAGAAGTTGGAGATCAAACAGTGATCACAGGTACGATGAAAATCCTTCGTCCTTAAAATCGCGATATCTCCTTAACGGTGCAAAAACGGGAGTATGTGTAGAACGATTTTCTACTCAGGACAAGTTCCTCTATCTCCCATTTTCGTTTGAACCTCAGTACTAGTTACACCCTGTATATCTCTGGTAATTTTTATCCTAGAATAATAGAATAGGGCTTATTTTAAAAGGGGAGGTTGTCGCAATTTAAAAAAAATATGAATAAAAATTATCCTTGAAAATTTTTTTCAAGGATAACGATTTTGTCCTTTATCTGTTGTATAGCACACCCACACTATTATACTACTATGTACATAATCTATTACTTGTAATAAAGACCAGTCTTACTCGAACCGTGAACCAAGTTCAGCCAATCACTACATGGTGTCAGAAGTGGTGTATATTAAATAATTAAATAATATACGGAACAACATGCCGAACGAAAACCAGAACGTACGAGACCTAAGCGAAAATTTAAGTTCATCTGGTGCAAATTTCGTGAAACCTCAGAAATATCTTCAAATTGGAGGAAACAACATGGCACAGGTATGGAAAAATTTTTCTCAACAATACGAATGGTTTGCTACCGCCGCGCAAATAATGAAAAGAAATCCAGAAATACAAGTGGCGACATTTGTGTCCGCAATCGGTCCTGAAGTGACCCATATATATAATTTCTTCGCACTTACCGATTCAGAAAGCAAAAACATAGAAATAGTGAAAAGTAAATTTCAAGAATACTTTTCACCGAAGTCAAGCGTAACATTTGAACGCTATACGTTCAACAATATGGCGCAAGTAGATGCAGAACTCTTCGACAAATATTTTACAAAAATTAAAAATCAAATTAAAAAGTGCTTATTCGGCGACTTGGAGGATTCATTGTTTCGTGACAAAATAATAGTAAGCGTAAAAAGTGATTTAGTTCGGGAAAAACTTCTTGCGGAAGACGAAATATCGTTGGAACGTGATGTGAAAATTTGTAGAGCAAGCGAGACGGCAAGTCTACAAATTAGGGAACTTCATCAACAATTAGACGACGTTACCCATATAAACGCATTGAAAAAGCACAAGTCACGAAAAACTACCAATACAACAAGCGAAGCAAGGCACACAAAAAATCTTACCAACACCAAACAACTTACACAAAAAACAATGTGTTAAAGGTGTGGAACCGTACGCGAGAAAAGATCGTGTCCAGCTTATCAAAAGAAATGCCGTAATTGCAACGGGCTTGGTAACTTCGCAAAAAGGTGATTTAAAACAAAACAAGTTCAAGCAGTGAATAACGAAGATTCAAGTGGCGAAAGTGTATTAGTGTTATCAGTAAAACGATCGCACACAAACAATGACGACGAACACAATTGGGATGAGAAAATTGTTGTAGAAGGCGTAAACGTCAAAATGAAACTTGATTCGGCAGCGCAATGCAATGTTTTGTCGAGTAAAATATTAAACAAGCGAATAAAAGGAGTGAAAATAAAACTCCCAGAAGTCAAAAAACTTGTTGCATTCGGTGGCAGTAATATACGCGTATGTGGTGAAGTTAATCTAAAATGTATCGTACGTGGTAAACAAGTCGACATTAAGTTCCACGTTGTGGATGAGTTTCCTGGGTTCGAGCCGATTCTAGGCAAACATAATTGTGAAAAACTTAAACTAATCGCGCGAATATCAGAACTAAAAATCTATAATTCCATTTATGTAGGACTAGGCTGTGTAAAGAACTATGTTTACGATATAAACTTAGTGGAAAATCCCGTGTTTCAGTGTTACGTAGCTCGTCGCATTCCCTATCCGATTCGTGCAGAAATAAAAAAAGGAAATAGACAAAATGGTTAAAATGGAAGTTCTAGAAAGAACAATAGGTGTGACTCCGGCAGTTTCACCAATGGTTTTGGTCAATAAAAACGGAAAACTTCGAGTGTGTATAGATCCGACAGACGTCAATAAGAATATATTACGCCGATATCATCCATTAAACACAATAGAAGAGATAACACCAAAAATAAAAGACTCAAAATTCTTCACACTACTCGATTGTAAACGAGGATTTTGGCAGATTAAGGTATCTGAGCGCACAAAGAAATATCTTACGATGGCAACGCCATGGGGGCGCTACTCGTATAAACGATTTCCTTTTGGACTAGCGTCAGCTCCGGAAGTCTACCAGAGTTTCATGTCGGAGCTACTGGAAGACTGCCCAAACGCAGAGGTGTCAATGGATGACGTGCTTATTCACGCTAATACGGAACAAGAACTTGACAGCCTAACAAAACAGGTGATTGAAAAAATAAGCAATGCCGGGCTTAAGCTCAATAAAGAAAAATGCTTCTTCAATAAGACGACCATAAAACTTTTGGGCCATTTACATACTGATAACGGAATAGTACCAGATCCAGAAAAAATGAGTGCAATAAAAAACCTAAGAACGCCAAAAAATACACAGGAGATGCAAAGGCTATTAGGAATGGTTACTTATCTAGGAAAGTTAATCAAAAACTTATCGGAAATTACTGAACCACTGCGAGCGCTTATCACAAACGACATCGAATGGCAATGGTCCCAGTTACAGCAAGATTCTTTTGAGCAAATTCTTTGCAATAACCCGTGTTTGCGGTATTACGACCCGAATATGGAAGTGACTTTGCAAGTTGATGCAAGTAAAGCATGTGTTGGAGCAGTGCTACTCCAAAACAATCAACCAGTTGCGTACGCATCCAGAGCACTAACTCTGTGTCAGACAAACTATGCACAGATAGAGAAAGAGGCAACAGCAATAAAATTTGGGTGTGAAAAGTTTCACAGCTATATTTGTGGACGAAAATCAACGATCGAAACTGATCATAAGCCCTTACAAACGATGAGACTACAACGGATCCTGCTAAACGTCGTTCAGTATGCACCAAGAGTGATATATAAAAACGGAAAAGATATTCCGATAGCTGATGCTCTCAGCAGAGACTGCAGCAAACCCGAAGAAGGGAAGGACGACAATGATGATGGAATAAAAATATACGCACTACAACAATGCACAGAGGCGACGAAAGCCAACATCATTCTGGAGTTAGAGAAGGATCGTGATCTTCAGCTTGTTAAAGGTTACGCCTTAGATGGATGGGCGGAGAATATTAATCAACTTTAGAAGGAAATCCAAAAGTATTGGACGTTTAGAGAGGAGATAAGTTACATCGATGGGATGTTATGGAAAGCTTCCAAATTAATCGTCCCGAAAACACTAGTTCGTGAAATGATGACAAAAATACATGCGGGTCATTTTGGAGTACAGCGTTCACTAAGTAGAGCGCGAGACCTTGTATTTTGGCCAGGTATGGAAGGGGATATCACTAAGTTCATTCAAAACTGCGATATTTGCCAGAATTATCAACCATCAAAGCCTAAGGAACCAATCATCATCAAAAGTATTCCAGCTTTGCCTTGGGAAATCGTAGCGGTAGATATATTTACATTCAATTCTAACGAATATCTACTAATTACAGATAGCTACTCCGGATTCTTCGATTTCTCACAACTTCAACACTCGACGTCAGAAGAAGTAATACAGAAACTGAAGGTATGGTTTGCAACGCATGGCATTCCCTTCGTTATTGAATCGGATAATGGTCCCCAATTCTCTGCGAGATTGTTCAAGAAATTTGCAAGCGAATGGCATTTTCGACATCAAACTTCTAGCCCAGGATATCCACGATCTAATGGATTAGCAGAGCGTTATGTCCAAACGTCTAAATCGATTCTAAAAAAGTGCGCTAAAGACAATTCTGATGTGTGTCTAGCGTTATTAAACTACCGAAATACGCCACGAAATAAGGATTTGAAATCGCCAAATGAACGATTAATGAGTAGACTCACCAGAACAAATGTTCATATTTCCAAAGAACGACTTAAACCAAGAACCGTAAACGAGGTAGACGAACATATAAAACAAACTCGATTATACAGCAAAAATTATGCAGATCGCTGCAGTGTCATGTCAAAAAAGCTTCCAACTGGTACTAGTACCAGTTGGAAGCTTTTTTGACATGACACTGCAGCGATCTGCAGTTCCAATTCAAAGGAGTCATCGCAATTTGATTACCGGAACAGTAACAGAAACAACAGATGCACCTCGTTCACATATCGTCACAACTGATGGTGGTAAAATATTGCGCCGAAATACCATACATTTACAGCCTACAACAGCAAATATTGTACAGCGAAAATCAATCGTCTCTGTTGCAATGAATAGCTTCAGTCCGTCGCTAGAACCAGCCGTAATAGAAGCAGCATCTGCACTACAATCAACACCAAGTATACCAACGCCAGAGACAGTATCACATAGTGTTACCACTAGATATGGGCGAGTCATCAAACCAGTCAAACGATATTGTCCAGCTACATAAATAGAATTATAACTTATATAATATATATTTTTTTTTGTTTATACATATGTACATACAGTTGAATTTTGGAATTTGAATTAAATCGGTTACATCATACTATTATCAGTGAAATAGGATACTTAAAATACTTTCATATATTTTTTTATAAACATATACAATACATACATTTTAATTTTGTCTTAAATTACTAATTACAAGGCTTAAAATTACATACATAGATTAAATTGATGAAAAAAAAATTAAAGTAATTAATTCATACATAGATTAAATTGTTGAAAAAAAATTTAATTTTTTTTGTTGGAAAAAGGGGGATGTTGTTTAGCACACCCACACTATTATACTACTATGTACATAATCTCTTACTAGTAATAAAGACCAGTCTTACTAGTAATAAAGACCAGTCTTACTCGAACCGTGAACCAAGTTCAGCCGATCTCAAAATGCGGTTTTTATTTTTTTTATATTTTATAGGTTATACTGTTTTACAAAACATACCAAAAAATAACTTGGAATCTCAATGGGATCGGGGTCAAAAAAATCTCAATACAATTTCTCAATTATGTTATAATTGTAATTTTTCTATAATAATAATTTTTATTACGCTATCTTCGATTTTTTTTACCCCTATCCCATTCAGATCCCAAGTTAATTTTTTGGTATGTTTTGTAAAACAGTATAACCTACAAAATATAAAAAAATAAAAAAAAATCTGCCAATGATCTGGGTGTAACTTTATTATTTTTCGGGTCAAAGTTCCGGGAGCGGTCAAAGTCGGAGCATATCATCAGTTGTTTCGAGATTATGAAGTTTCTTGAAAAGTTAATTTTGTTCTTAAAATAAAAATATTTAAAATAGATTTTTAGCCAATTAAACATTGAAAAAGCCTCTGCAGACTATACGAATTTCGGTATATTATGTACACTAAAAGCCCATAGAAGTAAAAACTAATTTTTTGCCTTATCAGACTTAAGAGATATGACTTGTTAAAACGTATACAAACCTATTACTTCCACTTGGGGTTTGAATTTCGAAAAAATTGTGAAAGAGGTTTTTAATCGATTCTTATGAAATCGTTTAACTTGATATCTCATGAGACACGACGGATTTTTAAAAATTTGTGAAAACGTAAGCAAACTCTTCGCGCCGCCTGGTTTTTGAAATTCGGAAAATCGTGAAATTAGTTTTTAGGTCATTACATCAAATGCCGCAATAACCAATTTCATATCTCATCAGAACTAAGGGATGGCAAAATTTGTTAGAACATATGCAAACCCTTGGGGGCTGAATATCCAAAAATTGAGAAATGGGTTTGTAGGCGATTATATAAAAAGTCTGTGGAAATGAAAAGCGATCTAATATCTCATCAAACCTAAGAAATATGTTGAACCTTTGAAAAGCATACAACCCCCTTACACGCCTTAGGATTGAAAATTTGAAAATACTGAAATCGACTTTTTGGTTCTTATATGGGAAACCTTAGGAAGTAAAAATGAATTCGATATATCATCAGATCTAAGCAATATGTAGGAATCTGTGAAAACATATGCAACCTCCTTACACCCACTTGGGGGTTGAATATCCAAAAATCCTGAAAGGAGTTAATAGATAAATATGAAGATAGCACGAGAAAGTAAAAACAATTGAATTACTTATCACTTCTAAAGGTATGACGTAATTTGTGAAAGCTTGTTCAACCCTTTTATATCCCCTTAGGGGCTGAAAAAGGAAAAAACTTAAAAACGAGTTTTAGGCGATTATTACGTAAGCCTGTGAAAGTGAAAAGATATTCGATATTTGATCAGACCTGGGGGATATGGCAGAATACGTGAAAAAGTATACAACCCCCTTTGCACCCCCTTAGGGGTCGAATTTTAAAAAATCCTGAAAACACTTTCTAGGTATTTATATGAAGAAGTCGTACAATCAATATGAATTCAATATTTGGAAAGATATACAAGATATGACGAAAACCGTGAAAATATATGCATTCCATTTTCACTGATCATTTTTTTTTGCCCCCCCTACAAACGCCAATGGATATTTGAAATTGTTTTTTATCTAAATTACTTTTCTAGTTGATTTACATAAACATACCGAGTTTCAACTTTGTAGCATAAGCCGTTCTATAGATAGGAAAAACAACCCCCACCCCCGTACCATACTACCCCTAAAAAAATTATATTTTTCCAACATGCTACTAATGTACCTCTATCTAAATACCAAGTTTCAGCTTTATATCATTATAGGTTGTCGAGATATAAAAATCGGAACTTTTTCCTTTTCACCCTCCCCCACCCTCACCCTCTACACCCACACTTCCAAAATTTTGTTTTCTGCTAGGGGTCTATTAGCCCTACTTCTGGTAAAAATTTTAAGCATCTATCTTATACGGTTCTTGAGATATGAAACGTGATTTTTTTGAAAAATTCTTATCCCCTCCACTGTCATGCTCCACCGCCCCCTTAAAAAATTTTACTTTCAGCAAACTTCATTCGTCAACCTTTATACACAAACCAAATTTTATTTGTCTAGTACAATTGGTTCGTGAGATATCGTAATCTAAAGTTTTCCACCCCCCACCCCCGTACGCCACTGCCCCCACTCAAAAATTTGTTACCAATCTATTCTCCTAGTATACCTTTTTAAGTGGATAAATCTTCAGGTGGAAGATTATTGGAACTCACTTTCAGGAATTAGACAGTCAAAGAAATTCCTGACCTTCTCAAGTAGGAGAGCGTCGGAATTCCTTTCGTTAAGCAGGTATAACGCACGGGTCATAATGGGATATTTTTCCGGACATTATTTCCTTAATTATCACCTTAAGATCATCGGTAAAGTATCACTAGATACATGTCGATTCTGTGATTTCACATCTGAAACCACGGCACACATTCTGTGTGATTGTGATGCAGTGGCCAGATCAAGAAGGCAGATTCTCGGTGGATTTACTCTCACCTGTGAAGACCTGTCGAAGACTCCCCTGAGTAAAATCATCTCCTTTCTCAAAGGAATCGATATGGCCTAGGGAGTGGTTAAGAGCCAGGAACAAAAGACCTCTTAGGTCGTAGTTCGAGAAGTAGTGAGGCTTCTTTAGGCTCTACCAGTTTTAAAAAAAAAAAAAAAAAATACCTACAGATATTCATTAAGTTTCAATTTTGTGACATTAACCGTTTAGGAGATATAGATTTTAGAATGTGTCGATCTCGCCTTTTTCGCGTTTTGGACGCATTATTTTTCACCCCACTCCCAAACCCCTTCACCGATATGGGCAATTTTTTTGCAAATGGGTCCACTATCAATGCTCTATAAAAGTTCCAAATTTCAGCCTCCTAGCATAAGCGGTTGCTGATATATAGAAACCAAAATTTTCCGTCTAAAATTCCCCTCCTCCCCCCTCACACCCACACCACCCAGAATTTGGTCACTTCAAGGGGTTTACCCAGTCAATTCATAAAAAAATTTCAATTTAATAGCTCAAAGGGTTTGGGTGCTACGAGCCTTCAAACGATTTTGCGTACAGCGGTCGACGTACGGCGGACAGACGGACTGAAATTTTTTTTGCTTTTTCGTGTCTACTAGTCATGAAACGTAAAAAAAAAATGTTGAGGGTAGCAAATTTTTTTTTTTTAAAAATCGATAACAATACTGTATTATTGAAATAAAAAAGTAAAATTACCAGAGATATGAATTTTCAAAGAGGACTCGGACACCATTTTTGCGAAAGCTTTAACATACTGTAACTAACAAAAAAATGAGATAGAAACAAAAAATTGAAATTAGAGTTTTTTTTCACTAATTCTTCGAGTACATAAATTTTCAAAAGAATCGGCGATGGTAAGGTCACAAATTTCATCATTTTTGGCGATTCTTGATGGAATGACCCTAGTACTATTTCTGTTAATTCTCATTTTATTATAATTTATAATTATAATTCTTCTACAGGGTGTAACTAGTACTGGGGTTCAAACGAAAATGGGAGATAGAGGAACTTGTCCTGAGTAGAAAATCGTTCTACACATACTCCCGTTTTTGCACCGTTAAGGAGATATCGCGATTTTAAGGACGAAGGATTTTCATCGTACCTGTGATCACTGTTTGATCTCTAACTTCTGATGTACTTAGCGTAACGTTATAATTCTGGGCTCGTTGGAAAGGACACAAATTCTTCTTTCTAATTGCTATCAACTGTGTCAATCAGTGTTATACTTTTTGAGAAAAATTCATTTAAATGACACAAAAATAATAAAAAATTAAAAAAAAATACAAAAAAAATACAAAAAAGTCCTGTTTTCTCCAAGAAGGACCTGATTAACCACCAACTTTTATTACATTTTCGGAAAACCCATAAAATTTCACTATACGTTTGATAACAGAATTTCTTTATAGGTTGAATTGTAAAGGAGCGGGGCTAACAGTTATCAAGCACGTTCCCTTCAAGTAAATCTGGTTTGACACCCGTCATTCGCCGAAGGAGTATGATTAATAATAGTGAGGACGAAATAAATGCATGTGGTTGATGCCTAATCGATGGCCGATGCGCCGGGTACTTACCGTGGGTCCCTAGCCGCGATGCGCAGTATGCGCTCCTCCGTGGCCACAGGTACCGAGTGTCGCCGTCCTGGATGTTGTGTCTCCCGCCACGGCTGCAGTGTACCGCGTTCACGAAGGTTCCGATGAACATCCGATAATGGGAGTACCGAGATCTGTCCGGATACCGTTCCCGGTAAACTCTTTCGGCTCGCCTAGCATTCCCGTCGCACAACCCATACTCGAAGTGCATGTCTGCCATTTCTTCCGTTGTAAAAGACCTCCTATTGCTTGCCATGTTGCTCGTAATGATGTCTATGACATTCTGTTTGCTGCTGCTTCCTCCCGATGCTTTTATCGCAGAAAAATCTACATAGGACGAAGTCATTCCTGTTCCTTAAGGGAGCAGGTAAACTCCACGCCCTACTTAAATGGATATTACTTAATTAACTTAAATGGATGTTAGTTAATTTACTTAAATGGACGCTATCTAATTAGTTGTCATATTTTTACTTACCTGTAACATAATTTCCACACATAAGAGCAATACGTGTGTTGTTAACATGGTTGCTCATTACTGCATCTGTTTTGCGGTAAATTCTATGTTTGGCAGTATTTCCAACATGTGCAGGGAACTCACTTGTTGTTGCAAATATGAAGAAATTATGTTATCAAACGTATAGTGAAATTTTATGGGCTTTCCGAAAATGTAATAAAATTTGGTGGTTAATCAGGTCCTTCTTGGAGAAAACAGGACTTTTTTTAATTTTTTATTATTTTTGTCTCATTTAAATGAATTTTTCTCAAAAAGTATAACACTGATTGACACAGTTGATAGCAATTAGAAAGAAGAATTTGTGTCCTTTCCAACGAGCCCAGAATTATAACGTTACGCTAAGTACATCAGAAGTTAGAGATCAAACAGTGATCACAGGTACGATGAAAATCCTTCGTCCTTAAAATCGCGATATCTCCTTAACGGTGCAAAAACGGGAGTATGTGTAGAACGATTTTCTACTCAGGACAAGTTCCTCTATCTCCCATTTTCGTTTGAACCTCAGTACTAGTTACACCCTGTATAGCTATAGCTAATATTGAATTGTCCGAAGTATTCTATCGACTAAATAGCTTAGATGTATCTAAAGGCCCAGGTCCTGACAATATTCCATCGTTATTTCTTAACAAGTGTTCAGCGGTATTAGCTTCTCCTATATGCACCTTGTTTAATCGTTCACTAAGCTGAGGCCTATTGCCTGAGCCATGGAAATCAAGTTTCATTGTTCCAATTTTACTTTATTATTTGTTAATAATAAAGTATTTAAGTCTGGTAATAAATCCGATGTAGCTAACTAAGGGCCAATCTCCATTCAATCAATAATTGCCAAAATTCTCAACAGTTTTGTTACACAGAAAATAACTCCATTGTGTGCTCATTTGATTTGTCAGCATGGTTTTCAAAAGTCTAAGTCCACTCTTAGCAATTTGACCATCTACACGGAATACATAAACTCTGCATTCGAAGGTAAAGCCAGAAATATATGTGCATATTTCTGCATGCAGCGCGGCAAAACGGATTTAGAACGCTTGAGTTTAAATGCGACGAAACACACGCTTATTCTGAATGCAGCGCAACGCTGCAAGATGTCTCTACTTGTACTTTTGGTGTGCAGCGGCAGTGGTGCCACGACTTGAAGTTGAAATTTACCAACACAGAAAAATGATAAAGTGGTGTGAGTTAATTTTTTAGTTGTGATTTTGTACTTGTGGAGTGGAGTAGCAATGGAGGAGCGTTTCATCGAACTTATAAAAAATAAGCAATTTTTATTCGATAAAACCAGTCGAAATTACAAAAACTAATTTTTGCGGGATCAAAACTAAGATAATTTTTTGTCAATTAAAATAAACTGAAACTCAAACCGACTATCCGAAAATGCGTTTTTTTATGACAAATACAACCAAGAGATTTGTCAAAAACTCTGCACGTCTGTTTCACATGCAGAGAGGCGTGCAGTGCTGCGTGCATAATATATTCTGCATATGTATTTCTAGCTTAAGGCGTAGGTTCATTCCATCTATAATAACTTTGCCAAAGCATTTGACAAAGTAAACCATGTCCTACTTCTACAAAAACTCTACGCGATGGGTTTCACTGTTAATCTTTTTCACTGGATTACCAGACATCTCTTTCAACGCACAAGTTGTGTTAAAATAAAGACAATAACTTCGAACTCTTTCACAATAACATCAGGTGTACCGCAGGGGTCACACCTTGGTCCTCTTCTTTTCCTGTTATTTATTAACGATTTTGGTATGATTTTTAAGGGAGTGAACTTTCTTTTATTTGCTGATGATTTAAAACTATATAAAGCAGTAAAAACTTTTGAGGATTGTCTACGGCTACGGGCTAGCTTACATGAACTCTCGTCCTGGTGTGACAAAAATCTTTTATATCTTAATATTGATAAATGTAGATTTATAATTTTAAAAAAAAAACAAACTTCATTTTCAGTTAGCTACAAAATTAATGGCACTCCGTTAGCTGAAGTCGGTGTTATAAAAGACCTTAGGGTTTTCTTAGACTCTTCACTTACATTCGTCCCTCATGTCACTAGTGTTAGTAACGCTGCAAGAAGAATCCTCGGTTTTATTACTCGCAATACAAGGGATTTTAATAACATATATACACTTAAATGTTTATATTGCAGCTTGGTTAGACCCATTCTTGAATAGTGTTCTCCAGTGTGGAATCCTTACTACCAGATTCACATTAATCGAATCGAGACAATACAACACAAATTTTCGAGACTTGTCGCCTATAAGTTACACATTCCAACTGAGTGGATAAATTATGATTCTCTTATTGCACTTATGATCTTTAAGTGATCGCCGAGAGCAATCTGAACTGATTTTTCTTTTTATAATTAAAAATGATATAGTAGATTGTCCGTGTCTTGTTGAGTCTATTAAATTTCATGTTTCTAATATTCGAACTCGGTGTCAATCTTCATTCTCTTTGCCAATGCACCAAACCCTGTATGGTCAAAATAGTCCACTGTCAAGACTGATAAGAACCGGCAATAAGTATTGTCATTGTATTGATTTATTTAATATTAATCTCGTGACATTAAAGTTACTCAGTCAAGTCACATACGGGCCTATTATGAGACTCGACTGGACCAAAAAACTCACATTCTGCAATTATGAAACTCGACCAGTGCCTACTTGTCGAGTTTCACTCGACTTTGAGTCAAAAAAAAAGCATGAATAAAAAGAAATTTTTATATCCCATGGAGCAGCGGGCGATACCATCCGATACAATGCATGTCGACCATGTCAAGAGTGTATAAGGAAATGTTTATTTGCTAATATTGATCGATGGTTTTACTAAGTTTATCTCTGGCAGCGAAAACCTTGAGATCTTCCGAAACAGTGGCGAAACTGAAAGAATTTATTTATTGATGTAATATATTTATGGTGTTTGTCTAATATGCTACTATTCCTGAAATGTCAAATGTCAAAATTAATATCATGGTACAAATTTTTTTAAAAGTCAATTGCAATTCTTTGTAACTAACTAGATATTTTTGTAAATTATTCATATTTTATAATAGTTTCTAAATGTTTAATTTTTATTTGTTACAGGTGATGATTTTTCGACAATACGTGATTTGGAATGTGGCCCGTTTACGGAAATAATCAATAATCCAGCAAATGATCCGCGCCCTCCAATATCAATAATTGTACCAGTTTATCGTCGTGAATGTCAAACCGAAGTTTACGTGGGATCTCACAGTTACCCTGGAGAAGGTGTCTATTTGTTGAAATTTGATAATTCATTTAGTATATGGCGGTCAAAAACTTTATATTATAGAGTTTATTATGAACGATAAATAAAATAGTATCTTTATCGTAAATTATATCTATTTATTTATCTTTATCGTAAATCGATATGCGTTACAATTATTATGTATGAACCGTTTTTTTTTGTATTAAAAATTTTGTAAATACGTTCTCGATCTTTTCTAAATGTAAAGTTGTGATTCACAAAAATCTGTAAAAATATAATACATTCAGCAAAGAAACGTTATTTTTCAGGTTTTCAGTCGCATAGATACCTACACCACATCAAAGCATTAAACACATTACGGACTTCTACCCAAAAATAATAAAGTTGCGCCCATTTATTTACTTATTTGTTCTCAAGAGAAGATTTAATAGAAGTAAAAGGGAATTTGATCCCATTAAACCTAAAAAAATTTCGGGATTCGTGAAAACTTGAACAACCCCAGGTGGTTTAATATCGAAAAATGCTTAAATCGGTTTTTCCTGTTTATATTTAAAGCCTTTATAAGTGAAAGTGAAAGAAGAAATATATCGGAATTCGTGACAATGTACACAAACACTTTTCACCCCCTTAGGGGTTGGATATCGACAAATTCTAAAAAATGTTTCTAGGTGCTTATATAAGCAGCACACAGAAGTAAAATTGATTTTATAACTCAACATGTCTAAAAACATGTCTCAACATGTATAACTCTACAGAAACCAAATTTTATCTTCCTGGTACAATTGGTTCGGAAGATATTGTAATCCAAAGTTTTTACTTGTACTGAACGCGACTGGTCACGGAGCAGTCAAGTATCAGCAGTCGCGCGGCCGAGTTGATGACGTCACGACCGTCAACTGCCGAGCAGTCGCCAACGGACAGGACAGCTTGTTTTTGCCTGAAGCAGTAGTCTACTGCCGGCAGTTACTGCTGACCGCGACGGTCGGCAGTTCCAGCCAGACAGTACCTTTAGGTTGAGAAGGTTGAACTGTAGCACTGTACCACAACCTATCACTAGAGATCATTATGATTGCACTGTGGTCCCCTCGGACTCTTAAGGGGGAACCTCCTTTACGTGGTCGAAAAATACATGATTTTCAAGAATTATTTTCTCAGGTACAATAACTCAAAACGCTTTGAAATTTTTATGACAATTTAATGCATAATTCAAGAGCACAGTGTAATTTTTTCACATTAAAAAATCAATGTTTGATTTAAAAATCGATGGATGTTAATATCGCCTCGTTTCTAGCTGCGTACACTCTAGCGTCCTTAATTTTGATCTGAACCAAGAAAACAAAAAGTTTTTGTAAAGTTATTAAGTTATTTATTTAAATTGCATGTTTTTACACAGTTTTAAATTTAAAGTGCATTTTTCGCTAAAAAAATTGACTTTAAAATACGAAAAAAATATGTAAAAAATTGTTTTTGAAAAAACAATTAACGTCGGTTCAGTAGAATTTTCTCAATCGTGTACTCAAAATCGAAAAATGATGTTTCGAGAAAAACGCGTTTAAAGTTTTGGAAACATAAAAATATTATGTACTCGTCACCCGACCCTACCCCACCCCTTTATGAGCTGTAACTCGTAAACTCTGCAGATATCGACTGACATTTTTTCAGAGAATACTCTTGAATAGTTTAGCAATTGATTAAGACTATTTCCAAAAAATCGATTTTTTTTGACCCGATAAAGGATTGTCCCCCTTAATTCTTGATACCAAATATTGCTCTTCTTTATGAAGAGAGCAGTTCTCCATAAGGGTATCATCGCAAGATCTCTCTGTCTATATATATATATATAAATATATCTATGTCAAAGGGTACATATGGGGTCTTTTTCGCATTCGTTTCATGCTCTAAGGGTACATATGAGGACATTTGGCACTTATGGGGACGGACCCGGTATTTTTCTATGTCAATCGGTGGATATGGGGTCCGGACCCCATAATTTTTCCTATGTCAAAAGGTGTTTATGGGGTCCTTAATTTCTTTCAGTAAATGGCACTTATGAAGACCGGTGTATATATCGAAATTTAATAAATTCAGTAACGTATTGGTAGATATCGGTACCGTTTCTGATTGATTGTCTATTACTGGAAACAAAAGATTACACCAGAAACACTACAAGGTATGCTTGACAGTTTGCTGTTATGAGCGTGACGTCAGCAAATACTCAGGCGAGAAGCAGATATTAACATACGCTTTGGAATTGAAAATGTATTTACGGTTGTTTGGTCCGAAAGTTTCTTATTCTAAAATATAATCTTAATCTAAAAAAAGTTGTTTCATTGCCATAGGGATATTTATATTTTCAGCTAAAGATAAATGACTTTTAATAAAATTTTTACTTCTTTTGAGATTTCCATCCTCATTTAGATTTTGAAATATAGTATGTGATTTACTCCAAAAAATCTTGAGAAGGTCGCCCTCTGACAACTCATCCACCCAAGAAAACGATTTCCCTTTCTGCTCAGTTTACAATTATTGATATTCGTCTTTTTGACATTCTGCTTTTACAATTTATCCCGTAAAATTTTCTATAGCGGCTTGATTAAGCTTATTGAAATCTATATATTCGAGTTGTGATTCAATATTTGGTGCAGTATCACAAGCCTCTCTGACAAAGCTATTTAATGCCGCGTTTCCACTTACGCCTTCATATACATTGGACGAGGCAAATTAGCGCGTATGCGTAAGTGGAAACGGCACATTCGCTTTAGCCATTCGCGTTCATCGCACATGCCCTACGCATATGAACGCGTAAGTGGAAACGCGGTATAAGAGTTTTCCGCTTAGAACTTCTTAATTCAAATCAATGGAAACTTCATTATCATTTCCCACATTTGAACTGTTCTTGAAAACATTGTTATGTTTTGTCTTTATATGGAAAATCAAAAGGGATAAGACAGAACAAACAGGAGTAGAAATTTTGATCAGCATATGTTTCAAAAATCTACTCATTAATAATTACCAAGTATAGAAACCGATACTTAAATTCAAATGCTGTTGGGTGGTCGTGCAACGAATTGTACTAAAGAAGTTTACAACCACATCCTGGTTGAAACGATTGGTCAATAAAATCGATATATCGTATTTTTCTTTAGCGTATTAGAAGAGAATAACTGAACCTCCCTAATGGCTTAAGGTAATTAAGACATAACAAGCTTGTTAACAATTACATGTTTTTAAAAGCGAATTTTGGCCTGCTAGATTGGGAAAATGCTGCACTGTGCGACGAAAGAATAATTGCGAGTATTTGCCATGGATGTAGTGGTATAACTGGATCGGCGATAAATAAAATTTTGCCTAATGAAGTCCGATTGTGTTAGTTTCCAATTGCGTTTGTATGTGTTCAGTGCAGGCGTTAAAATAGCCAAATGTGCAGCGCAATATGAAAGGTATTTTATTTTTCAACGCTGACGCTGTTATGAAAACCACTCTAGAGCAAAAAAATTTGACAGGCTAGCACAAAATTATCATTGACTCTCTTTCATACCCGATGTTTTGTCCTTCTCTTAACGAATTAGTCTCATATACAGGAACTTTACACATTACATCCGATTCAGTTATAGGTACTACTATATCCATGGTATTTGCTGACGTCACTACGACAAACAATAGGTCTGTTCATTTTGGCTACACCTTCTATTCCGAACAGACAAGTGCTTGTGAAAAGTGTATATCCAGGTAAGTGAAACTAGGTTAATGTTTTTAGAAAACTTCTTATTACATATTTCTTTTCAGATCATTGCTGTCGGTGATATTTTATATTAAGATAATTTTTAAGTTTTTCTTTAAGAATTTGAATTTTACTGATTTTTTTTTTATTAGTTACGCATTTTTTATTTTTAAGGAAATAATTGTTTACTTTTTTTGCTATTAAATAAACTGTTATATATATAATTATATACATAATTAGAACGTTGTATTTGCGAATGAACAAAGTTAATCGCAAGATACGGTTCGCGATAAATTTGAGATCGAGCGAATATTCTCAATGAGAACATACACCGATTATTCGGCGGATATTACGCGCGCTTGTTGGGATTCAGTGTACACTACACTTTAAGTGTATTACACCTAGTATAGGATTACACCAAATTTGAAGAGCCAAAAAGAACGCGTTAGTGCAAAAATATGACAGATAAAATTTCGAACTTTTTTATTGGCTTTATTCCTTCAATTCTGTCAATGCATATTTATTGCCATTCAATATTCTCACATGTATTCATTGAAAACAGAAGGAAGGTTCCGAAATTTGCCACCAGAGCACACGGTATGTTCGTCATTATTTTACGAAACTTTGCCTGCTGGGCTGTTACCATTTCTCAAAAGTTAAAAACAAAAGACGATCATTTCAATAAATAAACTGTGTTGTAAAGATAATTACCGGGACCGATACCTTTTGCATTAGTTCCTGTAATTTCATTATATCATGTAAAGGTAGATATGGGTACCGACTTTGCATGTATATATGTAAAACATATCCAAGGTCGGACCCAATATCTACCGTTACGTAAGATATATAAAAAACTTTTAAAATGCCCGGTCACCGTAAATACCTTCACAGGGTGTGTCAAATTTCAATATCCGTGGAGATACAGGGTGGTCATGAAAAGGATTTCGGACCTGTACCCTCACTCATCTTAAACGTTATATCTTGAAAACTAATGATCAGAATTCGAAGTGTTATAACTTGTTTTTTAGGGAATCGAATTACCTTTCTTTTGGTGTAACAGTTCAAATTATAACTGAACCCAATCTTGAGATATTTACTTGAAAACTCAAATGTTTGCTACTTTAACCCTAAAAATTCCGTGATCAATGTAGGTTTTCTCAGAAAACCCCATTATAAAAATGTCAGTTTAATTTAATTTTTTTATTTGCCTAAATAAGTTGCATACAAATCGAATCCCGATTCTTTTTTAGTTGGAACGATTTTAGGCCGTGCTCCCACATGATTGCTTATAGTCCACCCTCTCCTACATATTTGGCTAACATCGCCTTGTTATCGCCGTTGTTCCAATTGTCGGCCGTCATGTGTTTTTTTTTAACTAATCGTCACTAAGTTTATTATTTTTGCTTATGCCTAGTGTACGCTACACTTTAAGTGTATTACACTTATGCTGTTATGACACTGGCTATTTTTGCGGCTTTAAAGCGGCTAGACAATCCAAATGGAGAGGGATAGAGACTTTAACATACAATTTAGACATTGGTGTGAGAGAGACAGTCCGAACAGCAAACTATGGGTAACTGTCAAAAAACAATCCATAACTGTCAAAAAAAAAAGCGGCAACAAAGCGCATTCGAGCAGTGTTTCGCAACATTCTAGCAGTTAATCCAAGAAAAATCCGCTGGCGGCTAGATTTTCCAGCCGCTACCGACTTGTTTTTGACAGTTCGTTATGTATAAATTGTGGAAAGTGTCATGTTATGTTATGAAACGCGCTAAGATCAGTATTTTTTATAACAAATCAGTTGTTAATTTCGTCTACTAGATGCCGGTAGCATCAGCAAGGGTATTTTTTAGCGGTAATCTCTTTCTCTCTGTATTGCTCGCCTTGTCGCACGATTGACTTTTATTGCACTTGAAACTAGCGAGGAAATAGCCAGTGTCATAACAGCATTAGCGTAGGATCACACCACTTTTGAACAGCCAAAAAGAACGCGTTATGCTATTATGATAGTGGTTATTTTTCGCGCTTTAAAGCGCCAAAAATAACCAAATGGAGAGGGATAGAAAATGTAACATACAATTTAGACTTCGGTGTGAGAGAGACAGTTCAAATAGCTATAAAGTGAGTAGCTGTCAAAAAAACAACAAAGCAACAAAGCGCCTGCGAGCAGTGTTCGAGCAGTGTTTCGCAACATTTCTAGCAGTTAAGCCCAAAAACAACCACTGATGCTGTTATGACACTGGCTTTTTCTCGCTAGAAAAAAGTACAATAATAGCCAATCGTGCGACAAGGCGAACAACAATAAAAAGACAGAGATACCGCTCTTTCCGACGGCATCTAGTAAACGAAATTAACAACTGGTTTGTTAAGAAAAATACCGGTTCTGTCGCGTTTCATACTGTCAAAAACAAGTCTGTAGCGGCTGGAAAATCTTGCCGCCAGTGGATTTTTCTTGGATTAACTGCTAGAATGTTGCGAAACACTGCTCGAATGTGCTTTGTTGCAGCTTTTTTTTTTGTAAGTTACTCATAGTTTTGCTGTTCGGACTGTCTCTCTCATACCAATGTCTAAATTGTATGTAAGAGTCTCTATCCCTCTCAATTTGGATTTCCTAGCCGCTTTAAAGCCGCAAAAATAGCCTGTGTCATAACAGCATGAGCGCTTCATTTTCCAGCCGCTACACGTTTTTTTTGACAGTTCGGTACGTATAAATTGTGGAAAGGTCCATGATATGTTAAGAAACGCGCTAGAACCGGTATTTTTCTTAACAACCCAACTGTTCATTTCGTTTACTAGATGCCGCTAGCGTCGGAAAGTGCGGTATCTCTTTCTTTCAATGTTGTTCGCCTTGTCGCATGATTGGTTATTCCTGCGCTTTTTTTAAGCGCGAAAAATAACCATTATCATAATAACATTAGTGTAGAAACATGACAGATTAAATTTTGAACTTTTTTATTTGCTTGATTTTTTCACTTCTGTCAAGGCAAGGTTATTGCTAAACAAAAATTCTTGCATGTATTCATTGAAAGCAGTATTTCCCTAAATACTAAAAGTCAATTTTATCTGCATGCAGCCATCAATTTTGACAGATGGAAAGAAATTACACCTGCTCTCGAGCGAGTGTAGAAAGTGTGCACTTTCTACTCTACACTCGACAAAAAGAGCAACGGGCTCTGACATCACTCGTCAAAAAGAACAGTAAAAGTGTACACTTTATGCACTAGTGTAGATAGTATAGAGAAAAAGAATCCTTCTATTCTAAATGTAAGGCAGAAGTAATAAAAATGGGTATGCAAAGTTTAAGCTGAAATAGTACTTAAAAAATACAATGACAACTCGAAACCTTTGTCGCATTGCTAGCACGTGCTCCAAAGCTGAAAGTAAAAAAAACATGAATGCAGTTAAATAATGCCTTGGAATATCCTGAAACTTTCTAGAAAAAATATACGTAATAAAGTCCGTAAGAATACGATTTAAATTCGTACGTATCGACATGGAGAGTCGAATGATTAACCTTCACTGAAAATGAAAACTCAAACACGAAATGCGTCGCTATCAAAATGTCATTTGACTTGACGCATGTGTGTGGCTACGCAGGTGATATCCCTTTCTTTCATTTTGTGATAGATGTATGTTGAAAATGTATTGAACTTTCCTTACATTTATACGGAGTCTTTTGTAATAGCTGAGTATATGCAATCTCTTATATGTCCGTTGAAAATGTGGATTAGTAAATTAGTATAGTAAATTTCACGACTATTGGATAATCATGTTTCGCTGGTGAGGAACCTTACTCACATTTCTAAGGAGACGGTTTTCGTTCGCTGTCCCCTTCTTACACATGGAGCTCAATGGCTGTAGAAAATGTGTAGAATTTTTATTAGATTTCTACAGGTACAATCTGCCTGTTGGGTAGTATACGAAACTTTGCCTGCTGGGCTGTTACCATTTCTCAAAAGTTAAAATCAAAAGACGATCATTTCAATAAATAAACTGTGTTGTAAAGATAATTACCGGGACCGATACATTTTGCCTTAGTTCCTTTAATTTCATTATATCATGTAAAGGTAGATATGGGTACCGACTTTGCATGGATATATGTAAAACACATCCAAAGTCGGACCCAATATCTACAGTTACGTAATATGTATATATGAACAACTTTTAAAATGCCCGGTCACCGTAATTACCTTCACAGGGTGTGTCAATTTTCAATATTTGTGGAGATACAGGGTGGTCATGAAAAGGATTTCGGACCTGTACCCTCACTCACTTTAAGCGTTATATCTTGAAAACTAATGATCAGAATTCGAAGTGTTATAACTTGTTTTTTTAGCGAATCAAATTACCTTTCTTTTGATGTAACAGTTCAAATTATAACTGTACCCGATCTTGAGATACGTAATTTTTGGTTAATTGCGGAGCGTAGAGAACTATTGTTGTTTTCAGAAAGTCGTCAGCGCCTATTACTATAACTAGAATGGTCTCTACCTATTATGTCATTTAAAATATGTTGGCCGAGGTAGCGGTAGTTTTATAAGGATATATTAACTACGTACTAAACACTATTTCTAGGTAGGTATAATAGGTCTGTTCTTTTTGCATACACTTTCTACACTAGGTTACACTTTCTGCCCTAATGCTGTTCTTTTTTCGGCTTGACGTCAGAGGTGGCTGTTCTTTTTGTCGAGTGTAGTGTACTCAGTGTACACTTTCTTACACTGGGTCGGAAGCAGGTGTAAGTTCTTCTTCTTTACCATCTGTTAAAATTGATGGCTGCATGCAGATAAAATTGACTTTGTGCATTTATGAAAATACTGTTTTGAAGGAATATATGCAAGAATATTGAATGGCAATGAATTTGCATTGATAGAAGTGAAAGAATAAAACAAATAAAAAAGTTCGGAATTTTAGCTGTCATTTTTCTACACTAACCCGTTCTTTTTGCGCGATCTACACCCTACACTTTCAGTGTAAGGTGTATTACACTGAAAGCGTTAATTTAACCCGGCAAAAAGAACAAACCTAATGACTACTCTTTTGATAGTTTTCTGTGTGTCCCTGAAAAGGTCCTTTTGGTTTAGATTAGTTAGGCTGTTGAAAAATCGGAAAAAGCGAAATATCAAGGCCTGATCTTGGATAGGAAGCTAAATTGGAAAGACAATGTTGGAGAGCGTATTCAAAAGGCCAACAACGCGCTTTTTGCGTGTAGATATGCCGTTGGAAAGAGTTAGGGTCTGAAACCATGATTACACCAATTTTGAACAGCCAAAAAGAACGCGTTAGTGTAGAAACATGACGATAACATTTTGAGCTTTTTTATTTGCTTGATTTTTTCACTTCTGTCAAGGCAAATTTGTTGATATACTATATTCTTACATGTATTCATTGAAAACAGTATTTCCCTGAATACTAAAAGTCAATTTTATCTGCATGCAGCCATCAATTTTGACAGATGGAAAGAAATTACATCTGCTATGACGTCACTCGTCAAAAAGAACAGCAAAAGTGTACACTTTCGGTAAATGTAATGTAAAGGTAGATATCGGCACCGTTGCTGACGCGGTGAAAAAAAGGCAATTATTTCAATGACAGTGAAGGTGAAATAAAATTTTGCTTAATTCGCGTGTTGTAAGGATGATTACCGGGACCGGTGCCCGCAAACACCCTTACATGTCAAAATGTGGTGCCGATATCTACCATTACATAGAAGAAATTAAGTAATTTCATTTCTGAAATAAATAATTTAAGCGGTCTCCGTTTCTACCACTAGACATAATATCTCGGTCTTCGTATTAACTGTCTGACATACGAAAGCTAAAATCCTTTATATTTTCTTACGTGGCGTACACATAGTGTTTTAATTAAGTTTATATACTTCAATTTCCAAATGTAGATCGATGTATACTATCTGTGCCATATGTACACTCGGACCCCATATCCACCCTTTTACATATAAATATACATATGTTATATATAATCTATAAAAATACATAATTCAGAAGGGGGGGCAACTGCCCCCCCCCCCCGCCTCCCACAAATGACGTTCTTGCATAAAACCCCGCTGCCTCCTTTACTGGCATTAGAGTTTCTAAATTTTTCACTATTAAGTAAATTTGGGTATTTTTATCCTTCACCCCAATCTTAAATGTTGCTACGGCGTCCTTTTCTAATTCCACTAACAAACCCTTATCCCCTCCCGGATACTTAGCCGAAACCGCATCCTTAACCTATTTCCATAGCGTATTCATTCGTTCTGAGAACTGCGCTATGTCTTCTGCTGGTCTTTGTCTGCAATTGAGAAGTTCATTCCGTAGTTCATTCAAGGTAGCCTTAGGCAAATAAGCATTGTCTAGCGTTTTCTCCAGCGTATCAAAATCTTTTAATGGTTCTGTTTTAATGAGATAGAAGGCATCATCAATTAACCTGTATTTGATGCAGCTCAAGAACACTTCTTTCTCATTCTCAGATAACCTTTCGTATAAACTTCTACTGCAGTCTATAAATCGGTTTAATTCCATACCTAAGTTGGGTGTTCTTGCACCAGAAAACATTGGTACATACTTAACCAATGCATCCATGATCCTGTCATATGTATCGTTTTATGTCATGATGCCTGTTATAGATTTTGAGCCTGTTTTATGTTCGTTTATAGGTTTCCCCTTCTTGGTGGTTTTTTTTTAAGGTTCACCTAAACAGTCACTTGTTTAATTTTACACTTTTACACGGCTGCGCCAATTTTTAGTGTCCCTTTTGGGAGCTCTGAAAATTAAATACTTATCCGTTTTTAATTACTGGTTTATTTCACTTCATTAAAACGACCCGTTCGGTCGGTGGTCAGATCTTAACTTACTGTTATCAAACCCTCCGAGCATGATGGATGGCAATCGTCGCTAGTCAGTGATAACTGCAGATCAGCAGTATCACTGACTTGCGTGTCGCGACTATCGACCTTTGGTAGTAGGTCAGCAATATCGGTGGCTCGTGCATCGCGAATGTCGACCTTTTGCAATAACGAATGGTTGTTGACCGGTGCTATTGACTTGTATATTGCCGATGGATCATATTATCATGCACGCGTCGGTCGGCAGTATACAGTCAATAGCAGGGAAGTAAGTCGAGCCGATTTCCTGATCACCGATCAGATTTAATTATTAGATTACATGAATGGGTGAAATCGGGCCTCGACACAATATCTTACGGCCAAACTGGCTACACGTAAGGGTCGGGGTGTTTTAAGTTAGAGTTCCGTTTGCCCCCCAAAGAGTTCTATCGATAATATCTTATGAACATTTTCTCTAACGCTTAAGGAAAAGAAGTTATAGCGCTTTGAAATTAAAAATTTTTCGAGGCAGTGAAAAAAACGTTTTCCCCCTAAGAGTTGGGGTGTTTTAAGTTAGAGTTCCCTTTGCCCCCCAAAGTGTTCTATCGATAACACCTTATGAACTTTTCCTCTAAAACTAAAGGGAAAGAAGTTATAGCAAATTGAAATTACAAAATTTTCGAGGAAGTGAAAAAAACCTTTTTTCCCCTAAGGGTTGGGGTGTTTTAAGTTAGAGTTCCGGTTGCCCCCAAAGAGTTCAATTGATAACACCTTATCAACATTTTCTCTAAAACTAAAGGAAAAGAAGTTATAGCGCATTGAAATTTCACAATTGTGAAGTTGGCCCTCCAACTTTCTTACGATATTTTACTGCTTTAATCAACGGAACTATTTCCGAGAATGCTCTAGAACTATAGAACTATGTGGGACGCAAACTGAACTCTCAAATTTTTTTTAAAAATTTCTACAAGTAGGGCCAACTTCACACACGTTCGGAATTTATGTATATGATCCGGCCAACTTGGAAAAACAGTTTATTTTAACAAGAAAAATTATATGTTTAATACGTTGTTCCAATTTTTTTTCAACTCAGCCTCCCACGTCAAATTGGTTGGTTTTATTAACTTGTTCTATTATAATCTGGACGATTCACCCGAAATTACCTACCAAACCTGACAGAGTGTGCTTTTAAGAAGAGGATATGCGCACGATTGCGGCTGAGAACCATTTCCTTGCCCATATCCTCTTACGTTCCTTTCCTGCCAACAAGACAAGTGACCTTTAAGCGTTCCAATTGTTGCTTACACCTCTAAATTTCACCCAACAAGACATTTTTTTTCTTTAAGTTAGAGTATTCTTTCAATAGACATAGGATTAACGAGAAGTAGGTTCTAAGTAACAAATTTATTTGTCTCAATTTCCTAGCATTTGTGCAGATAATCACGGTCCGTTGAAGTATAATTAGTTACCCAACTCGTTTCTTATAAGCTTAAAGATCACTTATTGCAGCTAATAAAAAAAACTGTGATACATCTCATCATACAACTAGAGACGCTTAAGACAGTTTTCATTTAATAACTCGAACGAGAACCTGATGCATGCATGAACCATACAACACAAAATTGGAAAATACAATAAAATTTGATCTTATTAGGTTTTTTGTTTCTTTTTATAACGACACCGTATTAGATAATACAATAAACACAATTAAACAATATAACATTAAAATATGAAACCCAGTTACCATATCTATGTGCTTCCCGTCACCAATGAACCATTTTTTCTTCCACGCGTAGATCATTCACGAATATCTCGTGCGTGATATACGCCTAGGTACTTTCCATCACCATCCACCAGGCGGTACTTCACGTTTCCAATGGCGCAGTCAACCGTAGCCTCCTTCGGTCCCAATTTAGCTGAATATTTTTTTGGGTCACAGCTGTGGGTAAATACCCTTACAAAAACCTTTGCCCAGGTGACAGTTGTCGATTCCTGGATCTCAGGTTGTATTGTTTCTGATGCCGGAAGTGAGCATCTTTTAATTTATCTTCGACCTGTTTCTGTAAAAGCTGTAGTTTTTGGTTGGTGGGTACGATGTCTATCTCATCACCGTCCACATTGTTCAAATTGCACAGCAATTCATATGTCGATCCATGCAAGACCATATGTCTACCGAAGGTTAGAAAGTACGGCGAACAACCTATTGAAGTGTGCTTAGAAGTGTGCAGGGCTGCTCCGATTTCTGCCAGTTGTTCGTCCCATCGATTATGATCTTTGTCTATATAAGAGCGTACCATATTTAAGAGGTCTCGATTAGCTCTTTCAGAAGGGTTGCCTTGTGGACTGTAAACGGGAGTAAAGGTGAGTTTAACTCCGTAATGATCTAGAAAATCCTTAAGTTTGTGGGAGGTGAATTCAGAGCCATTGTCGGAATGGATATATTCCGGTACTCCAAATAAAAAAAATACATAGTCCTTAAGGCTGCCAGGCTCAGAAGAGTACTTTCAACCGATCCAATCGTACCCACCGTTCTGCAAAGAAGTGATGGTACGTGGACTGGGAACAACAGGGAAACCTTAGAACTTCTCATGGAGACCTACTTTTCAGACTGTACAACCCAAGCGGGTGACACGTGCTTAGGGAACCAGTCAGGAATGCCGGAAAATCCGTCACTGGGCACCATAGAGGAAGTTATAACCAAGGAAAGAATGGCGTGGGCTATTCAATCCTTCGCGGCGTATAAATCACTAGGGATGGATGGAATTTTGCCCATAATGCTTCAGGAAATTCATGAAGCAATCATCCCTTGGCTATTAGTTATTTATAAAAGCTGCTTATACTACTCGTACGTTCCGATTGCTTGGAGACGGGTTAAAGTAATATTTATACCGAAGGCGGGTAAACGGGGCTACACAATGACCAAAGACTTTAGACCCATTAGCTTAACCTCTTTTCTGATGAAAACCCTAGAAAGGTTGCTCGAGATCTCCATTAGATGCAATCTGGACATAAACACTCTCTCTACAGCACAATATGCGTACACGAAAGGTAAATCGGTAGAAACTACCATATTACGGTAATATTACCGTCATATTACGGTCTTTAATTACCACATTTTTATGGTAAATGTTCCAACCCAAAGTGTGCCAACCATCGGTAATCTATAAGTACGATTTCGGGCTCGTTACCAACTCGATCTCCGGTAACACTTAGGTAATTTTATTTGACAAAAATATGAAAGTATTTGTCCGATAATTCGATGCCAATAACCTATACAAAATGGAGACAAAACCTGAAACAGTAAGGATAGGTAGTAAGGTTTTAGGAGTGGAATTATTTAAAAAAAATATGGAGTAGTAATTTTTGTAAATTATGCAAACATGTTTTAAATATTAAGATGTCACTTTTTCGGGTTTATATTTCATTATTTTTTGGTAATTCAAGTTGTGTACATATTAAATTTAATTCTATAAAAATATTTATATTTTAATTCGCATAATATGCATCAAGAAAAATTGTTTTCTTACTATATAAAAAAGACTTACTCTATAAAAAAAGGATAGGTACATTTCATTGTTTTATAGTAATTCAAGTTGAGCACATATTAAATTTATAATATTATAAAAATATTTATTTTTTAACTCGCCAAAAATTTATAAAGGAAAAAGTTTTCTGATTAAATGAAAAAAAAGTTACACAATAGAAAAGGGAATATTTCATTGTTTCATAATATAATAATTAAAAAAAAAATTTTTTTATTTCCAAAAGGATTAAAAAAGAAATATAAAAAAATTTCACTTGAAAGTTGGAAGATTTTATCTTATTTACGATTCATTCGAGCTATTTTCATTGAAGACCTTTTCAAAAATACTTGAATTCCTCGTTTTACCTCATCTGAAGTGATTGGAACGTCCACATTCAAATAATTCAGCGTGTTTTCGATGAGTGCGATAACTCCCGTGAGTTCCAAAAAAATCAATTTATTTATTCCTAGTAGAGTGAAGTCAAATATTCATGTAGCTATTATATTTTAGAAATTTATTGTACAATTAAATACCTTTAGTAATTCCAGATTGTCCAGTCCAAGAATACATACGAACCAACTCGTAGTTGCAGAGGTGTTCAAAAATCTTTTTAATTGTTTTGTCCACGTTTGGTGTTTTGTATTTATGTAGTCGCACAATCTGCAATAAAAATACTTAATATAAATATAAATAGTTGCAAAATCTGGCTAAGAACTACGTTACCATTTGGTCCATATAATGAGTCTCCGTTAATTTTGCATTAAACATAGAGAGCTGATTTGCTGTTGCCATTGGTATTGATGGATACTGGAAAGTGTTGAAATATTGTAAACCCAACCGACTTTGGATAACTCTAGTACGTTTTACTAAAAACATAATTATACATTGGCCGGATATAACCTGCCCTTCTTCTTCTGACACTCGAGAAATAAAGACGTGTCACGACTCAGTTGTTCCGTGTTCTTTTAATCTTCAAATATCAGGTCCATCCATCAGGTTATGGGCCCAGGAATGGCATCAGATTGATATCGTGAGGATTACAATATTAATTGGAAAATTGGTGACAGTGTTATTTTATTTTATTCTGCACTCAGTCCGATAATATTTTGCATTCGGGTAGAATTTGTTTCTTACCAGCATGGCTAAAGAACCTGAATTGGGCTACGGAAATATTGAGAAGCTGAAGGGAAGCGAGAATTACCATACTTGGTCCTTTGCCATGACAAACATTATGGAATTCACTGGTCTTGAAGGAAGTATCTCGGATCCAGTGACAGAAACGGACGAACGAAAATTGAAAAAGGCTAAGGCCAGAATTGTATTATCAGTCGACGATTCAATTTTTGTGCATATAAGAAACGCTACAACTCCGTCGGAAATGTGGCAAACCTTGAAGACAATGTTCGATGATCGCGGACTCACACGAAAGATCGGATTATTAAGAAGACTCATTACAGTGCGTCTTGAGGATTCTGGATCCATGAGTGAGTATATAAACCAGATCACTTGCACGGCAAGTAAGTTGACTGGAATTGGATTTCAAATTTCCGATGAGTGGATAGGCGCAATCATGTTGGCTGGTCTAGGTGATGATTTCAAGCCGCTCATAATGGGTATTGAAAGTAGTGGAACTCAAATTACGGGTGATATTATTAAATCAAAATTGCTTGATATTGACTATGGAAAGCAAAGTCAAAGTGCATTTCACGCAAAAAAAATCGGTACGCGCGATAAAAAATCGGTTCGCAATTTTAAATGTTATTCGTGCGGTAAAAAGGGTCATAAAAGTTCGGAATGCCTCGCGAAGGGTAAACAGTTTGATGAACGTCAAAAATCCAGTGGGACAAGTAACGCTCGATTTTGTCAAAATGCATTTACTGCAACAACTACATATCTTTCACGCGACTCCGGTAAAATTTCAAGTGATTGGATAATTGACAGTGGTGCATCGTTGCACATGACGCATAATAAAAATTTATTGTCGGACTGTAAAACTACACCCATCACCGAAATTTTAACCGCGAATAATAATAAAATGAAAGTGCTTAGTTCGGGTTCCGCGAAGTTGACAATTGGCAAAAATACCATCCAAGTGAAGGACGTCCTACACGTACCAGATTTATCTAGTAATTTGCTATCTGTGAATCAATTGGTCCAAAAAGGCAATAGAGTTGTGTTTGATCAAGATCATTGTAAGATTTACAATAGATCTGGTGATGTTCTCATAACCTCAAAACCAAAGGCTGGAGTTTATCAAATTCAAAATGACGATTTTGAATGCATTGCTTATTCCGCAAATGCGATGCAATGGCACCGACGATTAGGTCATTTAAATTACTCCGATCTGTGTAAGATGAAAAACGGGGCTGTTGAAGGTATTGAATTCAATGAAGACACAGATGCAATCAAACACTGTATTACTTGCATGCTGGGAAAGCAAACTCGTCAACCGTTTAGACAAGCGCAACTTAAAGTAAAATCCAAGAGTTTACTGGAATTAATACACACCGATTTGTGCGGTCCAATGGAGAATCAATCAATTAGTGGAGCAAGATATTTTTTATCGTTTATTGATGACTTCTCAAGAAAGGTGTTCGTATATTTTTTGAAGTCCAAATCGGAAGTTCTCTCAAAGCTAAAAGAATTTAAGCAGCTAGTGGAAAGACAATGCGATCGTAAAATCAAAGCCATTCGGTCGGACAATGGCTCTGAATATTGTAGTAAAGATTTTGCTGCATACTGCAAGCAACTTGGAATTATGCATCAAACTAGTTGCACTTATACCCCGGAACAAAACGGTGTTGCAGAGCGCATGAACCGTACAATTGTCGAAAAAGCTAAATGTATGATTTTTGATGCGGAATTAGATAAATCCTATTGGGCAGAAGCTGTCAATACAGCTGCTTATATAATAAATCGATCTGTCAATACGAGGTTAATAAACAAGACTCCAGAAGAGATATGGACTGGATCGAGAGTAAATTTGTCGGTTCTTCGAATATTTGGATCACCTGTTATGGTGCACGTGCCTAAACAACTTCGTAAAAAATGGGATCCTAAATCAAGAAAACTATTATTCGTGGGATACAGCGATGCAGTAAAAGGTTATCGATGCATTGATCCAAAAACAAAGAAAATCCTTATCAGTCGAGATGTATCATTCATGGAGCAAGACGCCAAGGTAAATGATAATGTCGTTATTAATATGGAAGATGATATCGTTTCAGTTGGGGATGCAAGTTCCGAAGATGAGTTGCACGAATTGCATAATGGTACAAAAGAAATAACCAATGAGACAGAGTCATCATTCGAGGATACAAACAACGACCCTTCATACATACCAGAAGGTGATATGTCAATACCGGAAACTTTGCGGAAATCATCTCGGCAACCTAAGCCGCGAATCACTACATACTCAGTTGCTGTGTGCAATAATGATCCTGATCCGTTGACTATTGAGGAGGCCTTGTCTCGGAGGGACAAACAAGAGTGGAGAATTGCCATGAAAAGCGAAATGAGTTCGCTAGCTGAAAATTCCACATGGACACTCGTTGAATTGCCGCCGAACAAAAAACCTTTAAAAACAAAGTGGGTTTTTAAAACTAAGCAGGACAATAATGGAAAAGTAATTCGGTATAAGGCTCGTTTGGTAGTGAAAGGTTGTGGACAAAAGTATGGCATAGACTATACTGAAACCTATTCTCCTGTAGTGCGGTATACGTCAATTCGAATACTAGTTGCACTAGCAGCAAAGCTTCAAATGAAGATCGATCAAATGGATGCAGTCACCGCATTTCTGCAAGGTGATCTACAAGAGGATATATACATAATTCAGCCCGAAGGTTTTGATGACGGCTCCAGTAGAGTTTGTAAATTGAACAAGGCGATGTACGGTCTTAAGCAGAGTGGTCGTCAATGGAATAAGAAATTGGAATTTACTTTAAAATCTTTCGGACTTTCCAAATCAAGAGTTGATCCTTGTGTCTACTATTCGAAGGACTCGCAACTTATTGTTGCAATCTATGTGGATGATTTCTTAATTTTTTGGAAAGATCTGGATGTTCGCCAAAAATTAAAAGAAGCTCTGTGTGATGCTTTTAAAATGAAGGACTTGGGAACTGCAAGAAGCTGCGTCGGTCTAAATATTTCGTATGACCATACTTCGAATAATATTTCATTGGACCAATCAGACTACATAAAAACAATACTGGCTAAATTTGGAATGGCAGATTGTAAACCGGTATCAACTCCAAGTGACGCGAACCAAAAATTATCGGTTAAAATGAACGAGACTGAAAATCAAGACGCGGAGCCCTTCGAAGATGTTCCATATCAAGAAGTAGTCGGCAGTTTACTGTATCTGGTTCAAGGAACTAGACCAGACATAGCATATGCGGTAAACGATGTTAGCCGATTCAACAACAACTACGGCAGAGCACATTGGGTCGCCGTCAAGCGTATATTAAGGTACTTGAAAGGAACAATTGATTTAAAGCTTGTTTATTCAGGTACTGATGCGCTTGCCGGTTTTTCGGATGCTGACTGGGCGTCTGATGTAGACAAACGTCGCTCGTGTACGGGTTTCGTTTTCTCCTTTTGTGGTGCTGCAGTGAGTTGGGTTAGTAAGAGACAACCCACAGTCGCCTTGTCCAGTACTGAGGCGGAGTACATGGCTCTATCATCAACAGTTCAAGAAGCCATTTGGATAAAGCAATTTCTACAAGATTTTGATCCAGCGTTGAAGAACAACCCAATACAAATTGCATGCGACAATCAAAGTGCAATTGTATTAGCTGAAACGGACTGTTTCAGAGCAAGAACAAAACACATCGATATTCGGCATCACTATATACGAGACAAAATAGAAGATGCAACAATTACACTTCATTACATACCAACGGAAAACATGGTGGCAGATAATTTGACTAAGGCTGTGTCAAATATCAAACACCGGTACTGTTCAACTAAAATGGGTCTTTACAGTATTAAAAATTAAAAATACTTAGATCCTCAATGAATTAATCCCTTTTTTTGCTTCATTTAAGTATATTAGAGTAACGCTAGAAGTACGAAGTATAAGAAAAAAAAGAATTAGACTTTAATTGTTTTGAAATATTTGTCAATTTTTAATAAGTTGGGGTGTTGAAATATTGTAAACCCAACCGACTTTGGATAACTCTAGTACGTTTTACTAAAAACATAATTATACATTGGCCGGATATAACCTGCCCTTCTTCTTCTGACACTCGAGAAATAAAGACGTGTCACGACTCAGTTGTTCCGTGTTCTTTTAATCTTCAAATATCAGGTCCATCCATCAGAAAGATATATCCTTTGCAATTCTTTTAGCCTTATTTAAGGAGTTTGTCGAAAGTATCATAGACTGCAACAAACTGTTTGTCATTTTATTTTCTTTCAATATGTTTTCCATTTCATTAAGAACGCATCTCTTAAGTTTTTTGTTACTCGCTAACATATCCTCTTTCAAATTTTCAATTGTTTTCGTCTCCTTCTTTTGAGTTTTGTTGATTTTTTGGACTTCAGTTAAAAGCACATCTACTTTTTGTTCAAGTTCGAGACGATACGGCTTCTCAGTATCATCTATCAAGAAGCAGTTCGATCGAACAACAGGAGCATGACGTATAGGAGAAATGTTCTCACTAGTTTCTGCTGAACCAGAAGTCGAAATGGGTGGAAATGACGGAGTTGATGATAAGTGGCTGATAAGTGGCTGATAGTCTCAGTAAGTGTTTCGTTGTCGATATTGTCAGCTTTGTTGAGTTCTTTGTTCTCAGCATTTACAACCATATTATCATAATCCAATAGTTTAGGAGCTTTGCAACAGTTTTCGAACTCGGCATTAAAGTCGGCATCCTGAACTTGGTTCAGTACCCTATAACTGTTTTCTGACTCAGAACAAGTGTGCTCTGCCAAATATTTTTCTTTTATTTTGGCTTCAGCATAAGTAGCTGAAAAAATGTTTGGTAGGCCATGTTGAATTTCGTGAGTGTTTAGCAGAAATGAATTCTACCTATATGTTTTTTTAATACAACACATGCATACTTCGACCATGAAGAATCTGGGTTCGCCATAATTTTTAAAGATCGTCTGTATTTCGGGGGCCAAAAAACGATCTTGCCTTGAATCCAGGAAGTGAGAACTACTGAGACTTCTTTCAATCCGCCAGCTTCCACAGTTTCAACAATAGAATACATGGTTTTGATGCTATAAAATATTAATGAGAATCGTGAATAATTAAATACATATTGAATTGAATATCCAAAATCTTTGCTGCAATAGAGCATGTCATACTCATCAATGTTTATTCTGCAGTATGCATAATAGGGAAAAAGACGTAATATAAATTATTATCATCGTTATTTGTCATTCCGAAAAGCTTGCACTTAAGCATGTTGGTAGACTCCTCATTTCCTTCGTGAAACTGGCCTTTGTAAATATTCAATTTACTCGATGCAATAGGTTTTTCATAAAAATTTTCCAAACAATCTATTTTCTTTCCGTGCATACTCGTAGTTTTGTTATCATTGCCCATTTCAATATATGAATATTTCACTACTTCGAAATTTTCGAATATAACTTTCTTGAAAATGGTTTTTCCACCATCTGTAATTTTTTCCTTTTTTAAAATAGGGTATTTTGTTTGTACTTTGCTGTCCTTTGATGTAATTTTAAGATTATTGAATTCAAACAGCCTATTACTTATTTGTGCTAAGGCTGATTTGGTTTGCGAAGAAGGCACTTAATAACATACATAAAACTCTCAAAGCCGAATGCTGACCATTCATCTAGCATTCCAAATAGTCTTACATCTTCAGACAAATGAGTCAGAGAATGCATGTTATATATTATATTATGTTTACCATAAATTTCAGCAATACCTATTACAAATTCTTTTAAAATAGACTCTGCTACACTAGTTTTTGTCTGAAAAAATGTGGGATGGCAAAGTATTAAAGTAGCAACATGTAGCAAAAGAAAGTTGTTATATTTTTTCTGTGGAAATATATTTTGCGGCGCAAATGGTCCACTGTACAGTATGAATATTCTGAATTCAGAACCTTTGAAATACGAAAGCTCAGTAAGTGGTCTGATTCGCCTTTGAAAATCATTGGGTTGTATTTTTGATATTAATTTCAGTCTCTCTGATATAGCTGATTGAGCTCGACTTGACAGTCGACAGTCCACATCTTCAATAGTTTTTTTACAACACCAAGACAGATCAAATGAAGGTAATCATGTGGAAAAATTCTAACCATATCAATTGGAAGTTCGGTCAGAATAGTTGTATGCTTGTGATGATGAATATCTTCTTCGTCTCTAAAGGATTTATAGTTTCGTAGTCGCGAGTTACTTATGGGATAAGTCATACGATTCCTTACAAATTCGCCTTCTTCACAGCATTTTCGACATCCGAAGTAAGCACTGTGTGACTTTATTCCCAAAATGGAGGCCATCGCAGGGACATCACAAACGAATGCTCTTAGTTTCACACGTATGCTATGATCCTCATAATCATATCCCACTGACATTAATGATTTTAGTTCATCTACTAACGGTCGCAAATAGTCATTAAAATTGGATGGCTTATTATAACCATGATAACACATATTACAAATATTTTTTTTTTTTTAAATTGCATATCCGACCGAGCGTTAGCCAGAAACAGCTCTGATTACTTTTAGTAATCGGTAATCCATCTATATTAATATCAATTATAATTTCATCCGGAATAATATTCATAGTAGAAAAAAAATTGTGAAAAACACTTTTGATACTTATGTAAACCAATCGTCCAGGTATACAATCTACCACGTATCTGGTTGTTGGAGTATGAAGAAGTGTTCTACTATCTTTAGGCAAAGAACTATATCCATTTTCATTTAAAAATTTGAGTAGTTCGTTAAGAGCATTTGCCTTGATATTATGAGATGTAACCCATTTTTTCAAAAAGGACTGCATCCCAAAACTATTAGATTCAAAACCTTGAGAATCAATGTTTTCAACATCTTCCTCTAAGTCAGTCAAATATTCCAAGCAACACTCGTCTTCATCAAAATTAGGGATATTGCTACTTGGAATATTTGCAAAAGCATTGTCTTCTTGTGCGGGCTCTTGATTTTCATTCAGTCCCACAGTACTGGTATGATTGCAATCATTAAAATTGGAAAACCGACGTTTTACTGATTGTTTGGAGAGTTGACGAATTGACTTATATTTCGGCATTTTAAGCGATTTCAGCAGCAACAAAAAATAAACTAGAAATAAATTCTTTTGAAATTAAAAAAATTCCTTACTGTTTGTTGTTAATTTCTTACGCTCGATGATTTGTTTTTTTTTACACTTTTCAAGATAATTAAATGCGGTCACCTTCAATTCGAAGAACAGGAACTTATAAATTTGAGAAAAGAATTGTTCAGCAAAAACGCACGATGTTTTGTTTTTTTACACTTTTCGCGATAACTAAATGTGGCCACTTTCAATATGCGAACAACAAGAACTGACAAGCTTTCAGAAAAGAATTATTCACCAAAAACGCACGATGTTTTGTTTTTTCCGTAATAATTAAATGCGACCACTTTCGATTTGAGACGAACAAGAACTGACACGAGCAAAAAAGAAGTCCACTAACAACGCATGAAGCTTTGTTTTCTTATTCTTCTTTGTTGCACTAATCAGACGATGTGCAGCCATCTCTCTCTCTCTCTCGGAAAGGGCTTGAACTTTTATGTTTTGAATTTGGCGCGAACTGTGTGGTTTTGCTTTCCCGAAAACGACAAACCAAAAGCGGTCGCACTCAATGGTTGTGAATTTCGTAACTAAAAAATTTCTACTCATTAAATGCGATGAAATGAGATACTTTTGAAAACCCAAGGTGACCTTAGATGCAATATTTTAAGCCAGATCTTGAGACCGTGAATTACCGCAAAATGCACGATCTTGGTCACAATCCAGTGTTCCCGAACGTCGGACACAATGTAAACGAGGATCGCTTTACGGTTACAAATTGTTTGTCGGGTATATAACTCCGTTTTTAAGCTTCGATACAGGATTCCATACCCTTTTCCCTACTAGGGGGGACTGGGATAATCAAAAAGTGATAAGGGAATCTGAAGTTGCTATATTCACGGATGGGTCAAAAATGGATACTGGAACGGGGGCAGGGATCTTCTCAGCCGACATGAACATTCAAGTATCCTTTCGTTTGCCGGACTACTGCAGTATTTTTCAAGCTGAGGTTTTTGCCGTAAGCAGTGCAGTGGACATACTAAATTCCGCAACAAATCTTCCCGAAGAGTCGTGTATAAAGATTTACATAGACAGCCAAGCAGCAATGAAAGCTCTAAGCTCCAACCTAGTCAAGTCAAAGCTAGTGAGGGAGTGTAGAGAGCGTCTGAAAACATTGGGTGCAGCTCATAAAGTTTTCCTGTGCTGGGTTCCGGGACACAAAGGGATACCAGGAAATGAGGCAGCCAATGAGCTGGCCAAAACTGGATCTGAAATGGCTGCTATACATGCAACAAAAGCGGTAAAAATACCACTTAATTACGTCAAGAGTAATCTTGACAGGAAGGCAATGGAGCTGACCAATGGCAGATGGTTCAACCTAACTACGTGTAAAACCTCCAGGCAGCTATGGCCAGTAATACATCCTAGAAGGACTGCCGATCTTCTGAAAAGAAGTCGTATAGAGATCCGTAACATTACGGCAGTCATAACAGGGCACTGTCTCTTTGGCAGACATGCACAACGCTTATACCCTAGGCAGACGACACATTCGAATGATCATTCCCATTCAATGATCAACATTGACACACGTCTATCGGAATTACATCCAATCTGTCAAAATATTATTGTTGTTGGAATGCTCAATAAAAGTTGCCATTTTTGCATTGGCATGCGGCTACGTTTTATATGTTGAAATAAAGTGATAGAAAAGTGCTCATATGTCAGCAATTGTAAACGAAACGTTAAAAAGATTGATCGTAATTAATGCACACATGAAATAAATAGAAAAATTTGGACGATGAACACCTGATTTTCCACTTGTTCCACTAGTTTCATAGGGCTTGACGCTAGATGGCGTTGCCAGCGCTTGAACGAATTACGAATTTATCTCGGAATGACCATTTCGCAATTGTAATTCGAATGATCGAATGAATGACCAATTCGACAATTTCATTGTGACATACGTGATGCGGAATGATCATTCGACTAGGAATGATCATTCGTTTGCGTCGTCTGCCTAGGGTATTAGGCGTTTAATATAATGACTACTGCAGAAGCTGCAGAAGTGAAGAAAAAGAAGAGAGTCTACTTTGTGAGTGTCCCCAGCTAGCCAGCTGTAGGTTCAGAGCCATGGGCAGCTACTTCTTCTCCAGACTCGGCGACATGGCCGGAGCACGAATTGATGAACTAGCCAAGTTCATTCGCATCTGTGGCTGGTTGGACTAGCTTTCCCCTGTAGCAATGCTACGATAACTCCCTATCAAGGCAAACTTGCAACGTTTTGTTTATTGGTTTACAACGCTTACAGGTGCTACAATTCCGGATAAAATCCCTGATCCCATTTTCGACCAATAAAATAATTGACGCAACGTGAAAAGTGTACGCTCAATTCCGCAATGTCCAGCTACTGGTAAACAATGGGCTTGCCTTATGAGACCGGGAGCTATTTTTTTTGGTACCCATAGTTTTCATTTACAATCGTCAGCCTCCAGGTCACCCGAAACATCTGATAACTTGATGTATAGTCTACCATCTAATATTCTCAAATTAGACGTCGATAGGTTAGCATTTTGAATCGATTCAAATAATTTGATATAATCCTCAGATACAAATTCAGCACTGTCGAGGTCTATACAAAGTGGTGGCGTTTGAAGGTCATGTGTGGCTTCCACACAGTTTGTAGATGTTTCTTCTTGGTACATGCGCGATAGTACATCTTGGACTATGTTCTGGGAACCCTTCCGATATTCTATGTTGAAATCATACCCTTAGAGTTTTAAACTCTGGCTAACCGCCCTGACAGGTCCTTTTGATCCATAAGCCATTTAAGGCTTGCATGATCGGTAATAATTGTAAACCGAGATCCCTCAACATAACAACGAAATTTTTTTACACTCATGACAACTGCTAGAAATTTCAGCTCAGTGACGCTGTATTTACGTTGAGCCGCATTGAGTTTATGTGAGTAGAATGCAATGGGGTGCTCTGAATCATCCTCAGCGCGTTGAAATAATACACTGCCGATTCCGGTCGTGCTAGCGGATTGAAGATAGAATTATTTATTATAATCTGGGTTTACTAAAAGAGGAGCAGAAACTAAACAATTTGTTAAAGTGTCTAAGGAGGCTTGTTCTTTAGGGCCCTACTCCACCCTCTTTTTCCCTTTTAGCATATCCGTTAGGGGGTAGCGATAGTAGCAAAAATCCCAAAAAAACAAGTACACTGCGAATATTCTTTTGAGTTGTCGGAGGCGGTAATTTGGTAATTGCTGACACTTTGTCCGGATCTGCGCGCAAATGCCCTTCAGAACGAATTCGCTTTTTTCCACATTAATCGTTAAATCCGCTGAACGTTAATATTGTGCTACCTCCAACAATACACGAATGTGATCCACAAATTTAGGTGAAGCCACGAGTAAGTCGTCCAGGTACACAAACACCCATTCGTGTAATCGATGTGGAATCACCTTGTGCACGAGCCGGCATAACGTTTGTGGTGCATTGCACAGCCCAAAAGGCATGACTGTGGAGGTTGCTATCAACCACCACTATATTGTCTATACAGCCTACTTGGGTGAGTAGGCACCACGAGGATAGGAATTGGGAGTTAGAGGTATCGAATGAGAAAACGTCCACCTCGGACAGTGTCTGTTTTAAAAAAAAGTTTTTATTCTAAGTACCTTACGACTAACCTAATTCTACCGTTAAAACTAGTTTGTTAATATAATTCATTATGTACAATAAATGATGCTGTAAGCGAAGTGAGATGACTTGTGCATTATGTACTCTGTACCTACTGCGATAGTTGGTATGGATTTACATTCGCTACATCACCCCCCCCCCCCTTCAGCTGGAAGCGCGTAAGAAAGTTCGTTAAGAAAAAAAATAATAAAAAAAAAAATAAAAATAATATAAAAATCTATCGAATTTATCAAATATCTTGCTAGTGTTATCCATTTTAATATAGGTGAAACTCAACCAATTAATTCTTCTCGTTTCGGATAATTCAATCGCAGCAGCAACGTAATGACTGCGTTAAGTAGAAAGAAAACAAAAAAATAAAAGTGAACGCTTTCGGTAGAACTCCAAATTGAAGTAATAAGTTATTTTTCAATAAATTCTGGTTTAAGCCTGTCTAAAGAGACAGACGTGTTTTTGTTATTCATTTCTATCGTGTAATATTTTCGGCACCTTCGTATTACCTTGAATGGACCAGCGTATGGTGGTAATAGACCTGGTTTGATGCCTTCGATTCTGACGAATACGTGTTCACAATCGGACAGGCCTTTTGGCACATATGAGACAGACTTCGACTTTCGAGTTTCTGTTGGAATTAATTCGCTCATTCGGCTCCGTAGTTTAGTAATAAAGGAAGACGGTTCCGTATTCTTGACCATATTTTGAGTAGTTAAGAACTCGGAAGGTAATGTCAGTGTTTGGCCGTAAACTAATTCTGCTGGAGAGCACTTTAAGTCCTCCTTGTAAGAGGCGCGGATTCCTAATAGAACCAATGGCAGGTCCTCGCTCCAGTTACCATTACTTTCGCGACTTTTTAGTGACTCCTTGAGTTGCCTGTGAAATCGCTCCACTAATCCATTGGAGGCGGGGTGGTATGGTGTTGTGTGAATCCTGTGGCTGCCTAGTAAGGCTGTCAATTCACTAAATAATTTGGACTCGAATTGCGTGCCCTGGTCGGTTGTGATTCTTAGAGGTACGCCAAATCTGGAGATATATTCTCTGAAAAATATTCTGGCCACCGTGTTGGCTGTTATGTTCCGCAGAGGGTAAGCTTCCGGCCACCTAGTAAAACGGTCTACAATTGTCAAGACGTATGAGTATCCGTTTGAAATAGGTAGCGGCCCGACTAGGTCCATGTGTATGTGCTCGAATCTAACCTTCGGTAGCTCAAAATTTCCCACCGGAGTTTTCGTTTGTCGGAGTATCTTAGACTTTTGGCACGGCTGACATGTCTTGGTCCACTCCTTTATATCATTACGCATTTTGGGCCAAAAGTACCTTTCGGTTATCATCTTTCTTGTGCTTCGGATTCCGGGGTGTGACATTGTATGTAGGGAGTTAAACACTGAGCGTCGCAGCGTTTCGGGAACGTAGGGTCTCACCTTATCGTTGGCAACGTCGCACCATAAGGGTTGATCCAGTGTTGGAAAATGCTTTCTTTCCAATTTGAAAAAGGATTTTTCGGTTTTCTCTGATGGTGACAATAGCTTCTGGATATTCTCATCGGCTTTTTGAGCATTGTACAGGTTCTCCAAATTTAGTTTGGGGATGTCAGACGCACAAACTTCGTCATCGGTGGTACGCGATAAGCAATCTGCGACCACGTTATTGTTACCTTTTACAAATTGGATATCGTGTGTGAACTGGCCAATAAAGTCTAAATGTCGAATTTGTCTCGGACTCCTCTCCGTTTTAGTATGTAGAGCATGAGTCAATGGTTTATGATCTGTAAAAACTTTGAATGAACGGCCTTCCAAACGGTAACGTAAATGCTTGATAGAGAGATATATCGCTAAAAGCTCCCTGTCGAACGCCGAGTACTTTTGCTCGGCGGGATTTAATTTTTTTGAGTGAAAAGCGAGTGGTTCCCAGGTTGTTCCATTGAATTGTTCTAATACGCTACCAATTGCGAGGTTCGATGCGTCTGTAGTAAGTTTTAATTCCGGATTCTCTAGAGGGTGCATTAGTAAGGTCGACGTGGCAAGCGCTGTTTTGATTTTCTGAAATGCTTCCTCGCAGTCCTGTGACCACAAAACTTCCTTGCTTTTTCCTTTTTTGTTACCCATTGTTTTAATATGACTATGTATAGGTGCCAGAAGGAATATCCCTGCAAAAAAATTACCGGGTAACTCCGCCGGAGCTCCACCGTAGCATTACCCGGTAATCTTTCAGTTAAAACGTATAGGCCTCGGGACAAAAATTAACTTATATACTTCGTATCGGTGTGCATACGTGTGATTCGCTACCTCTATCTCCATCTCTTTCACTCCTAGTTAATGGTACCCGGTAGCTAGCCGGTAAATTAACCCAATCGCATAGTGCAAATTACAAAGCGAGGCCAGTACGATTTAACGGGTTTACGCGAAAATTTGATGTCACATAAGACTAGAAACGGGCCATGTACTCCAAAGTTTAAATGTATCGCATACAATTAAACAATTTTGATGTCAGGGTGTTGGAGTTAATGCATGTGTTTGTACTTTCGGTAGCGCTTTCTTGCAGGGAATGCCATTCTCGGGATAAAGCGGTGGTAGTAGTTCACCATACCGAGGAACCTTTGTACCTGTTTCATAGCAGTGGGCTTTGGAAAGTCCTTTATACATCTAACACGGTCGTCTGATGGTTGAATGCCGTGACCATTGATTTTGTGCCCTAAAAAATCTAGTTCACTAACTCCGAATACGCATTTTGTGGGTTTTATGTTTAGACCGAATTCAGTGAGTTTTTCAAAAAGCTGTGTTAAGTGTTGCAAATGCTCTGAGTCGTTCTTGCTCATTACCAAAATGTCGTCAATATAAACGAAGACGAAGTCTAGGTTATTGACAACTTCGTTCATAGAGCGTTGGAATGTTTGAGCAGCATTTCGCAACCCGAAAGGCATGCGGGTAAACTCAAACATTCCGAACGGCGTTGTTATGGCTGTCTTTTCTACGTCGTCTTCCGCAACTGGAATGTGGTGGTATGCTCTGACCAAGTCGATTTTGGAAAATACCGAGCAACCATACTTAGCCGTAGCGAAAAACTCTGTATGTGTGGGATTGGGTACCGATCGGGTATGGTTACGGCATTCAAACGCCGGTAATCGCCGCAAGGACGCCAATCATCTGGATCTCTTTTAGGTACCAAGTGTAATGGCGAGGAATTCGGGGAAGACGAAGGGCGACATATTCCCAGGTGTTGCATTATGCGAAATTCTTCATGGGCAATCTTGTATCTTGGTAGATCCAATCGTCTTGGCCTCGAAACTGGTAAGTGTCCATTAGTCAAAATATTGTTACATGTAAACCTGGCAACCGCGCAACAGCGCAACTTGATCGTTTCACATAATGGAAACATCAACAACCGAATACCTAAGCTGCAAAGTAACCCAATCAAAAGCCTAGTAAATAAGGAGAGCGAAACAACACGACTATATTTCCCCTCTAATCGAATGCGCTCGAATGTATTAGAACAGCCTAGAAGATCACATGGAATGCTCTCAAGCTTTCCAGAATATTCTACACACACCACCGAAAGAAGATTCAAGAACAGTCTCGATTACAATCAAGTAGTATAAAAGCAGATGAAGCTTTCAGCGAGGGACATATTAATTTTTATTACGTCGACTGTGACAGCCAGCGTGTATACGCGACCGTGTTGGTAGAGAGCGAAGTGATCGAGTCAAGCGATATATGGAATAAGCGGGCAGTGCTGCCATACAGTACGAATTATTGTGCGATTATAATTCTGTGAATTAAAAGTGCGGATAAATAAATTATCACTTATTTTATTTTAACCGAATTGTGTTTTACTTGAAATCCCGGCGAACCCCTAGCTCGCAACAATATGGTGAACGACTTTGTGTTTCGTTGGTAGCGAATAATCCGGAGCCTGCAATAAGCTTGGAAAATCTTTAAGTAGATTTCCATAAACATTTTCTAATACATTTATGCGCGGGGATTGTTCAGCAGAGCTCTTTGATAAGACATTAACAGTAAGAGTAGTAGAGGAGTCAAGCAATCTTTTTTGTCTGACGTCTACTAGCAAACCATATTTATTTAAGAAATCGGCCCCTAAAATCGCTTTGTTAACCTCTGCTAAAATAAATGGGTAAGTAAATGAACGACGTAGACCCAAGTTTAGGTCCAAAAGTTTAATTCCATACGTTTTGATTTGAGTCCCGTTCGCAGCCCATAGATTTAACTCTGGATTGATACGACATTCCTTAGGGAAGTAAGTATGAGGTATCACCGAAACCTCCGCCCCAGTATCTATTAGAAATTCAATTTTATTTTTTTTGCAAGTTGTGAAAAGGCGGCGAGTGGAGTGTAAAGCTATCCGGGTGTTTGCCGCATTAACGTCCGGATTTTTTAGTTTTTTTTAGAGAAGGAACTATGAAATTTGCATGGGCTTACACACTTTGTTGATTGCTGTTTAAGCTTTTGGTGGTACCAACAAATTTTTTCTGTCTCAGGACTTTTGTATCGAGGGCTTGTCTTCCGTCTATTTTCGATAGAAGTCGATTTAGTGCACCCTCTTGATAGCAAGCTCCTCATGGACTCGTTGAGTCGTTCGATCTCCAGCTTAATGCTAGCTAATTCAGAATTCTGAGATTCTATGGGTGGAGCAATTGTGGCGTTAATGGGTGATACAATCGGAGAGGTGCTCTGTGTAACTTCCCAAACCTTGTCTGCTAATTCGAGTCGGTTTTCTAAATTTTGATTAGCAGCTACTGCTAGTGGTATCGCAACCGCTGAAGGAAGCTTACGCAACCATAACGAGTCAATTAATTGTTCACTAACTGTCATGGAGGATGAAAGTGAAATCATATGCCGATACAACTGAGATGGTTTTCGATCTCCTAGCTCCTCAGACGACAAGAGCCCGTCCAAGCGTTTCTGTTCCGAAATGGAAAGACGTTTTATTAATTGATTTTTTAAAGTTTCGTACTTTCCCTCGGGAGGTGGTTTATGAATTATGTCGATAATCGAATTTATAGCGTCTGCGGGCAGTGTAGATAGTACATGGCAATATTTCGAATCGTCTTTCGTAATTTTTCTAATTCGAAACTGAGCTTCAGCGGTAATAAACCACGCTTCAGGAGCATTTTCCCAGAACGGTGGGAGTTTAATTGAAGCCAATTGTTCTTCGCCTTTGGTCGGCGGTTTTTGTTCAAGGTTTTTTTCCGCGCCCTGTTGTTGTTCTTCTTTAGCAACTATAACGTGGTAATTTTCCATTGTGTCAAAAATATTATCGAAACGAAATTCACTTGAAGGAAATTAAGAATCTAGTGGATCGTGGGTTTCTATTATTGTCTACTATATTTATTAGATTATTATTCGACTATGTACTTCTAATTTAGTGTATACCGAAATGTACTGGGCTTTTAACTGTTTTAATATTTCAAATTTGTATTATTCGAATCGTGTACCTTCTACCGGGAAGAATCTTGGTTTGCACTTTTATGTATGTATATGTATATATATAAAAAAAAATTTTATTTTAGCAAATTAGCGCTCGATATTTAAAACATTCAGTTAGTTAACACTATTACCGTTTTTATGGAATAAATGCAAACATTTTACTACCCGAATCCATAGCCTCCTAATACACGACAAACTTGGGTATTTCGCACGATAAACTATTTAGAAATTTTTTTGAAAAACACAATAAGCACCTCGACTTTCTCACTTTGCTTGACATTTACACTTGAGAGTTAAAAAAAATATTTATTTGATAGTATATAATAAAAATGTAATCTAATAAAATTCTGGTATGTCGATGTGAAAAATAGGCAAAGTATACCAAATATATTCATTTAATGTAAATTTAAAATACTTATTTTGTTGATGTGGAACTGTGTTAACGGTGATGCGTCTTTTTCGATTTGGCTGCTTTCGGGCGGCTTTCTTTTGATGAATCGTTGTAGTGTCCCGCGAAGAAATTGTTGTGGCTAACTCAATGTATGATTGAATGGTCCCAAAAACCAATTATAACGTGTATGATGGCTCTATCCGTATATCTAGGCTCATGTACTTGTATGTACTCCTCGTAGATCCCGATCTGAGTGTTTTTGATAAACGATCCGTTGTCTTCGATGATTTTAAACGTTTTAGACTCTCATGGTTTTGTGGTTTACAATTACATGTATTGTAAAATTGTTCGAAGAGGTCACCAATTGTGGAGATTGCTATCAACCACCACTATATTGTCTATACAGCCTACTTGGGTGAGTAGGTACTACGAGGATAGGAATTGGGAGTTAGAGGTATCGAATGAGAAAACGTCCACCTCGGACAGTGTCTGTTTTAAAAAAAAGTTTTTATTCTAAGTACCTTACGACTAACCTAATTCTACCGTTAAAACTAGTTTGTTAATATAATTCATTATGTACATTAAATGATGCTGTAAGCGAAGTGAGATGACTTGTGCATTATGTACTCTGTACCTACTGCAATAGTTGGTATGGATTTACATTCGCTACATGACCGACTACGGTGAAGGCTTGTATCTCGCGCGATTTTTTTTCGATCAGAGGCAGGGGATACGCATCTTTGACCGTTACGGAGTTAATCTTGCGTGCGTCCCAACATAATCTAACTTTCCCTGGCTTACGAACAAATGTGACTGGCGAACTCTATGGGCTATGGCTTTCCTCTATCACCCCTAATGTAAACATTCTCTCTATTTCCCCATCGAGGAGCTTTTGGATGATGGGTGAAACCGGGTAATGTCGCTGCTTAACAGGTGAGCTATTTCCCACATCGATAGAATGTTCAATCAAGTGTGTTCTTCCCAATCCTTCTTCAATAGATGAAGGGAAACGACTACGCACTTTATTCAAAAGCGTCTATTCGCTTTCACGTAATTCACTTAAATTCATTCAAACACGGTGCGATTCCAAATTTGCCCAAAAATCGATGCCCAAATACAGAGGCTGCGACAACGACGAAACAACTAACAGGGATATCTTTTTCGTTCTAGACTCAAATTTTACGGAGCAGACCAGTGTCCCGAGAACTGGTTGTACCTGCCCATTAGCTGTTGATATATTCACTTTGATTGACTTAAAACTCAGCCCAATCTGTTTTAAAAATTGTTCAGCCCCTCTACCAAGTATACTGCAATTTGCTCCACTATCTAGCAAACCCTTAATTTTATGGCCACGAATGGAAACTGTAGCATACGGACGATCGTCAACTTCAGTTGATACCCGAGTGGAGGCTACAGTTTTTTAAAATAATTTACGTTTGCAAAAATAATTGTCCGTTCTAAGGTAAAATTTCTTCGTATTTTCGGAATTTATTGGCGTTGATATAATTCGGGATCGGTATTTGTGGCCACATCCTAGCGTGGGGTTAAATGAGCCTTCAAGTGTAACATCCCCGGAGTATTTACACGGCTCCTCCCGTTTCCTGAGTTACACGAAATGCATGATGGTTTATAAGTATTTAAACGCCCACTCCCGTAACAGAAAATTTTGCTTTCGCCTACGCATTCTTTATAAGAGTGACCGGGTTGACGACAATTCCAACAGTCTTTTCCCATAAAAGAATGAGTGGTTTGATCTCTAAGGCCGCGGTCCGAATTACACTCACAGTGCTTACATTACCAACAGTGCTTACAGTCGGTCTGAATTGTATGCACGCTTACGACGCATATAATTCGAACCGATCGTGTGCACACAGTGTACTCACAGTGCCTATCCTCAGAACCGTGAGCAGGGTAAGCGCCAGAAAATAACCCCTCCATGCAAATTGTATGCATCGTGAGCGCAATTCGGACCGGTTGTAAGTGTGCTAAAAGCGCAGAAAGCGTAATTCGGACCGCGGCCTAAATGGATTACTGCGTGGTGCACCTTGCGATTGAATTTTTTTACGAGATATTTCGTCAACGGCTAACGAAGATGGATCTTCCCATTGTACTGCCTCATTCACGGTAATATAAGACTTCCTGATATTAGGATCCTTAGTGATCCTGTGTTGAGATCGTTCGATATGTTTACAAGCGCGAATAAGGTCTTCACGCGAAGTTATGGACTGCCACAATAACTCTAGTTGAAAATCATTGTTTAATCCTTGCTTCACTAGTTGAACCAATCATGGTTCCGATATTTTCTGTTGCATTCGAGAAGCCAATGCTGTCATTTCGAGTAAATATTCTGTAAAGGACTCATTGCTTTCTTGCTTCCTTGAGCATAGGTTTAGGTTTAGGTTTAAGAAGGAGCGCAGCACTAAAACCACCACGCTCACTAGGCGCCAAACGGGCCCATTGCAATCCCTTCAGGTCCTCGTGGGCTATTCCATCACCTCAGAAACACTCCAATTCCCTGCAGAACCTGACTAATTTGTCATACCCTAACGACCTCAAATCCTCTATGCTCTCGAAGAAAAGGCTACCCAACCACTTCAGACGCCTCCTAGCGATCCCCGGGCATTCACACAGAATGTGAGTACTGTCCTCCACAGCATACAGATCATGGCAGAACCTACACATGTCCGATTCCGCAATCCCTAGCCGCATAGCGTGTTTCCTCAGCATACAGTGCCCCGTTAGTGCCCCGACGAGCAGTCGCAGTTTTCCTCTATCCCAAGTCAATATATACTTAGTCTTTTGACTATCCAGCTCAGGCCACAGGGATCTAGAAATCCTGCAGCTTGCCAGCCCTGCCCACCTAGAGTTGGCTGTCTTTTTAGATCGCTCACTAATTTGCGCTTTGATGCCGCATATTGGTGGACAAACATCCTCCTCAACCCTGCAATTCGATGCCGATCCCGATCTCGCAAGCTCGTCCGCTCTTTCGTTCCCTAAAATATTACTATGCCCTGGCACACAGCAAATCTGTACTTTGTTCTAACTACAAAGTACCTTTAGCACTTCTCGACAGCGCTTTACTAACTGGGATTTAATGGTGACAATGTAGAGTGAAATATTCTGATCGCATATCTCCCCCATTAACAGGATGTTTGATGCCTGCAACACCGCCAGAATTTCCGCTTGGAATACGCTGCACATATCTGGCAGCTTAAACGACTTCCCTACACTCAGCTGCTCAGAGAAGACGCCTGCGCCAGTGCCGCATTCCATTTTCGATCCATCCGTATATATGGAGATTTCCCCTTCACGTAGTACCCTATTGTTCTCCCAGTCCACTCTACTAGGATACACAACTTCGTATGGCGTCACAAAATCCATCCCTGGAATTAAGTAGTCCGTACTAATATCCGCCGGGCTTCCCAGAAATTCGCCGAGAATTGAACTATGCCCTTTTGAACTCCGCTTAAAAAGTGCACAGTTCGATAGCCTAACTGCTGTATTTGCCGCTACCTGTTTCACAAAGATATCCACTGGTAATAGATGCATAAACACCTCCAGTAGGCGTTGTGCAAAGGGCTCCCGTGATCATAGCACAGGCAGTCCGTTGCACTCTTCCTAGTTCCCTAAGATTGTACTCTTTATCCATGGCTTTCCACCATACCACCCCATAGGTCAGAATAGGTCTCACAACCGCCGTGTACAACCAGTGTACTATATGTGGTTTGAGACCCCAGCTTTTGCCCACGGTCTGCTTGCACGCGAAAAGCGCGTTATTTGCCTTCTTAATGCGCTCCTGAATATTCAATTTCCAGCTGAGCTTCCTATCCAGAATTAGACCCAGGTATTTAGCTTGTTCCGATGGTCTAAGCTACACGCCTTCGAGCTTCGGCAGCCTAAATGCCGGAATTCTATGCTTCCTTGTAAATAGCACCAATTCAGTTTTAGAAGCATTCACCCCCAGGCCGCATCTTCCAGCCCACCGGCTGAGTGTGCGGAGTGCAGATTCCAAAATGCTCGACAGCGTATCCAAAAACTTGCCCTTGGCAATTACCACAATGTCGTCTGCATATGCCACGACCTTTATTCCCTGCTTTTCAATTTCCAGGAGAACCTCGTTCACAACGAGGAGCCAAAGAAGGGGCGATATCACCCCCCCCCCCCCCTGAGGAGTTCCCCTCGAGGCCTGTCTTATAACATTGCCTTGCCCCATATTAGCACTGGCGATTCTGGTATTCAGAAGAGTCGTTAGCCATCTTGTCAATACCTCCTCCAATCCTATGCTATACAACGCCGCCCTAATTGCTTCCACTGTCACGTTGTTGAAAGCCCCTTCAATATCCAGAAAAGCTGCTAAAGCAAATTCCTTATACTCCAGACTAGATTCTACAGACCCCACTACCTCATGCAGGGCTGTGTCTACAGATTTTCCTCTCATGTAAGCATGCTGTGCGCCTGACAGCATCCTGTTTCCACATAGATTCCGAATATGCGTTTCCAAAAGCCTCTCAAGTACCTTGAGCAAAAAGGACGATAGACTGATGGGTCGAAAGTCCTTTGTTGTTGTGTGGCTGGGTCTGCCAGCTTTCGGGATAAAAACGACACGCGCCTCCCGCCAGGCATATGGGACGTACCCCACCGACAGGCAGCTCCAATAAATAGTGCTTAGCCAATTTCGGATTGCCACAGATGCTCTTTGTAGCATGATTGGCCTGATGCCATCTGATCCTGGTGATTTATAGGGAGCAAAAGTTCCTATAGCCCATTTGATCCTTTCCTCACCTAGTAGTTTGACCATCCCTTCTGGAACAATCTCATGATTTGCCAATGAAGCTCCATTTCCCGTAGGGTGCCCATCCAGCGATGTGCTTCCAGGGAAGTGAGTGGACATCAAAAGCTCTAGCGTCTCTTGACTAGTTTCCACCCATGTTCCGTCGCTCCGCCTAATGTAGCTCGGAGTACATGGCTCCTTGAAAAGTAATTTCCGTAGCCTAGACGCCTCGCGGCTTCCGCTAATATATTCGCAGAAACCTTTCCACGACTCCCTTTTACGCTTATTAATTTCATACTTAAACACTCTGAGACTGGCTTTGTACCTGTCCCAGTCCGCCACATTTCCGTCTCGTTTTGCCCTAAAGCAAGCTTCTGAAAGTTGAGGTGTGGGGAATTTAAAGAAGACAACTAAAATAAAAGTTTTTGCATTTTATTCATTCATTATTTCTACAAAGCTTATTTGTAGAAATCCACCTCGCGTTTCATCCTTCGCGCTGAACACAAAATAATTGTTTGTGTTTAGATTTAGCTCGTTCACCTGCTTCTGGGTTCGTATACTGGTTGCAAAGCGCTGAGGTAGGAAGTATTTCATTATAGATAACTCAACGCAGGTCTAGGGGCTCCACCTTTTTTATAGATATCTAATTAAAACATTCACATGACATCTAAATATAAGCCATATCAAGTACATGTGACCTTCGCAATTCATCTATTACTTATGGTTTCTAATTATAGATAATTCGATGTCTATAAGTAAAATGCCTGCATATTTATAGATAACTCGTTCACTACAGACGATCTTCACTTTTTGTATTATAGTTTTTGTAATGAGAAGCAATTAATTACACAAATTATAAAATTTGCAACTTTGTATGTTGCATTTTAGCCAAATACCTATGATAATCTAATTAAGGTATGTGCAAGTGGGCAAATCTAAGTATAAATATCCCAATAAGTTCTGTGAAAAATCACACTCGAGCTCGACTAGCTGGAAGAAATGTAAGTAGGTACTACTTTTTAGTCTAATAATGTCTAATCACCTTTTTATAGATTTTTTTTTTCTGATTGCACCAGAGGTATGGAGAAGAGATATATTCATCAGGTTGTAAGAATTCTTCTTGATGCAGACAAAGCCTGTCCAGTCAGTACCGTCAACCTGGAGGACAAAACCTAAACCATCAGTGCCACTGACTCAAGGAGATCATACTTTGGAGAAAATCCGTGGATCACGCCGTGGGGCTACACCAAGAAGTAAATCTAGGTTGAGCATTCCTCCTAAAAGTGCATGTTGGGTTAATACGCAAAACCCTAGATTGAAGCCTGAACTGGTTAGAATTGAAGAATATCATAGTAAAAGAAGTCACGAAAATAAGTAATTTACAGGTTCATTTCTGTAGTATGTCTTCATTAACTTTCAAACTTAAATTGAAAGATTTTTTCTGCATTTGTGAAAATAAGTAAAAGATTTTTTACACCAATAGTCCTATTAAATTTGTAACAACAGAAAAATGAATGCTTGCGATATTATTAAGTATTTAGAATCTAGTTTAAATTTAGGTTCGGAATTATTTTTAAGTAGTTAGTTTAAGTATTTTAATTAAGCAGTTAAAAAATAGTAAGACTAAGTTTTTTTCGCGAGCATTTGATATTTCATTTTCAAATGATGTACTGAAAATGACTCTTGACTTTATTGACGATGAAGATGAAGACAACTCTTCGACGGAAAGGGTCTCTCAACAAAATGTTCCAAGTAATAATGATTTACTTCAAGGCTATGCAGAGGTGCCTAAAATCACACGTGTAGAAACGAACTCTGACCAGCACGATCAACCGATTGAAAAAGTTATTCAACATGGTAGTGGTTTAAATCAGGGTTATGAAGTACTGTCTAAAAACACGTTTTTTTTTAAAAAGTTTCACATGGAGGGTTTCAAAATTAGCTTTCGCTTGCATGAGTCTGATATTATATTATTCCGTTGAAAGGACTAGAAAAGGCATTTGATAATATCATCAAAGAGGTAATTGCAAGTTCGAGTCGGGGAAGTAAAATCAGTTTCATAATTACCCTGCCAAATTCGCCTCATATAAAACCAATATGGTGTAGTTTGCGATCTGTTGGAGATGTGAACGGTGAATATATCCTGGGATTGATTGCTAATGTAAATCAATCTAATAGTGCTTTTCTCTCCGATGAAATCATGGAGCTCAATGCAATTACAGTATAATCTCGATAATTCGTATCACGTTAATTCGTAAATCCCGCTAATTTGAAATAAACTGCTGGTCCCTTGGAAAAATCGCGGTTATTCGTAAAAATACAATGCATTTTGGTCCCCTCGGTAATTCGTAATGATTTTCGTACCCGAGGCCAATTAAACGTCTTATAATTCGTAAGTCGCTGTTAACAATCCCGTTTATTCGGAAAAAAATTTCGCTTTCCCACTCATCAATTGTTTGTTTAAAATTTGTTCTGTTTACATTATTCAGTTCAGTATGGGTTCGCCATGAGTACAAAAAGGAAGCATAAGTGTCTTTCCGTTTGCGAAAAAAAGGAAATTGTAAAAGCAGTTGCCGAAGGCCAAAAAAAAGTTGATGTGGCCAAACGATTTAATATTCCTCCGTCTACACTTACGTCAATTTTACAAAAGAAGGAGATCATCGCTGGACTACCTTCAAGCAGTTAAATCGAACGGCAGAAAAGCGGTGACTTTCCTGAACTTGAGCGTTCACATGTCATTTGGTTTGTAAAAGCAGTTGCCGAAGGCCAAAACAAAGTTGATGTGGCCAAACGATTTAATATTCCTCCGTCTACACTTACGTCAATTTTACAAAAGAAGGAGATCATCGCTGGACTACCTTCAAGCAGTTAAATCGAACGGCAGAAAAGCGGTGACTTTCCTGAACTTGAGCGTTCACATGTCATTTGGTTTGTAAAAGCAGTTGCCGAAGGCCAAAACAAAGTTGATGTGGCCAAACGATTTAATATTCCTCCGTCTACACTTACGTCAATTTTACAAAAGAAGGAGATCATCGCTGGACTACCTTCAAGCAGTTAAATCGAACGGCAGAAAAGCAGTGACTTTCCTGAACTTGAGCGTTCACATGTCATTTGGTTTTCATAGTGCCGACAATCAAATGTACCCGTGGGTGGAGTGATGATGAGGGAAAAGGCCAAATATTTTGGAGAGAGATTGGGTATTCAAAATTTCTGAGTGAGTGATGGATGGTTTGACCGTTTTAAAAAAAGACACAACATTACTTTTTTTTTCCACTTGAAGTTTTTTTTATCAAGGATAACAAAGTACATTATATTAGTATATTTTAATTTATGTTTTTCCTTTTTCATTGAACGTGTGTATTTTGTATTGTACATATGTATGTATATAGAATTTCAATAAAAACCGATAGTCCCGTTAATCTGAATTTTTCGATTTTTTAACAATCAATAATTCGTAATCCCGCTCTTTCGAAAATCTCGATAATTCGTAATAAACCTTTGGTCCCTTGGCATTACGAATTATCGGGATTGGACTGTATTATCATTTTCCCCTATGGTGGTGGTCGTGTAAATAATTCGACTACAAGTGATCAGGATTTTTTAGTTAGAAAATATAGTGTGATAGATGCAGGTCAGGGTGTTGAAGCTAATTCTCTACCCCGAGCCATTTGTCTTGGCATAGAATTGCACATCCGTGATAGTACTTTTTATATGTATTCCTCTTTTATAATAGGGCTAGAAAAAAAAGCAAAGACTTTATGTGAACTGGCGAATTTTATCGTCGGCTCAGAAGGTTGTTATTTAACGGATCTTTACAATTTTCAAAGGTTTTTAAAAGACTTTCAACTTGTAGTGTTTGGTGATATGAACGATTCAAACTCCATCATTTTTAAACAATCAATAAGAAACATATCAGCGAGGAAAATTTATTTATATTACAGTAAAAATCTTAAACACTTCTACGTGATTAAATCGTTAAAGGCTTTTTTCAATAAACCCTATGCATGCCGTTACTGCGATAAGGTGATGTACAGAGAAGTGCATAAATGCAGAATGAAGTGTTCTTATTGCATTTCCTACCCACCATGTGATTTTGTGAAGCATATGGTTAGGTGTGAGACTTGTAATCGCTCTTTCAAGGGTGAAGTGTGCTACCTAAATCATCTGCGTAATAAAATTAAAACAAAAACCGTGTGTGAAACTTTCAAAATATGTAGATTATGTTTGAAATTTCTTAATCTAAAAAATATTGTCCGATATGTTATAAAATTACTCCTAAAGATCATTTATGTTATATTAAACCACATAAAGGGAGACCAAATACTAAGTATCTAATAATATTCTTTGACTGTGAAAGCACTCAGAATACTGTTTATGAGGATTCACCTACCTCATACCTTCACGTTGTGAACTTGATAGTTGCACAACACATATGTTATAGCTGTTTTAAAGAACCACATATAAATATTATATGTGAAGTATGTGGAGTTAGAGAGCACGTGTTTGAGCATGATGGTAACGTGAATGTAGTCAGACAATTTCTAAATTATTGTTTGATGGCTCGCCGAGAAATTGCTAATGTCTTCTGCATAGCACATAATTTACAAGGTTACGATGGTCACTTTATAATTTCTGAGCTATTAGCCATGAAAGTAAAGATTGACCCAATAATGAACGGAACCAAAATAATGAGATTAACCTGTGGAAAAGTATCGTTTATTGACTCCCTAAATTTCTTAGCATTTCCTCTCGCGAAATTTCCCAGCGTTTTTGATATTAAGGAATATGAGAAGGGCTACTATCCTAATTTTTTTAATACAGTTGAAAACTTAGACTGTATAGGACCATATCCACCACCAGACCTTTATGGTTATAGTTCTATGAAAGTTAAGGAGAGAGACACATTCTTAAAATGGTATAGCGATGCATCGCAGAAAATGTTTGATAACAGGAAAGAAATACTGTTGTATTGTAAAAACGATGTTAATATCCTTCGAGAGGGTTGTACACGGTTCATGTACGAATTCTTAAAAATAACTAAAGTAAATCCCCTAATTGGAAGTTTAACCATTGCGTCAGCTTGTATGCTCTCTTTTCGGAAAAACTTCCTTCAACAAAACGTTTTGGGTGTGATGCCAAGAAATGGATACTTTAAATCTCAAAACCAGTCCATCATAGCACACGAATGGCTTGCGTGGGAGAGTTTAAAGATAAAGGATAGAATTATTTCCGCCGCAAATAATGGGGAAGTTGGGTTAGAGAGAGGTGGGTTGATGGTAGACGGGTTTAACTTTAAATTAAATAGAGTGTACGAGTTTTTTCGATGTTTTTTTCATGGATGTGTTGTAACTGTAATTTTAAAATGTTGTAACTGAAATATTATTTGAATTTGAATTTGAATTTTGTTTGTTTGTTTTCACCACTGACATAAACTGTAAGATGGCAGCACTGACATTAAAAGAGAAAATAGTTTGAGTTCTGTTTAAGCTTTAGCCGAAGTCGGTCGTGTATACGCATCAAGTCGAAAAGAATAAAGATTAAATTTATAAAAACGCTCGGATATTGTTATTTCTTGACAAATGGTAAATTGAAGTTTAAAATAAGCCCAAAAGCTTGTGTTTTTTCTACAGATGTAAAGATTGTTTCAGAATGGAAGAGAGTTCAGACATTTCAAGTAGAGGTTGTGGGTTTGAAACCATATCTCAGCGTTTTGAAAGTACTGAGCAGAGAATTGAGTTAATTAAAAGTAACGGATACGCACTCATTTTTATCTGGGAATGTGAATTCAAACAAATCTTAAAAAATAATCCTGTACTAGATAAAAAGTTGAATGCACTTGTTCAAGACATTTTGCCACCACTCAATCCACGTAATGCTATTTTTGGAGAGCGTACCGAGGTGTTCAAAATGCATCACGTCATTGGAGAGAATGAGGTTTATTAGCTTATATCCATACATAAATAAATATTCTCCGTATCCCACAGGGCATCCAGAAATTTTCCGTGGCATAGACATGCCTCCGATATGTGAAATTCTTTCAATGCATGGTTTTATCACATGTACACGTATTTCGCATTATGTCGGAAATGCGCCGAGATGAATAGAGCTTCTGCCTGTATTCATTCAGAGGATGAAAGACAACTTTCCGGTACATGGGTTATACCTGAAGTATCGTTGGCTGTAAAAAAAGGTTATGAAAAAAGGTTATAAGATTTTAAAAGTGCATGAGGTTTGGAAATATAGCCACACTCAATATGAATCCGTTTCAAAAACTGGTGGTCTTTTCACAAAATATGTAAACACATTTCTAAAAATTAAACAAGAAGCAAGTGGATGGGGCTCCGAATACACAACTGAAGCTGAAAGGGAAAGTTTTTTGAAGACCTATCAAATGAGAGAGGACATTATTCTTGATAGAGATCGAATGGAAAAGAATTCGGGTAGACGTAACACTGCTAGAATTTGTTTAAACTCTCTATGGGGGAAGTTTGCTCAAAGAGAAGATAAAACTTTTACCAAAGTATTTAATGATTTTAGAAAATTTTGTAGTTTTACTGAATCCCCCGGAATCGAAATTTGTTCGATACTTCCTATCAATGAAAACACCGTCTGGGTTAATTGGAAATACATAGCAGAAAATTCGAATATGTTACCGCATGTGAACATTCCAATCGCTGCATATACAACTGCATTTGCGAGAATTAAACTTTACCATGCAATGGAGACAGTCGGGAAGGCAATTCTCTACTGCGATACTGACAGCTTGATTTTTGTAGATAATAAGTTAAGTCCTCTTTCTTTTGCTATGTCTGACTTTTTAGGTGACCTAACAAATGAGATTGAGTCTTTCGGAGCTGAGGCCTTCATCTCTGAGTTTGTAAGTACAGGTCCAAAAAGTTATGGACTTAAAGTAGAAACCGATAGGGGCAAAGAATACATTATTAAGTGCAAGGGAGTGACACTTAATTTTGAGAGTTCTAAGATCGTCAACTTTGAACGCCTAAGATCCTTAGTAATTGGCGATGGGGAGGATCGTGTTTGTATAGAGAATAAAAGCAAAATTAAGAGGAAAGGTCCGGGAGTTGTCATTTCTTCAACAGAGAAAAAACATTTACAGAGAGTAGTAACAGATGGGAATTTTTCACATCCATACGGCTACAAGAAGATAAGACTAAGTAATTTGAAAGAATTGTAAAAAAATATTATTATTTGTATTTTTTTATTTGTATGTAAGTTTATAATTGTATTTAAGAAAAGTAGTTAATAACATAAAATTTACCTTTTATAACGTTTCTGAAAAATATAAATAATCTATGTGAAAACCTTCTCTTCTTTTTATTCAACACGGTACTGTATCAATATTCACCTACAAATGTTAATAAATGGATTCATTAAATAAAAAGATGATGTGTTTTTTCTTTTTCTTATTTTTATTACGAAACCGTTACACTAAATATAATATTAATCTTACAAAAGATAGGAAGCTCGTAAAAAAGTCGAGAGTAATTTATGTGAATATAAGAGCTGCGGACTGGTATGAAAAAGTCCTCAGTTGACAGCTTGAATACATCCTTCTGCTTGCATCTGTCAGCATATAGTTTGTAGTATTCCTTAACACTTTCCGAAGCGCTGTTATTATGAAGCATGACGATATTGAAGAATTCCATCATCTCAAACAAACGGAATAGCTCGAGATGTTTCACTTTGATACTTTCTTGACATACAGGTATTCTGTAAACCTTCTGCAAACCAAGCTGATTATCCGGTATTTCCTCGCCAACTTCATTCTTCAACTGTTTGAGGTAATTGAAGAGTGAAATCCAACCGGTGTATCCTGCCGATACAGGGAAGCGTCCTGGATAACTAAAAATTATTTTCACCTCAAACGTGAACGGATCGAATCCAAGAACAACCTTTTGATTTTGAGAATCATCCAGATGGTAGGTATAGTTCAGTAGAGCGTTTTCCCCGCGAATTACTGATTTTTTTTCTCTTGTGAGATTCGTTATTAGCATTTTCACAGAGATTGACTGGTTTTTTCCTTTTGCTAGACTTGTTACACTCTAACTTTATATTATCTGACAGCATATTCACTAAAAGAACTTAAAATGAAAACTGAAATGTTTTTGTTCACTTACATTTCTTCCAACTAGTCGAGTTCGAGTGTGATTTTTCACAGAACTTATTGGGATATTTATACTTAAATTTGCCCACTTGCACATACCTTAATTAGATTATCATAGGTATTTGGCTAAAATGCAACATACAAAGTTGCAAATTTTATAATTTGTGTAATTAATTGCTTCTCATTACAAAAACTATAATACAAAAAGTGAAGGTCGTCTGTAGTGAACGAGTTACCTATAAATATGCAGGCATTTTACTTATAGACATCGAATTATCTATAATTAGAAACCATAAGTAATAGATGAATTGCGAAGGTCACATGTACTTAGGTTAGGTTAGATTGAGAAGGGTGGACTAAAGCAATGTGCCCCAGTCCATCACGAGAGATCACTGTGGATCCATTGTGCTCCCCTCGTATAAAAACCGGGCTCTATACTACTGATTCCAAATATTGCTCTTCCTTATGAAGAGAGTAGTTCTCCATAAAGGAATCATCGCAAGTTCTGATAGATCGGTTAAGGAGAATTTCCCCAAGTACCGATGCCTGGTGCGCGCCAGACTATCACATTCACACACTAGATGCTCCAGTGTTGGCTCAACATTCTCGTCACCACAGCGACACAGGTCAGCCATGGGTATTCCCAGCCTTTCTCCATGCCTTCCAAAGGGACAGTGTCCCGTTAGGACCCCTATAAGTTGTCTGCAAATGTCCCTGCCCAGAGACAAAATGAAGCTAGAGTTCCTCCTATCAAGTTTCGGTCAGCAGATTCTTGTTTGCCGGCATCCCGAGAGATTCACCCCTTCAGGTTATTATTCATACCCACCATCTGCAATATTCTTTTACATTCTCCCACAAGCCTGGATTTAGTAATGTGCGCCTCAACAGCCTTGATGGCAGCTTGGCTGTCAACATAAATAGTTATTGTACCATTCACGCACTGTTTTCGCACAATCAACTCCGCTGCTTTTGTCAGCGCAAAAAACTCGGCCTGAAACACGCTCGAGCTATCCGGTAGCCTGAACGATTCCATAATGCCAAGGTCACAAGAGTACACTCCCGCGCCCGTTCCGCTTTCCGTTTTGGAGCCATCAGTGTAGATAGCAACCGTGTCTGGGGCGATGACTCCAGATCGCCACTCCAGTCTGGTGGGAATATTCACAGCATAGGAATGTCCAAAACTGCAAGACGGTGTCCTGTAGTCGGTGCGCTCCGGCATGGCGGAACACAGGGAAATTGACAAGATCCTAGTGTGGCCCACACTGCCTCCCAACCAATAGCCTGCCTCACGCAGGCGCAAGGCACCCTTTGCTGCTATCGATTTTACCGCTAGTTCCAATTGGATTATGTGGAGCATTACTTCCAGAGCCTGCAAGGCCGTGGTGCGTAAGGCCCCAGAGATCCCAATGAGTGCCATTCTTTGGATTCTGCTCATGGCTACCCTGTTAGTCCCGATCTCCAACGCATGCCACCACACCAGTGACCCATAAGTAAGAACAGGTCTAACTACCGTGATGTACAGCCAGTGCACTATCCTCGGGTTAAGGCCCCAGGTTTTCCCTACCATTTTCTGACAAGCGTAGTAAGCATTCGATGCCTTCTTGATCCTGTCGTCAATCGTGAGTTTCCAGTTCAACCTAGGATGGAGATAGATTCCCAAGTACTTCACACTAGAGGAGAGCGGGATGGTAACGCCATTCAAGCGTGGGAGCCTGAATTCTCGGTCTTTTTTCCTCGTAAAGAGGATAAGGTCGGTTTTCTCCGGATTGATGTTGAGACCGCAGTTACCAGCCCACCTGCTCAAAGATTTGAGCCCAACTTCTAGTAAATCGCTCAAGGTGTCCAGGAACTTACCTCTCACCATCAGAACGATATCATCCGCGTAGGCAACAACCTTGACTCCGGTCAAAGATAGAGCCTGTAAAATTTCGTCAACCACTATGACCCACAGCAGTGGAGATAGCACCCCACCCTGTGGGGTTCCGCGGGTTGCTTTCATTCTGCTACATCCATCCCCCAGAGAGGAGTTGATAATTCTGCCCCCTAGCATCGACACAATCCAGCACGAAATGAATGAGTCCACACCCAGTCTATTCAATGCCTTCTCGAACGCACTTGTCTCCACATTATTGAAGGCACCCTCAATATCTAGAAACGCTGCTAGAGTATACTCTTTCACATTCAAAGATTCTTCAACCGTGTAGACGACCTCATGTAAGGCCGTTTCGACAGATTTTCCCTTCATATAGGCGTGCTGAGAAGCTGAGAAGCCTCTCGCGTCCAGAACACATCTGAGATAATAGTCCATCAGTCTCTCCATTGTTTTCAGTAAAAACGATGAGAGACTAATGGGTCTAAAGTCCTTGGCCAGGGTGTGGCTTGGCTTACCAGCCTTAGGAATGAAAATCACCCTGACTTCACGCCACATCTTCGGGACATACCCGAGAGTTAGACAACTTCTAAAGATCCTCACCAAGGAAGGACCAATAAGTGGCATGGTCTTTTGCAGCATAATGGGCACCAGACCGTCCACTCCCGGAGACTTAAAGGGAGAGAAGGACATAACCGCACACCTTACCCTTTCAAGAGAGATTGTCCGATTTACAATGTCTACGTCCGCCACAGGGAGATCTACTACCTGAGATGAGTTCCCAAGCTCCGAGATGCACCCCGGGAAGTGCGTCTCCATCAGTAGATCCAGACTTTCCTGACTCGATTCCGTCCAGTTTCCATCATTCCTCCTCAAGTACCCCGGAACACTGGGGTCCTTGGCGAGGATCCTACGCATTCTAGATGCTTCATTAGTACATTCTATTTCCTCGCAGAGCTTTCTCCATGAACTTCGCTTGGCGAAGTTCAGCGACGATTTCAATTCTTTTTGGCTGAGTCTGTATGCGTCCCAGTCCAAATCATTCTGAGTTCTTTTAGCTTTCTTGAAAAGCCTCCTCGCCTTTCCTCTCAGAGTTTCAAGATCCTTCGACCACCACTTTGGACCACCTTTCCCACCCCTATTTGAGAGCGGGCAGGCCGATCTAAAGGCAGTCATCAAGGTTTCCGAAATCATTCCCACCTCCCTATCAAGTAGTTCCGCACTGCTTAAGCTGATGCTTTCCTGCCTAAGGTTCCTACCGACCACCCTTACGAAATCCTCCCAGTTAGTTATTTTGATGTTACGGAAGGAGTTACCCCGCACTACATCGCAAGATATCGTGAACATTATTATTCTATGATCAGAGAAGGATTCCATTCCCGAGACTGACCAGTTACCGACTTCAAACTTCGTGCCGTAGCTCGATCTTAGAGTTATGTCCAAGACTTCACTTCTATTTCTAATAACAAAAGTGGGATCATCACCTCTGTTGCATAATACTAGTTTGGAAGAGCAGATATATTCAAAAAGTGACTCATCCCTACTGTTGATATCTCTGCTGCCCCATTGAGTGTGGTGAGCGTTAGCGTCGCACCCCACCACGATGTTGATCTTCTTCCTTTCCACCATACTGATCAAGTGTCTGAACCCGTCAGGGGGTGGGTGTTCTTCGCTGTCATATGGAAGGTAGAGAGAGGTGACAATAATACTATTACCATCCGATCCCTCCACCTTTACTGCAGTCTGGTCACCATTGCTGTAATTGTTCAAGAGAAAAGAATTAATTCCTTTCCTAATCAGAATACAAGTTCTCTGCTTACCTGTGTCCTTCGAGAAGAACAAATCAAATTCCGCTGATTTCAGACCCTGTATCCGATTGTTTAACAACCAGGGTTCTTGCAGGAGAGCCACATCTATTTTGCACAAGTCAAGCAACCTCAAGAGATTGCCGGATGCGGCTTTGCTATGATGAAGGTTAAGTTGTAGTACCTTCAACATTGCCTTCCTTGGCTTCTGTTTCGCTCTGCGGGAATCTCACTACCGTTCTGCTACATCCGTAGTGAAGTTCCCACTTCTTCTTTTCCAGGGCCGGGATCGCCTCCTTGTCCCATACCAATAGAAGACGTTGTCCTCCGTTAGCTGGTGGGTCCCTCTTGGCGATACTAAGTCCCGCCATAGGAACATCCGGGTTCTGCTTTCTCAGCAGACCGAGAGTCTTCGCGTCCTCATAGGGGGGTCCCGGAACCCATACCCAGGTCTGCGGCTTCACGAGCGATGACTTCGGCACCACATCGAATTTCGCTCCGTCTCACAGATTGCCGATCCGAGATACGTAGCAAGAGAGCCTTGTCCGTGTCTGTTCATCCCTGCAGATCATGGTCCGCACCCCCCGATACCATGCGATGTCATCAATGGCAAAGGGGGCTTCTTCACTATCATTCAGCACCTGGTCCGTGATAGCTGACTCAACCAGAGCCCATCTCTCTCTGGAGATCCTGTAGTCAGAGACACTCACATCCCTTATCGCCACATGGAACTCCTCCGGTACGTTCGAGATTGGACGCATGCTCGGCCGTGACGTCGTAGGCTGCGACATTGCAGGTCTCGGCTTCTTCGCTTGGCTTTGCTCGCCTTCACACGACCGGATCCTCTTCTTCGATTGGTCCTCCCCAGTTATAACCGACGAGGGGTCCAATTTACCCACACCAGAGGACTTCTCCGATGGAGGGTGCAACTTCAAATATTCTCTTGCCCAGTTCAGCCTGTTGGACTGGATAAGCGATAAATCGTTCGATTCGATGCTCCCAAACGCTTTGATCGCTCTCCTAGCTAGCTTCCTATTGTTTCGGATGCGTGCCGCTAGGCTACGAACCTTACTAGCGGATGATGATTGAGTAGCGGAGGATGCTTCCGTTATCTCTTTCGTCGTGGTTGGTGGTGCAGAAGATTCGTCCACACCCCCCAGAAGGTTGACCGATACCACGGTGTTGTTTAGGTCGACCTCATCATCAGAATCCTGCTCCAGATTCAGATTAGCCAAATAGGAGCAACTGGTTCCAACCGAAGTCGAAGGTGAGGGAGGATTGTCAGGAAGGGGAGAGGGAGGGGAGAAGGATGGGGGAGATGAATCAACCGAGGACTGGGCCCCAGTGGATACATGCCTGGTTCGGAAGGAAGAAGAAGCAGTATTTGCGCACGTTGCAACGGCCTGCTCCTGCTCCGTCTGACCAACCGCAGCCTCAGCGCCCGTCGAGCTAGATGACTGATTGTCACCAACGCCAGACAGAGAGCTAGGCTTGCAGGTATTGTCCTTCGTCTTTCTTTTCGTCTTGTTTATGTTTTGTTTTAAGTTAAGTTTTTCCATTTGATTCCCACGAGTATGCCCGGAAGGAAAGGTCCACTCTGGCAGAGCCGGCTTACCAGAGTAAGGCAAAGAATACTGTGGTTATTTGCCCGATCAACCACAGGAGCTCGTTCGTGACTGATTTAACCCTCAGTCTTTCATCCTTCGGCACGGTTTGCAATATGCTCACACCACCTTAGAGTTAGGTATTACCTCAGTCTTAATGACCACCGCGCACGATTGAGTACGTGCGTGTAGTCTTGGCTGATCAATCGTAGGGACACAATGTCATCCACGACTGATCATTACCAGCGGGCGCCCACGTGGAGGACTAAAGATGAGGATTTGCGCCCGCCAACTTGATATGGCTGTACTTGATATGGCTTATATTTAGATGTCATGTGAATGTTTTAATTAGATATCTATAAAAAAGGTGGAGCCCCTAGACCTTGCTATTACACCTGCGTTGAGTTATCTATAATGAAAGAGACTTGAATGTTTTCGTTGGGTTCTGTCTTTTTGTCGAAAATAATTAGCACTAATGATTTACAGATAAATTAAACACGCCTATGCTATAATTACTCACTCATTCTAATATCTTGTTCACTGTTTTGTCCATAATTTATCTATAATTAGATACTGCATATAATGCAGTATGCATTTCAGAAAATAGATGAAGTGTAAAGGTCACCTTTGCTTAGTAAGGCTTATATTTAGATGTCATGTAACTGTTTTTAATTAGATGTTTATATAAAAGTGATGGCCCTAGACCTTGCTAGTACACCTGAAATAATTAGCACTCATCATTTACAGATAAATTAAATACGGCTGTGCAATAATTACTTAATCACACTAATATCTTCCTTCACTGCATAGTTCTTTTGTCCATAATTCTAACCCGCCTTTTAGATAACTACTGAGTTAAAAATGGTATATAAACTGGAACCATCTAAGATACGATATCAATTTCTTAGTGTTAGCAGTCAAACTATTGAAGTAGAAAAAAATCAAATCTAAAATGGTAAGTTGAAAATTTTTCTACAAAATAATAATAAATGCAGTGGTGACAAATTTGGAACATAGATTGATCGAAGCATCTAATATTATTACTTTTCTTCTACAAGTGCAGAGTCAGAGTTTTATAAAAACGAAGTAGAAAAAAATCAAATCTCAAATGGTAAGTTAAAAATTTTTCTACAAAATAATAATAAATGCAGTGGTGACAAATTTGGAACATAGATTGATCGAAGCATCTAATATTATTAGTTTTCTTCTACAAGTGCAGAGTCAGAGTTTTATAAAAACGAAGTAGAAAAAAATCAAATCTAAAATGGTAAGTTGAAAATTTTTCTACAAAATAATAATAAATGCAGTGGTGACAAATTTGGAACATAGATTGATCGAAGCATCTAATATTATTACTTTTCCTCTACAAGTGCAGAGTCAGAGTTTTATAAAAACTCTTCCGAAAACTTTTTCGAAGTTGATGCCATTCTGTTGAACGAGACCAACTTCAAACGTTTTCAGAAGACACGGAATGATTTTTAGTCTCATTGTGTAACTTATGTTAGCTATAGTCTTATGTTCACTTAACTTAAACCTAGGAACAATCATCCTTAATTTTGAGATTGTTTCTATCTACCTTTTTAATCACATTAAACATAGAAGTGAAACGACTAAGAATACAGTAAGCAAACTTGTAATGCTTTGATAACAAAAGTGTTGTTTATAACATTACCCTCGATTACATTAAACGGAACTCCTGTATTTTTCTAGTCAATCTCGTCGTTAAATGACATAGCCAGGGCCAACACCGATACTCTAATGCTAACTGGAAACCTGATCATTGACAAGCAGTACAAGGTTCGTGAATTCGAACTGGTGAAGACGAAATACGGTCCGAGACTAGCTGTGTATTTCGAGGAAGGAAGTTTTTACTTCCTACCTCAGCGCTTTGCAACCAGTATACGAACCCAGAAGCAGGTGAACGAGCTAAATCTAAACACAAACAATTATTTTGTGTTCAGCGGGAAGGATAAAACGCGAGGTGGATTTCTACAAATAAGCTTTGTAGAAATAATGAATGAATAAAATGCAAAAACTTTTATTTTAGTTGCCTTCTTTAAATGCCCCCACACCTCAACTTTCAGAAGCTTGCTTACTCATTCTGTACAATGCCTTCACTTCACCCCCTTTCAAGGAAAAGCTTTGTAGAAATAATGAATGAATAAAATGCAAAAACTTTTATTTTAGTTGTCTTCTTTAAATTCCCCACACCTCAACTTTCAGAAGCTTGCTCTTGCAACCGGGGGTCCAGCAACCAGCCTACGGGGAACACTTTCAGAAGCTTGCTCTTGGAACCACCCACACCTCAGCTTTCAGAAGCTTGCTCTTGGAACCGGGGGTCCAGCAACCAGCCTACGGGGAACACTTTCAGAAGCTTGCTCTTGGAACCGCCCACACCTCCCTTTTCAGAAGCTTGCTCTTGCAACCTAGGCTCCAGTTAACCTGGGGAAAACTAATTGCCTATCAGGCAGGAGCGAGAAAGACCGACAAAATTATCGCTACTGCCGGTCTCACACACTAACTAGTTTCCCACCTACTTGCGAAAGCTAACTTGCAATTCGAAAGCTAAACTTCCCCTTTCACCCAAAAACGAAATTGCTATACACTTTCATCAGGCAGGAGTGGGAAACAACCACCAAAATTATCGCTACTGCCGGTCTCACACACCAACGGATTTTCCCCACCACTTTCCCCAGAACAAGCTCAAAGCACAAAATTACCGGTTTTAACAGGTTTTCTGGGCAAAATGATCGAAAATGCTGATACTTTGGTCGGAAAACTTACTTTTAACTTACCATTTGAGATTTGATTTTTTTCTACTTCGTTTTTATAAAACTCTGACTCTGCACTTGTAGAAGAAAAGTAATAATATTAGATGCTTCGATCAATCTATGTTCCAAATTTGTCACCACTGCATTTATTATTATTTTGTAGAAAAATTTTCAACTTACCATTTTAGATTTGATTTTTTTCTACTTCAATAGTTTGACTGCTAACACTAAGAAATTGATATCGTATCTTAGATGGTTCCAGTTTATATACCATTTTTAACTCAGTAGTTATCTAAAAGGCGGGTTAGAATTATGGACAAAAGAACTATGCAGTGAAGGAAGATATTAGTGTGATTAAGTAATTATTGCACAGCCGTATTTAATTTATCTGTAAATGATGAGTGCTAATTATTTCAGGTGTACTAGCAAGGTCTAGGGCCATCACTTTTATATAAACATCTAATTAAAAACAGTTACATGACATCTAAATATAAGCCTTACTAAGCAAAGGTGACCTTTACACTTCATCTATTTTCTGAAATGCATACTGCATTATATGCAGTATCTAATTATAGATAAATTATGGACAAAACAGTGAACAAGATATTAGAATGAGTGAGTAATTATAGCATAGGCGTGTTTAATTTATCTGTAAATCATTAGTGCTAATTATTTTCGACAAAAAGACAGAACCCAACGAAAACATTCAAGTCTCTTTCATTATAGATAACTCAACGCAGGTGTAATAGCAAGGTCTAGGGGCTCCACCTTTTTTATAGATATCTAATTAAAACATTCACATGACATCTAAATATAAGCCATATCAAGTACAGCCATATCAAGTTGGCGGGCGCAAATCCTCATCTTTAGTCCTCCACGTGGGCGCCCGCTGGTAATGATCAGTCGTGGATGACATTGTGTCCCTACGATTGATCAGCCAAGACTACACGCACGTACTCAATCGTGCGCGGTGGTCATTAAGACTGAGGTAATACCTAACTCTAAGGTGGTGTGAGCATATTGCAAACCGTGCCGAAGGATGAAAGACTGAGGGTTAAATCAGTCACGAACGAGCTCCTGTGGTTGATCGGGCAAATAACCACAGTATTCTTTGCCTTACTCTGGTAAGCCGGCTCTGCCAGAGTGGACCTTTCCTTCCGGGCATACTCGTGGGAATCAAATGGAAAAACTTAACTTAAAACAAAACATAAACAAGACGAAAAGAAAGACGAAGGACAATACCTGCAAGCCTAGCTCTCTGTCTGGCGTTGGTGACAATCAGTCATCTAGCTCGACGGGCGCTGAGGCTGCGGTTGGTCAGACGGAGCAGGAGCAGGCCGTTGCAACGTGCGCAAATACTGCTTCTTCTTCCTTCCGAACCAGGCATGTATCCACTGGGGCCCAGTCCTCGGTTGATTCATCTCCCCCATCCTTCTCCCCTCCCTCTCCCCTTCCTGACAATCCTCCCTCACCTTCGACTTCGGTTGGAACCAGTTGCTCCTATTTGGCTAATCTGAATCTGGAGCAGGATTCTGATGATGAGGTCGACCTAAACAACACCGTGGTATCGGTCAACCTTCTGGGGGGTGTGGACGAATCTTCTGCACCACCAACCACGACGAAAGAGATAACGGAAGCATCCTCCGCTACTCAATCATCATCCGCTAGTAAGGTTCGTAGCCTAGCGGCACGCATCCGAAACAATAGGAAGCTAGCTAGGAGAGCGATCAAAGCGTTTGGGAGCATCGAATCGAACGATTTATCGCTTATCCAGTCCAACAGGCTGAACTGGGCAAGAGAATATTTGAAGTTGCACCCTCCATCGGAGAAGTCCTCTGGTGTGGGTAAATTGGACCCCTCGTCGGTTATAACTGGGGAGGACCAATCGAAGAAGAGGATCCGGTCGTGTGAAGGCGAGCAAAGCCAAGCGAAGAAGCCGAGACCTGCAATGTCGCAGCCTACGACGTCACGGCCGAGCATGCGTCCAATCTCGAACGTACCGGAGGAGTTCCATGTGGCGATAAGGGATGTGAGTGTCTCTGACTACAGGATCTCCAGAGAGAGATGGGCTCTGGTTGAGTCAGCTATCACGGACCAGGTGCTGAATGATAGTGAAGAAGCCCCCTTTGCCATTGATGACATCGCATGGTATCGGGGGGTGCGGACCATGATCTGCAGGGATGAACAGACACGGACAAGGCTCTCTTGCTACGTATCTCGGATCGGCAATCTGTGAGACGGAGCGAAATTCGATGTGGTGCCGAAGTCATCGCTCGTGAAGCCGCAGACCTGGGTATGGGTTCCGGGACCCCCCTATGAGGACGCGAAGACTCTCGGTCTGCTGAGAAAGCAGAACCCGGATGTTCCTATGGCGGGACTTAGTATCGCCAAGAGGGACCCACCAGCTAACGGAGGACAACGTCTTCTATTGGTATGGGACAAGGAGGCGATCCCGGCCCTGGAAAAGAAGAAGTGGGAACTTCACTACGGATGTAGCAGAACGGTAGTGAGATTCCCGCAGAGCGAAACAGAAACCAAGGAAGGCAATGTTGAAGGTACTACAACTTAACCTTCATCATAGCAAAGCCGCATCCGGCAATCTCTTGAGGTTGCTTGACTTGTGCAAAATAGATGTGGCTCTCCTGCAAGAACCCTGGTTGTTAAACAATCGGATACAGGGTCTGAAATCAGCGGAATTTGATTTGTTCTTCTCGAAGGACACAGGTAAGCAGAGAACTTGTATTCTGATTAGGAAAGGAATTAATTCTTTTCTCTTGAACAATTACAGCAATGGTGACCAGACTGCAGTAAAGGTGGAGGGATCGGATGGTAATAGTATTATTGTCACCTCTCTCTACCTTCCATATGACAGCGAAGAACACCCACCCCCTGACGGGTTCAGACACTTGATCAGTATGGTGGAAAGGAAGAAGATCAACATCGTGGTGGGGTGCGACGCTAACGCTCACCACACTCAATGGGGCAGCAGAGATATCAACAGTAGGGGTGAGTCACTTTTTGAATATATCTGCTCTTCCAAACTAGTATTATGCAACAGAGGTGATGATCCCACTTTTGTTATTAGAAATAGAAGTGAAGTCTTGGACATAACTCTAAGATCGAGCTACGGCACGAAGTTTGAAGTCGGTAACTGGTCAGTCTCGGGAATGGAATCCTTCTCTGATCATAGAATAATAATGTTCACGATATCTTGCGATGTAGTGCGGGGTAACTCCTTCCGTAACATCAAAAGAACTAACTGGGAGGATTTCGTAAGGGTGGTCGGTAGGAACCTTAGGCAGGAAAGCATCAGCTTAAGCAGTGCGGAACTACTTGATAGGGAGGTGGGAATGATTTCGGAAACCTTGATGACTGCCTTTAGATCGGCCTGCCCGCTCTCAAATAGGGGTGGGAAAGGTGGTCCAAAGTGGTGGTCGAAGGATCTTGAAACTCTGAGAGGAAAGGCGAGGAGGCTTTTCAAGAAAGCTAAAAGAACTCAGAATGATTTGGACTGGGACGCATACAGACTCAGCCAAAAAGAATTGAAATCGTCGCTGAACTTCGCCAAGCGAAGTTCATGGAGAAAGCTCTGCGAGGAAATAGAATGTACTAATGAAGCATCTAGAATGCGTAGGATCCTCGCCAAGGACCCCAGTGTTCCGGGGTACTTGAGGAGGAATGATGGAAACTGGACGGAATCGAGTCAGGAAAGTCTGGATCTACTGATGGAGACGCACTTCCCGGGGTGCATCTCGGAGCTTGGGAACTCATCTCAGGTAGTAGATCTCCCTGTGGCGGACGTAGACATTGTAAATCGGACAATCTCTCTTGAAAGGGTAAGGTGTGCGGTTATGTCCTTCTCTCCCTTTAAGTCTCCGGGAGTGGACGGTCTGGTGCCCATTATGCTGCAAAAGACCATGCCACTTATTGGTCCTTCCTTGGTGAGGATCTTTAGAAGTTGTCTAACTCTCGGGTATGTCCCGAAGATGTGGCGTGAAGTCAGGGTGATTTTCATTCCTAAGGCTGGTAAGCCAAGCCACACCCTGGCCAAGGACTTTAGACCCATTAGTCTCTCATCGTTTTTACTGAAAACAATGGAGAGACTGATGGACTATTATCTCAGATGTGTTCTGGACGCGAGAGGCTTCTCAGCTTCTCAGCACGCCTATATGAAGGGAAAATCTGTCGAAACGGCCTTACATGAGGTCGTCTACACGGTTGAAGAATCTTTGAATGTGAAAGAGTATACTCTAGCAGCGTTTCTAGATATTGAGGGTGCCTTCAATAATGTGGAGACAAGTGCGTTCGAGAAGGCATTGAATAGACTGGGTGTGGACTCATTCATTTCGTGCTGGATTGTGTCGATGCTAGGGGGCAGAATTATCAACTCCTCTCTGGGGGATGGATGTAGCAGAATGAAAGCAACCCGCGGAACCCCACAGGGTGGGGTGCTATCTCCACTGCTGTGGGTCATAGTGGTTGACGAAATTTTACAGGCTCTATCTTTGACCGGAGTCAAGGTTGTTGCCTACGCGGATGATATCGTTCTGATGGTGAGAGGTAAGTTCCTGGACACCTTGAGCGATTTACTAGAAGTTGGGCTCAAATCTTTGAGCAGGTGGGCTGGTAACTGCGGTCTCAACATCAATCCGGAGAAAACCGACCTTATCCTCTTTACGAGGAAAAAAGACCGAGAATTCAGGCTCCCACGCTTGAATGGCGTTACCATCCCGCTCTCCTCTAGTGTGAAGTACTTGGGAATCTATCTCCATCCTAGGTTGAACTGGAAACTCACGATTGACGACAGGATCAAGAAGGCATCGAATGCTTACTACGCTTGTCAGAAAATGGTAGGGAAAACCTGGGGCCTTAACCCGAGGATAGTGCACTGGCTGTACATCACGGTAGTTAGACCTGTTCTTACTTATGGGTCACTGGTGTGGTGGCATGCGTTGGAGATCGGGACTAACAGGGTAGCCATGAGCAGAATCCAAAGAATGGCACTCATTGGGATCTCTGGGGCCTTACGCACCACGGCCTTGCAGGCTCTGGAAGTAATGCTCCACATAATCCAATTGGAACTAGCGGTAAAATCGATAGCAGCAAAGGGTGCCTTGCGCCTGCGTGAGGCAGGCTATTGGTTGGGAGGCAGTGTGGGCCACACTAGGATCTTGTCAATTTCCCTGTGTTCCGCCATGCCGGAGCGCACCGACTACAGGACACCGTCTTGCAGTTTTGGACATTCCTATGCTGTGAATATTCCCACCAGACTGGAGTGGCGATCTGGAGTCATCGCCCCAGACACGGTTGCTATCTACACTGATGGCTCCAAAACGGAAAGCGGAACGGGCGCGGGAGTGTACTCTTGTGACCTTGGCATTATGGAATCGTTCAGGCTACCGGATAGCTCGAGCGTGTTTCAGGCCGAGTTTTTTGCGCTGACAAAAGCAGCGGAGTTGATTGTGCGAAAACAGTGCGTGAATGGTACAATAACTATTTATGTTGACAGCCAAGCTGCCATCAAGGCTGTTGAGGCGCACATTACTAAATCCAGGCTTGTGGGAGAATGTAAAAGAATATTGCAGATGGTGGGTATGAATAATAACCTGAAGGGGTGAATCTCTCGGGATGCCGGCAAGCAAGAATCTGCTGACCGAAACTTGATAGGAGGAACTCTAGCTTCATTTTGTCTCTGGGCAGGGACATTTGCAGACAACTTATAGGGGTCCTAACGGGACACTGTCCCTTTGGAAGGCATGGAGAAAGGCTGGGAATACCCATGGCTGACCTGTGTCGCTGTGGTGACGAGAATGTTGAGCCAACACTGGAGCATCTAGTGTGTGAATGTGATAGTCTGGCGCGCACCAGGCATCGGTACTTGGGGAAATTCTCCTTAACCGATCTATCAGAACTTGCGATGATTCCTTTATGGAGAACTACTCTCTTCATAAGGAAGAGCAATATTTGGAATCAGTAGTATAGAGCCCGGTTTTTATACGAGGGGAGCACAATGGATCCACAGTGATCTCTCGTGATGGACTGGGGCACATTGCTTTAGTCCACCCTTCTCAATCTAACCTAACCTAAGTACATGTGACCTTCGCAATTCATCTATTACTTATGGTTTCTAATTATAGATAATTCGATGTCTATAAGTAAAATGCCTGCATATTTATAGGTAACTCGTTCACTACAGACGACCTTCACTTTTTGTATTATAGTTTTTGTAATGAGAAGCAATTAATTACACAAATTATAAAATTTGCAACTTTGTATGTTGCATTTTAGCCAAATACCTATGATAATCTAATTAAGGTATGTGCAAGTGGGCAAATTTAAGTATAAATATCCCAATAAGTTCTGTGAAAAATCACACTCGAACTCGACTAGTTGGAAGAAATGTAAGTGAACAAAAACATTTCAGTTTTCATTTTAAGTTCTTTTAGTGAATATGCTGTCAGATAATATAAAGTTAGAGTGTAACAAGTCTAGCAAAAGGAAAAAACCAGTCAATCTCTGTGAAAATGCTAATAACGAATCTCACAAGAGAAAAAAAATCAGTAATTCGCGGGGAAAACGCTCTACTGAACTATACCTACCATCTGGATGATTCTCAAAATCAAAAGGTTGTTCTTGGATTCGATCCGTTCACGTTTGAGGTGAAAATAATTTTTAGTTATCCAGGACGCTTCCCTGTATCGGCAGGATACACCGGTTGGATTTCACTCTTCAATTACCTCAAACAGTTGAAGAATGAAGTTGGCGAGGAAATACCGGATAATCAGCTTGGTTTGCAGAAGGTTTACAGAATACCTGTATGTCAAGAAAGTATCAAAGTGAAACATCTCGAGCTATTCCGTTTGTTTGAGATGATGGAATTCTTCAATATCGTCATGCTTCATAATAACAGCGATTCGGAAAGTGTTAAGGAATACTACAAACAATATGCTGACAGATGCAAGCAGAAGGATGTATTCAAGCTGTCAACTGAGGACTTTTTCATACCAGTCCGCAGCTCTTATATTCACATAAATTACTCTCGACTTTTTTACGAGCTTCCTATCTTTTGTAAGATTAATATTATATTTAGTGTAACGGTTTCGTAATAAAAATAAGAAAAAGAAAAAACACATCATCTTTTTATTTAATGAATCCATTTATTAACATTTGTAGGTGAATATTGATACAGTACCGTGTTGAATAAAAAGAAGAGAAGGTTTTCACATAGATTATTTATATTTTTCAGAAACGTTATAAAAGGTAAATTTTATGTTATTAACTACTTTTCTTAAATACAATTATAAACTTACATACAAATAAAAAAATACAAATAATAATATTTTTTTACAATTCTTTCAAATTACTTAGTCTTATCTTCTTGTAGCCGTATGGATGTGAAAAATTCCCATCTGTTACTACTCTCTGTAAATGTTTTTTCTCTGTTGAAGAAATGACAACTCCCGGACCTTTCCTCTTAATTTTGCTTTTATTCTCTATACAAACACGATCCTCCCCATCGCCAATTACTAAGGATCTTAGGCGTTCAAAGTTGACGATCTTAGAACTCTCAAAATTAAGTGTCACTCCCTTGCACTTAATAATGTATTCTTTGCCCCTATCGGTTTCTACTTTAAGTCCATAACTTTTTGGACCTGTACTTACAAACTCAGAGATGAAGGCCTCAGCTCCGAAAGACTCAATCTCATTTGTTAGGTCACCTAAAAAGTCAGACATAGCAAAAGAAAGAGGACTTAACTTATTATCTACAAAAATCAAGCTGTCAGTATCGCAGTAGAGAATTGCCTTCCCGACTGTCTCCATTGCATGGTAAAGTTTAATTCTCGCAAATGCAGTTGTATATGCAGCGATTGGAATGTTCACATGCGGTAACATATTCGAATTTTCTGCTATGTATTTCCAATTAACCCAGACGGTGTTTTCATTGATAGGAAGTATCGAACAAATTTCGATTCCGGGGGATTCAGTAAAACTACAAAATTTTCTAAAATCATTAAATACTTTGGTAAAAGTTTTATCTTCTCTTTGAGCAAACTTCCCCCATAGAGAGTTTAAACAAATTCTAGCAGTGTTACGTCTACCCGAATTCTTTTCCATTCGATCTCTATCAAGAATAATGTCCTCTCTCATTTGATAGGTCTTCAAAAAACTTTCCCTTTCAGCTTCAGTTGTGTATTCGGAGCCCCATCCACTTGCTTCTTGTTTAATTTTTAGAAATGTGTTTACATATTTTGTAAAAAGACCACCAGTTTTTGAAACGGATTCATATTGAGTGTGGCTATATTTCCAAACCTCATGCACTTTTAAAATCTTATAACCTTTTTTCATAACCTTTTTTTACAGCCAACGATACTTCAGGTATAACCCATGTACCGGAAAGTTGTCTTTCATCCTCTGAATGAATACAGGCAGAAGCTCTATTCATCTCGGCGCATTTCCGACATAATGCGAAATACGTGTACATGTGATAAAACCATGCATTGAAAGAATTTCACATATCGGAGGCATGTCTATGCCACGGAAAATTTCTGGATGCCCTGTGGGATACGGAGAATATTTATTTATGTATGGATATAAGCTAATAAACCTCATTCTCTCCAATGACGTGATGCATTTTGAACACCTCGGTACGCTCTCCAAAAATAGCATTACGTGGATTGAGTGGTGGCAAAATGTCTTGAACAAGTGCATTCAACTTTTTATCTAGTACAGGATTATTTTTTAAGATTTGTTTGAATTCACATTCCCAGATAAAAATGAGTGCGTATCCGTTACTTTTAATTAACTCAATTCTCTGCTCAGTACTTTCAAAACGCTGAGATATGGTTTCAAACCCACAACCTCTACTTGAAATGTCTGAACTCTCTTCCATTCTGAAACAATCTTTACATCTGTAGAAAAAACACAAGCTTTTGGGCTTATTTTAAACTTCAATTTACCATTTGTCAAGAAATAACAATATCCGAGCGTTTTTATAAATTTAATCTTTATTCTTTTCGACTTGATGCGTATACACGACCGACTTCGGCTAAAGCTTAAACAGAACTCAAACTATTTTCTCTTTTAATGTCAGTGCTGCCATCTTACAGTTTATGTCAGTGGTGAAAACAAACAAACAAAATTCAAATTCAAATTCAAATAATATTTCAGTTACAACATTTTAAAATTACAGTTACAACACATCCATGAAAAAAACATCGAAAAAACTCGTACACTCTATTTAATTTAAAGTTAAACCCGTCTACCATCAACCCACCTCTCTCTAACCCAACTTCCCCATTATTTGCGGCGGAAATAATTCTATCCTTTATCTTTAAACTCTCCCACGCAAGCCATTCGTGTGCTATGATGGACTGGTTTTGAGATTTAAAGTATCCATTTCTTGGCATCACACCCAAAACGTTTTGTTGAAGGAAGTTTTTCCGAAAAGAGAGCATACAAGCTGACGCAATGGTTAAACTTCCAATTAGGGGATTTACTTTAGTTATTTTTAAGAATTCGTACATGAACCGTGTACAACCCTCTCGAAGGATATTAACATCGTTTTTACAATACAACAGTATTTCTTTCCTGTTATCAAACATTTTCTGCGATGCATCGCTATACCATTTTAAGAATGTGTCTCTCTCCTTAACTTTCATAGAACTATAACCATAAAGGTCTGGTGGTGGATATGGTCCTATACAGTCTAAGTTTTCAACTGTATTAAAAAAATTAGGATAGTAGCCCTTCTCATATTCCTTAATATCAAAAACGCTGGGAAATTTCGCGAGAGGAAATGCTAAGAAATTTAGGGAGTCAATAAACGATACTTTTCCACAGGTTAATCTCATTATTTTGGTTCCGTTCATTATTGGGTCAATCTTTACTTTCATGGCTAATAGCTCAGAAATTATAAAGTGACCATCGTAACCTTGTAAATTATGTGCTATGCAGAAGACATTAGCAATTTCTCGGCGAGCCATCAAACAATAATTTAGAAATTGTCTGACTACATTCACTTTACCATCATGCTCAAACACGTGCTCTCTAACTCCACATACTTCACATATAATATTTATATGTGGTTCTTTAAAACAGCTATAACATATGTGTTGTGCAACTATCAAGTTCACAACGTGAAGGTATGAGGTAGGTGAATCCTCATAAACAGTATTCTGAGTGCTTTCACAGTCAAAGAATATTATTAGATACTTAGTATTTGGTCTCCCTTTATGTGGTTTAATATAACATAAATGATCTTTAGGAGTAATTTTATAACATATCGGACAATATTTTTTAGATTAAGAAATTTCAAACATAATCTACATATTTTGAAAGTTTCACACACGGTTTTTGTTTTAATTTTATTACGCAGATGATTTAGGTAGCACACTTCACCCTTGAAAGAGCGATTACAAGTCTCACACCTAACCATATGCTTCACAAAATCACATGGTGGGTAGGAAATGCAATAAGAACACTTCATTCTGCATTTATGCACTTCTCTGTACATCACCTTATCGCAGTAACGGCATGCATAGGGTTTATTGAAAAAAGCCTTTAACGATTTAATCACGTAGAAGTGTTTAAGATTTTTACTGTAATATAAATAAATTTTCCTCGCTGATATGTTTCTTATTGATTGTTTAAAAATGATGGAGTTTGAATCGTTCATATCACCAAACACTACAAGTTGAAAGTCTTTTAAAAACCTTTGAAAATTGTAAAGATCCGTTAAATAACAACCTTCTGAGCCGACGATAAAATTCGCCAGTTCACATAAAGTCTTTGCTTTTTTTTCTAGCCCTATTATAAAAGAGGAATACATATAAAAAGTACTATCACGGATGTGCAATTCTATGCCAAGACAAATGGCTCGGGGTAGAGAATTAGCTTCAACACCCTGACCTGCATCTATCACACTATATTTTCTAACTAAAAAATCCTGATCACTTGTAGTCGAATTATTTACACGACCACCACCATAGGGGAAAATGATAATACAGTCCAATCCCGATAATTCGTAATGCCAAGGGACCAAAGGTTTATTACGAATTATCGAGATTTTCGAAAGAGCGGGATTACGAATTATTGATTGTTAAAAAATCGAAAAATTCAGATTAACGGGACTATCGGTTTTTATTGAAATTCTATATACATACATATGTACAATACAAAATACACACGTTCAATGAAAAAGGAAAAACATAAATTAAAATATACTAATATAATGTACTTTGTTATCCTTGATAAAAAAAACTTCAAGTGGAAACTAGCAAGCTGTTAGAGGCTAGAACCCGAATTATATTGCGGACTTTATCCAGGGCCGCAACGATCGCCCAAATGTGACAATTCCAATTCAGTATCGGTGTGAAGGTGACCCCCAGTATCTTACACGCGGCGCGAGGAAAGAGCGTAACGACGTCGAAATGTGCTACAGTGACGGTTTTGCGAAAGTTAAATGAATTCTCCCTTATGGTAAGGCATTTTTACACCCGTCTCGATACACCAGGCGTCGATAGATGTCTTTATCTGTCGAGTAATGTCGTCCAGGTGGGGGTGGGAGGTGGTAAGGATTAGGTTGTCCGCGCAAATATAGTGATTGGTGTGGGGAATGTCGGAAAGGAGTTGGGATAAGGAGTCGATGTAAACATTGAACAGACAGGGTGATAGAGGAGATCCTTGTGGTAGAACATTGTCAACACAGTAGTGATTGGAAGTCCATCCATTGACTCTCACCATAATGGAGCGAGAAGAAAGGAAGTTATAAACGATCTGAATGAAACGGATATCTATACCCCAAATAGATAGTTGTTTAGTAATGACAGTTTTGATTACCCGGTCAAAGGCCTTCTCCAGATCGAGGGATAGGGCATGGTACTCCTGACTGTTGGAGAGAGCTAGTCTGGCATGATGTTCGAAATCGAGCAGGAGAGTGGTTGTACCTCTCCCCGACCTAAAGCTGTGCTGCTCGGCTGACAGAACACTCTCCAGAAGGTGCCCAAATCTCCTGCCCAAGATCTTTTCAAAGACCCTGGTGTCTCGTCTATTCCGTAAATACTTACATTACCTCGAAGGTAGAAATTGTTTACAGAATAGACAAAACATAAGATGCGCGACCGAACATGCTTGGCGTTATGTTACATGATAAGCATTAAAATCCGTGTGAACAATTTTATATAGTATCAGCACATTTTTCCGTGTGAATAATTTTATATAGTATAAGCAATTTGTTCATGAGAAATAATTTTATGAAGGATAAGCAAATTTTTTATATATATGATTCAAGAACCATCAAAATAAAGTTAGTCGATCATCATCCGAGTTCTTATTTTCACGCAAGTGAACACCTGGACAGGCAAGGGAGCAGCGAAATAGAACGGAGATCCTTGGAAGTAGGTGCTGAAGAAGAAGTGTTGGATTTCTTGCGGATGAGCACTTGAACAGCTCTCTTCCACATATACGGAAAAGAGCTCTGCACCAGGATCAGGTTATAGAGATCCACCAGCCTGAACTTCAGACTGTTGGTGGACTTCCTGATTAGAGATGGCAACGATTAATCAAATGATTGAAATAATCGATTATTATCCTTCGATTGTTCGATTGATCATTTGATACTCTTGGTTTCGATTAATCATTTAATTGCTCGATTAATTTGTTGTGATTGTGGCCAGCTGTTAAGTTAAAGTTTAAAAGTCCACACGTTCGAACTCTACAGTGCGTTATAATACGTAATTTGCGACTCTCTACACCCTCACAGGCATCGGAAATAGCGACTCTCTATACCTCATCTGAAACAGTACCCAGTAGACAAAGTTACATATACTATACGAAAATAAAGACCGTATAAAAGCCGGATAAGCACCGTAGAATTCTAGGGTACGATGTCCGCGGTCGCCGTGTATGTTTATACGCATAGTTTGAAAGAGCACTGTATACGTAGAATATTTACTGCGATTCTACTTATAATATTCTACGTGCTTATATGTAACATACGTACGTTCTTTGCACGTACAAAATTCACTTCAATTCTTCGAGTGTGCAACGTATTTACTCTCACATTTTTTTTCATTTCCGCCTTTTACATAGAGAAATGAAGAATTCGAAGTTTGACTTATAAAGTCCTGACGCTGAATCAGCTGCTAAATTTCCAATCCTTCTATTCTAAATGTAAGACAGAAGTATGAAAAATGTGAATGGATAATTTTCCTGACGTTACATCAAAAATACGATCCTAACTCGAAACCTTTGTCGCATTATTGGCTCGTGTCCTGAAGCTGAAATTGGTAGAACTTCGATTAGTTTTCTGCAGGTATGATCTGCCTGCGACTCTCTAGACCTTATCGGTAACAGTAATGGCGACTCCAGTTTACTCACGCGTAGACTGACGCCAAAAACAAAAGTTTTTGTTCTTAATAATCAATCCCATTTATTATTATCTTTATTATTGTTTTTGAAGTAATGGTTATTTACAGTTAATATTATCACATGAAGTATATCCATATTTATGGATCAAGATTTTGTTTTCTTCGGTTTCTTCCTATATTACATGCTACCTTCGTAATGAAAAGAATATTACTTGTTAGTTATAAAGGCAAATTTAATCGATTAATTGATTATTTTCTACATATTTAATCGTAAATCGACTATTACATGTCGATTAATCAAATGATCGATTAATCGATTAGTTAATTTTACCTGCCATCTGTATCCCTGATCATCTCGCAAGTGATCATCATGTCATGTTTTGGTGCTGATCCCTTACCGGAACTAAGCACCGAACTAAGCTCCGCAAAGGAGATAGGGTAACCAAGGTTTCTATCTGGGTGAAGTCAATGGACTGTGAAGTTAAGAGGGCTGATCTTTTGTTAGCAAGTTGTTCGGGAGAAAAGTTCGAATCCGAAGAGTATGCAGTCCAGGATAGAGCAAGGTGATTGGCGATATGCAAGGAATTGGTGATAGAACCTAGGTCAGTTGTTAAATTGGGGATCAGACTGGGAAGTCTGCCCCCGAAGTCGGATTCAACTTTTTTCCAAGCATCGGCTAGATTAGAGCTGGGATCGATGGAACGAGCAAAAGATTTCCCGTTTTCCCTTTTTGCAGTTTAAATCATTTTCTTGGTACTAGCCGCCTCACGACGGTACGAGACTAGGTTTGTATCCGCCTGGTGCCTGTAGAAGTGTGGGGTTTTTGACTACATATGGATTACACTTGTATTAAGCACTCCACGCATTGCGAAATTCAAGTAGCCGGTTGTTTGATTTCAATTAAAATAGAAATCAAGCAACCGGTCAGAAAAAATAAGAAATGATTGACAGGAAAAAATAGATAGTCGAATCATGGATGTAGTAGTATAACAGGATCGGCGATAAATAAAATGTTGCCTAATGAAGTCCGATTGTGTAAATTTCTAATTGCGTTTGTATGTGTTCAGTGCAGGCGTTAAAAAAGCCAAATGTGCGGGCCGCAATATGAAAGGGATTTTATTTTTCAACGCCGACGCTGTTATGAAAACAACTCTAGAGCAAAAAAATTTGACAGGCTCGCACAAACTTATCATTGCCTCTCTTTCGTACCCGATGTTTTATCCTTCTCTTAACGAATTAGTCTCACATACAGGAACTTTACACACTACAGCTGATCCAGTTATACTACAAAATCTATGAGTCGAGTAATAGAATCATTCAGAGAGAGTCTTAAAAAAAAGAATATTTAAGTTTAAAATTAATTAATCCTTAATTGCTCAAATAACAAATACGGTGATAATAATATTAATTTTATTTAAAATTGTGATTCTAAATCTATTATTGTGATTTTATGATTGCGTAAAACAATTAAATCTGTGATATTAATTTGTGATTGAAAATTAAATCTTTGATATTTAATGAAGATTTTTTATCGATTATTTTAATTAACTCTATTGAAGTTTTTCCAAGCTCTATTCTTGGCTTTAATGGCGTTCACGAGATCTCTATTCATCCAGCGTGGTTGAGAACGGGGGAAGGGGTTCGATACGGGTATTGAGTGAGCTGCTGCAGAGCGAAATATTCGAGTTAACCGTGCGGCTTCCTGGTTTACGTTACCCGAAACCGGGAAACTATGCCGCTTCGTCCATAGTCACTCTAAATTTTTCGCAGTCAGCACGTGAAGTGACGTACCTGGTGGTTGGTTGATAGTTAGCCAATCCTTGAGTCAATCTTATGATGACTGGCAGGTGGTCACTGCCTTCCGGGTTAGAATGGAGCTCCCATGACAGAAACGGAGCAAGCCTGGAGGGGCGAGTGTTAAGACAATGGCTTTCAGGGATGATCTGGCCGAGATGAAAGTGGGCGAGCCATCGCTGAGGAGGACAAGGGATGCGTCCTCAATCCAGTCCGCAACCAACCTCCCCCTGCTATCCCAGCGCTCCCCCTCTCCCAAAGGGGACTGTGAGCATTGAAATCGCCACCATATATGGTGTTATCGGGAAGCTGATTTGACAGACGGGACAGGTCAGCATTAGAAAGCCTCAGCCCACACTCAAGATACGCCGACACCACAGTCAGCTCAGGAACAGATCTGACCGTGACAGCATAAGCCAGAATGTCAACAATCAGCTCCACCTGTTCGAAGGCTATAGAGCTGTGAACCAGGACAGCGACACCTCCGTGTCTACTCGTTCGCTGGGTGTTTAAGCCAATATAAGAGTTGGCTCCGAACCGAGATGGTTCTTCGCCCAGGAGGATATTAGTTTCTTGTAGCAGAATTATAAGGGGATGGTAGCGGGAGATAAGGATGTCTAGGTGTGGACGATTGGCGTAGAGACCTCTGACATTCCATGATACAGAGGTTACAGGAGGGGTGAAAGGGAGGAGGATTCAACGGTAGCACGCTTGGGAACATTAAACAGAATCTTCAGACGAACTGTCAGAGCGATATCGTATAATCATACTGCTCGGGAGGGGGCCGAATTCTGTTTGGGTGATTGGGTGGTTTTCCGAAATAGTCTCAAAGACCATGTGTGAAGTCTGCGTGAAGCTGGCGGCTATGTTTTGGAGGATTTCTTGTTTTTCAGGAGTATGAATTATTTTAGTATTGTCTGTGAGTTGGGGGATTGTTGTTGAATTTTGATCATTTGAGGTTGAGGGGGTGGGGCTAAGTTGTTGGTAGGGTTAAGTGGGCTGTTAGTTGGATTAGCAGTGTTAGTTTTGGGGTAGAGGACTGGGTCGCGGGGCTTGTTGTTGTATAGTGGTTGATTAGTTGAGTTTACAATTGACTGTGAAGAAGAAGGTGGGTTTGAGGCAAGAAGGATGGTGGGTTTAGGTGTGGGTTTTAGGTTGGTTGATGTGGCAGTAGGAATGAGGCTATGGGTAGGGATCGGCAGGGTAGTTGTTTTGAGAGCAGATATAGGGGGGTGCAAGCTGGGTTTTTCGTTATTTGCGCGTAAGATGGATTGGCTTCGTTCGGTCGATTTTTAAAAAACAGCTTCTTCGCCTCGAACTGCGTGTATTTATGCTGGGCTCTTAACTTTAAAATTTCCTTTTGCTGAATGTAGGCTGGGCAGGATTTGCTGCCGCGCGCGTGGCCAGCAGCCTGGCAATTTATGCAAAACGTACTTGTACACGGCTCATTGTGTGGGGGGGCAGCCGAGAAAGATTCGCATGCGTCACACCAGTTCTTCGTATGTCCTAGCAGTTGACACTTACGGCATCGAAGGGGATTGGGGAAATATTCCATAGCCTCAACCCTTTCAAAGCCAACGTTTAAATGTGCGGGAAGTGTGTATAGGTTGAATGTTAGAATCAGGAGGCCAGATGGAACGTTCGTGTTAGGCTTCTTCAGCTGAACCACCTCAACTACATTTTGGTCCTTGAGGCCTTTTAAATTTCCTATTGCGATAGGAATCTTAAGAAGGAGGCGTACACCAACGCCTTGCACGTTTTAAGTCTCGCGTGTAGGCAACATTTAATTGGAATGTTGTTGATGCACTTTGTGTTTATAAATTAGCTCGTTTTTGCACGAAATGAGAAGGCTGCCGTCCCAGAGGAAGGACGACTTCGAATAAAATGTAGAAACCTGATCGATTCCTTTCTTTACTACAAAAACGTTATGCTGTTGTAGTGACTTGTTCGGTTTGGTGGTTTGAATTACCACGAATTTGGGGGATGGAAATGCTTGTTTTGGGGTGGTGTTAGGGTGTCTGGGTACTTCATGGAGTGCTCATCAGGCTGAGAAGTGATAGATTTAGGCTGTCTAGATCTTTTGTTTTTGGGTGAGGGATCAGGGTGGGGGGGGGGGGGGGTTCAGCCAGATTGGCAAATTTATTAGTGCTGGCCATGTTAAATGTAGTCCTAAGTGTTGATCAGTCGGTATGAGTCGGGTGCAAAAAGGCAATTACCTGGAGAATACTCAGTTTGTAGAACGATTGAATTGTTTTTACTTTAATCGGTAGTAAGATGACATTTTTCAAATAATCCGAATTTACTTATACCTCATTGGCACTTCACTGTCCGGAAAAAACCTTAGTACCAGGCACTAAAAAACTGGGCCGACGGCCCTATCCTCAAAAAATTAGTTTCGAATTTCACAAAGTTATTCGCACTTTAGTAGTTAAACTGTCACGAGGGGAGTGAACCCTAACGAGGGGGCACTTTCCATGCTATCCACACAAGATCTACGTCAAAGGGGCCGCGAAAAAACACTTTCCAAAAACATACTGCAGTCACGATCGGCTGCAAGCCAATCGTATAATACTCTAGATGAATACTGAACTCCGATTTATATTGTAATTGGGGATAAAGTAGAATAACGTGTGTGCATGTTGTATGTCCTTTATTAATTCGTAGCTTGAAGCGTTCAAAAGTTATCGAAAAATATTGTTGAACACGTGTCTTAAGGATTTTTTGTATGGGAGGTACCAGAAGTGGTAAAAGGATTTTGCTGACTAGTAAACTCGAACTTTGTTTTCACTCAGAACTAATTTGTACAAAATTCCGAATTCATAGCTAAAAGATTACTTGAGTTATAGTGAGTGCCGTAAATTAAGTGAATACTTTTTGACAGGATATTTGTATGGCAGCTACACGAAGGACTAACAGGATTTTCTTCATAATCATATATTTAGCTCCAACTATTGGAAAAATAACACATACAAAATTTCAAAGTCGTAGCTTAAACTTTTCTGAAGTTATCGACCAATATTCTTGAACACTTGCTTTAAGGACATTTTCTATGGCAGCTACCCGAAGGAGTAGGACGATTTTGCCCGCTAACAAAGTTAGCCTTACAAATTCAACCAAACATCCAGATTCAAAATTTCAAGATACTAGGCGAAGGCGTTCTTGAGTTATCGTGTTCACGGACAGACAGACGGACGGACGTCAAGCGGATATGAGGTTTTTGGGCACAAATAAACAAAAAATAATATGCAACTTGTTTTCGTCCGAGGCTTGGTTCTATGCGTTACAAACTTTTGCGCTGGATTAAACTTATAATACTCTATATGATTTCATCTAGAGTATAAAAATACGTGCGGGCACGTCAGACTTCTCTGACGTTCGGAACGCGACCCAGCCATTTCGACCGAATCGTTCGCGACCGATTCATCACTAGTTTATTGAGAACTTTTTTTAGAATGTGCCCAAGAAAATGTTTAAAATCTTAATTTTTTTCGCGATTTTTTATGCGATTTAGAAAATGTGTATTATATAATAGATACTTTCTGCCAAATGTAAGGGAAGCAATGCTTCACGCCACTGCTCTGGTGATGAAAACGAAAATTGGACACATAAACTTCACAAGAGGTGCATCACACTATAATAGTTCCCAGATCTATATGTACGACCGTGATTTTCTCAAAATATATCATGGAATCACAAATGATACCAAAATATAGGTTTGTTCTTTTTGCCTACACTCAGGGTATGCTAAACTTTAAGTGTATTATACTTAGTGAAGGATTACACCAATTTTGAACAGCCAAAAAAAACGCGTTAGAAGAGAAAAATGACAGATAAAATTTCGAACTTTTTATTTGCTTGATTCTTTCACTTCTGTCAATGCAAATTTAGTGCTATACAATATCCTTGCATGTATTCATTGAAAAAAGTATTTCCCTAAATACTAAAAATCAATTTTATCTGCATGCAACCATCAAGTTTGACAGATGGTAAGCTACACTAAAGTGTAAGAAATTACACCTGCTCTCGAGCGAATATAGAAAGAATACACTTTCTACACTAGACTATCTACACTCGACAAAAAGAACAGCTGGCTCTGACTTCACTCATCAAAAAGAACAGCAAAAGTGTACACTTTCTGCACGAGAGTTGATCGTGTAGGCAAAAGAACAAACCTTATGTCATGAAATCACTCCTTAAAAAGTTGTCAACCAAGTATCGGACATCTTATATATTAAATAGTTTATTTTGTAATTGAAGGTGAAATAACAACATAACGCAGCCACGATCGGCTGCAAGACAATCGTATGATACTCTAGATGAATACTGAACTCCGATTTATTTTGTAGTTGGGGATAAATAAGAATTACCTGTGTACATGTTGTATGTCCTTTATTAAAGACCCCTATTCGGTTGCTACTTGAAACTAAAAGACTGTAGCGGCACATTAAAATTTCGTATTTAAAATTTTATATAAAATTTCTATATTTAAAATTTCTCGCAAACGTTCCAATTTTGTAAAAACGAGAAATTCTAAATATAGAAATAAATCCCTTTTAAAACAATACCGCGGACTTAAATTGAATAGCGACACCGAAATAATCCGCACCGCTATTCAGAAACGGCAAAAGCCATGAATTATTTTTACAAAGCGAAATGTAATAACAATGAGATGAAATACCGTAATGTACATAGCTAGTTTAGTTTGTAAGTTTTAGTTAAAATAAAATTTAGTCATAATTTAGCTGCCGACGACGCGTCTTCTTTCATTTTAAAGTACCAAAATCCTCAACCTATCATTATACTCCTAAACATACCAGTAACCCGATAAGACAATATCGGCAGTGTTTAATTTCATATCTTGAACTGGGTGAGTCACCGAAAACAAAAATCGGCCAAAAGTCTGGGCGCAACTTTATTATATTATGGGTAGAAGTCCGATACGTGTTTAATGCTGAGATGCGGTGTAGATTACTATGCGACTGACAACCTAAATAGTAACATTCCAAATAGAATCCTGGTTATTCCTTAGGTTGTCAGTACCATAGTCACCTACACCGCATCTCAGCATTAAACACGTTTCGGACTTCTACCCTTAAATAATAAAGTTGCGCCCAGACTGTTGGCCGATTTGTTTTAAGTTTTAGTTACTCTGGTAGCAAATCTACATATAGGTACTACGTTTCAACTTTCTAGCATAAGCCGTTTCTGAGATATAAAAAACCACCCCCCCACCTTCGTACCTTGCTACCACTATCAACAATTTATTTTTCTGGGATGTCTCTATAGTAGCTCCATACAGTTTTCAATTGTTAGCTTTCTATTCTTTGCGGCTTTCGAGAAATTAAAATCAGAATTTTTTCATTTCCACCACCTCCGACCATCACTTCCTACACACACACCCTCAAAATTTCCACGCTACAGGTCTACTGGTCCTAACTCCTGTAAAATTTTCAACATCATATCTGATACGGTTCTCGAGATATAAAAATTTAATTTTTTCAAAAATTACTGTCCCCCGACTTCCACGCTTCAACCCCCCCCCCACCCCACCCCCCCCCCCCACCACCTTAAAAATGTTAACCCGCTTCTGATCTCCTAGTATGTCTTAAGACAAATACAAAGATTCAGTCATCTGACATCAATCGTTCAGGAGAAATGGATTTTAGAATGTTTCAATCCCAGCTTTCAAGCGCTTTGGACGCATTGTTTCCCCCCCTACTCGCACACCCCTCGACCCTTTTCGACCATTTTTGCAACTGAGTCCACTATCATAGTACTACAGAAGTTCCAACTTTCACCCTCCTAGCATAAGCGGTTCCTGAGATCTAGAAACCCAAATTTTACATCTAAAACGCTCCCCCCTCCTCCTCCCGCACACCCCCACCCGTCCAAAAGATACCATTCGTAGGGGTTCACCCATTCTACCTACCGTTCAAAAGTTATTAGAAAATATTGTGGAACATGTGTCGGATTTTTTGTATGGAGGGTACCAGGAGGAGTAAAAGGATTTCGCTGACTAGTAAACTCGAACTTTGTTTTCACTCAAAACTAATTTGTAGGCGACGACTATAGGATCGGCGTCGGACGGGATGGTAGAGGAGGTGGATAATCCGCCTTTAAACGGAATTAAAGCAAGTATCAGGGATTGTGCAGCGGACGCAGCGAACTCTAGATGGGAGGCGCTAACGAGCTGTAGGACCTCTAGGGCACTCTGGCCAAGGTTGGACAGACGAAAGACTAGGGAGATATTGACATGGAGTAGGGGAAGTCTGCGGCTACTTGTCGGAATACTGACAGGGCACAGATTGCTGGGGAAGCACGCTATGCGTATGGGGATCGCTGACTCTGACGTGTGCAGGTATTGCCTGGACATATGTGCTGAGGAGGACATCACCCACATTTTGTGTGAGTGTCAGGCGGTTGCAAGGAGGCGACTGAGGTGGCTGGGCAGTCTTTTCTTTGACAATTTGGAGGACCTGAGGTCAATAAGCTAGTGATAAGCTAGTCAAGTTTGTTAGGGATCTGAGTTGTTTAGGGGATGTTTAGTGACCTACGAGGTTCTGAAGGGATCGCTATGGGCCCTTTTGGTGCCTAGTGTGCGCGGTGGCTCAGCGCTTCGCCCCTTCTTAAAACTAAAACTAAAAAAACTAAAACTAATTTGTACAAAATTCTGAATTCATAGCTAAACGATTACTTAAGTTATAGTGAGTTCTGTAAATTTAGTGAAGACATTTTGACAGGATATTTGTTTGTCAGCTACACGAAGGACTAATAGGATTTTTTTCATAATCATACATTTAGTTCCAACTATTGGAAAATCAACACATACAAAATTTCAAAGTCGTAGCTTAAACCCTTCTGAAGTTATCGGCCAATATTCCTGAACACTTGTTTTAAGGAGATTTTGTATGGCAGCTACCCGAGCGAGTGGGACGATTTTACCCGTTAACGAACTTAGCCTCACAAATTCAACCAAACATCCAGATTCAAAATTTCAAGATCCTAGGTGAAGGCGTTCTTGAGTTATCGTGCTAACGGACGTCAAGCGGATTTGGGTTTTTGAATAGAATTTTGTATTATCAAGGTTACTTAATTTTTACGTTTTGCTTGTTGGGTGTAATTTCTACGTAGATGTTTTGCCTCCTGGTGATTGATTTCACTCTTCCATCTTCACCAATTCTTGTTGTCAAATTTTTCTTTTGAAATTACTTTGTTGGCGAGTGAACATGTCTCCTGCTGTAAGTTAAGTTTTTATTTAATAAAAAGTGCATGTTTTGTACAAATTAGCTTTGTAAATTGTGCCGTGATGGGTGTATAGGATATTTGTACTGCAGTATTTTATTTAGCATAGCTGATGCTTGAAATGTTTTTAGATAAAGTTTCATGATGAGTCTTGATGGCTGCATGAAAAAGTCAGCTTGAATAGAAAGTCCGAAGGCTCTATTTATTTCGAATTTGTGCGAATTAAATTATTGGTTATGTTTCTTCAAATGATTACAGAGTTTGTGATTTTTTTGTTTTAGGCTAAACCAAGTAAATCCGACACTAAATCTGCTGGTAAGCAAGCAGATAAAGCTAAAACCGTAGATAAATCGACCAAGGGGAAGATAGAGAAATCGGCAAAAGCTGAAATAACCAAGGAAGTAAAGAAGGTAATTGGCGCATCTGCCGTCAAAGACGCCAAGAACGCTCCAGCAAAAAATGTGCCAGCAACTAAAGAGGTAAAAAAGGAGCCGGCCAAGGCTGTTGCTACGAAAAAACCAACTGAGAAGATAGCTGCTAAGCCGACTAGCGAAACAAGTAAAAAGGTTGAAATCCCTAATACTGGTGCAAAGAATGTTCCAGCAAAAACACCCAAGGCTGCAGCAAAACCAGCTGGCCCGAAACCGCAAAAGAAGGGGATAGTGGCATCGGTAGCTGCCGCAACTGGTAAAGGACGCATAGTTAAGAAGCAGCTACTTCGCGGAAAGGGTCTTAAAAAGAAGAAGGTTCAATTGAGATTTGGCATTGATTGCACAAACATCGTTGAAGACAACATAATGGACGTAGCAGACTTTGTGAGTATTATTACCTCGTATTATTTTTTTTAAAAGCGAACCACTACTGATTTGTACTTTTGGTGAAATTTAGGCCTTAAGTGCAGTGTACTTTGTGGAATAATACCTAATTTTGTCATATTTATAACTGTGCGATTATTAGTTGTTCAGTTTAACAGTGACCAAACATGCAACTTGCTACTGTCTACCTGATATTTCTTTTCTAATAGCAAATTTCGTATATTTATAGGAAAAATATTTAAAAAGTCGTATAAAGGTCAATGGAAAAATTAACAACTTGGGTAACAATGTTACATTGGAGCGTCAAAAAATGAAAGTATTTGTCAATTCAGATGTTCACTTCGCGAAACGGTATTTGAAGTATCTGACGAAGAAATACTTAAAGAAGAACAGTTTGCGAGATTGGATCCGTGTTGTCTCAAATGAAAAAGATTCGTACGAGCTGCGATACTTCAGAATAAGCTCTAACGATGACGACGAGGAAGATGCAGAATAAGTGTCGCTCGAACATAATTATTGATATGTCAACATCTATATGGTGTTGTGTATTTTCGAAGTAAATAAATAGGAAAGTCTATTAACAAACAGAAGTTTTCGTTAGATTACGAATTATGTACTCTACTCAAGTGATGTATTGAGGAATATTAATAATGGCCGTATTTGGTATAAGCAGGGTAGGCACTGACCGGTTATAACGTCCACACGGAAATAACCCAGTGTTGTAACTGCTTGATTACTTTTGCGTGTTCATACAAACACTTCGAAGCAATTGGAAGACATAATCCAAGGACGTGAGTAAATCTATTATTATTCTCGAGTGATGCATTGAGAAATATTGGAAAATAAGGGCCGTATTTGTCGTCAGCAGGGTAGGCACTGACCGGTTATAATGTCCATACGGAAATAGCCCAGTGTTGTAACTGCTTGATTACTCTTACATGCTCATTGTACAAAAACTTCAAACCAAGTGGAAGACATGACTCAACGACGCGGTATCATCATTAGCAGAGTTAAAAAGCATACATTGAAAAGTGTTAAATATAGTTGTTTTTATTTACAAGGTATTTGTATCCTAGGCGAGAAAGGTAATTTTACAATTGACTCGATGCATTTGTTTATTAAGATATTGCAAGAGTAATCAATATTTTAAATGCTTGGGATGGTTGGATTCGTATATGAATTCAATTCGCAAACATTTTTACAATTTGTGTTGCATAAAAATATATATACTGGAGATGACAAGCAGTGAATGAGTTTGAAGCTGGACTATTCGCATTCACTTACGCAAAAACAATTTGAAACGAGGCTAATGTTTTTTCTCACTCACATTTATATTATTTCCGTGTATACGCAAAAGGCGAAGGTTCAGAAATTCTAGAGACTGCCACAATTTGGCGCTGAGCCACTATTGCATCTCACTTCCAGCTGGCTTCAAAGCACTATGTAAAAATGGTGGCTAGTCGCCTCCAGTACATATATCTCTATGTTGTGTTGTAACTTTTTGCATCAATAAAAATTTCAAAAAGAAGTCACGCGAGTTACCTTTGTGCAAAAAATGTGTAAATTTGGAAAAGGTATATAGTTTACAGTGGAAAATATCAATGACTTGTTCCAGAATATGGTATTCGTGTCGATTAAGTCCTCGTCATCTTTTACTAGGTTTTCTCTGGCTGGTGACTTTGTGACTACACTTAAAACGCTCAACTTTGGCATTTCTATGCTAGAGCCAATAAATTTCTTTTCCATTCCGCTTGATAGACAACCGAATATTTCAGATTAAGGGATCCTATTAAAATAACAGAAAATACGTGTGGTCTAATAATTTCCAAAAAAAATGCTGCCACCAGCGCAAACATTTTAAATTTTTTTTATCCGATTTGGTCACGCTAAAAAATCGAAAATTGATAAATTTTCGTTTCCGAATAAAACTATATTTTTCTTAAAAATTTAACCGGTAGTTTATTATGAAATTTGTATCATTTTTCACATTAAAAAGTTTTTTGACCGTATTGTGACTGTCACGTCACTTCGATGCCGATTCAACGTGTCACGTCGATCGAAAAGAACCGATTGTGTAACCGCATCGACGTGACTCATTAGCATTTCCATATTGATATGTATGTGTCAGCTGTAAATTGTGATGATGTGAATGTGAATGCTTTCATTTACAATCATTTCATTTTTGCATCGACGTTAATTTTTTTCAAGCGTCACGGACTGGAATCTCATCGACGGAAAATGACGATCAAAGTGACAACTGTCGATGACAATCGACATTCACAATCGCTTTTTCAGGCGTCGATGTCGAATCGGCATCGAAGTGACGTGACGTGACATTCACAATACGGTCAAATAAAATTAATTTTTAGGGTGGAAATTGAAAATACCCGGCAATTGACGAATGGTAAAGTTGGAAATCTCCACCTGGTGGCAAAGATAGACAAATTTTTGTCAGCTGACTGTTATATGGCGCTTCGTGTGTAATTTTGTGATTTGGAGCTCGAGAAGTTTTCGATTCTTTCTTAATTTCATTATGAAAGACATACGGGCCTATTACGAAACTCGACTCGACCAAAAAACTCACATTCTGCGACTATGAAACTAGACGAGTGCCTACTTGTCGAGTTTCACTCGACTTTTAGTCGAAAAAAAAGCGTGAGTTAAGAGAACTGCGTATTATGAGAGCCGATCGAGTGAGTATTTTCTTATAAGAAATGTCAAACTCACTCGACTGCTGGAAATGAAGTGACTTTCCAATTGTCGAGTTTCATAATACCAACTTTAGCTCGAGTCGAGTCCAAATGTGAGTCGAGTTACTCACTCGACTCGAGTCTCGTAATAGGCCCGATAATAAAAATTAATGGCGGTCGGTGCGGTTGATAGTAAGGTATTCATTTCCGGTTCTACATTCCGAAAATGTTACTCAAACCCGCACAACGAAGTCAGAAAATGAACAATTTTTCTTTATGAACGGGCGGTATAAACTTCGAAATAACTTCACAAATGTTTAATATTCCAAGAAAAAGAAATATGGAATAATTTTTAAATTATTTAAAAGGAACAAACCGTTTTTTCGTTACATTTTTCTTTTATTTTGGTGCTTGAAATTGGTTTCTGAAACAAATATATTTTGTTTTTGATATGTTATGATACGTTTGTCCTTCTTATTTAGTTATGAGGTTCATCTAAATTCAATTTAAGCGATATTTTGGAGTAAAACACTTTTATTCGAGCTCAATCTCAATTTCGTATGAAAATCACATGCAACTGCCAGTTTCTGTCTATCTTATAGTGTTCCGAAATTTGCCACCAGAGCACATGGTATATCCCAGTTGGTAACGAGTCTCTTTCACGACTTTTCTTTATGGTTTGAACCTAAGGTATCGTATGATTTCTTTCCAACATTTGTCTTTGCTCAAAATGTAGAATATAACCACCAGGGCTAGAGACAAATTACGACACCATCTGACGGTTTCTTAATTGTACTGTCAGTTAAACGGCAAAAATATAAATTGTGACTTTTCAAAAATTCAATATTTTCGGTTAATTGTTGTGTGTAAAGTAAGTGATACTATATACGTTTATTTGCTATATAAAATGATTGTAATAAAATTTCATTTCAGGATCTTTTTGATAAGCAAGCCGGAAAATTATAGGTAAGAGAAATATATGTTGATTTTGATTTTTTTTTTATCTTTTCACGATTCCGTTAGAGAATTTTTTTTTGAAAGGAAAACAGATTAGTTAGGATTTTATGTCAGTGACGCGGATGCCTCATTTTTTGAAGAAGGCGTAATTTTTGTTAGGAACCTTTCTAGATCAAGTTGAGCGGGTTGATATCAAATTATTTGAACTGTGGAATTTGGGGTAGGAAAATTGGCAATGAACATATTATTCAGAATTGTCCCGGAAACTGAGTCCTATAGAACTCCTAAAGGATGAGTTATAATTAATCGGTAGACTAAGTAAAAAAAATATATTTGAAGCAGTAACAGTACCTAAGAATAAATAGTACACTTACTGATCTATGCCCCATCAGAGATCATATAGGAACTGAAGAGGTAGTTATTCCCCAAATTTTATAATGCCATGATTTTGTTTTTTGATACACATACATACCAACATATATGTATATAATATAATACTCCATCATTACTAGTAAGGTCCAGTCTACAAATCAAACACGAAATGAGCAGCTTAGTTACAAGATTTCAATATGAACCGGAAACAAATAACTGCCAAGCATTTCAGCAGGCTAGTTTTGAAGAAGGCTAGACAAATAAAGGAGTCTTATGAAACTACTCAGCCAGCACCCAGCTCTTCAGCACATGATAGTGTTCATAATGAAGAAGAGTATCTTAACTGTACTCGTGTATTAAAATTAAACAAATTCTTTTACAGAAGCTTGGCGTGACGAAAAAGGATACGAAAGGTATTGTTTAGAACTTAAGAAGTGTTTACGGCTGGCCCGAGACAGATCGGACAAAAGGAAGAAAAGGGCTCAAAATTAAATTAATTTTCATAGTTCATAAGATGTTTATATCCTTTATTTTTGTTAGTTGTTGTTTAATTGTTCAGTATTAATTGCTTAGTATGTATATTTAGTTACAATTAAAATTTCAGTTGCAATTTATCAAAGGTGGTTTTTATTTATTACTCATATATCTTGCTAGTGCAGCAGATATATTTTTGGCAAGCAATTAATTCTTATTCCAATCTAATCCTACAACCCCAGAAAAAAAATATAATAATCTATTACAACAGATGGCGCTGAACAATAAAATTTTTAGCTATCGCGACTTTCGCCGAAATGTCTCCGAGAATCGGTGCGCATTTGTCTCGATACGTGTATGTTTTTCATACAACGTCTCGGAGAATCTCGCAGACAGAGCGACATGTCTCCGAGAAATCTGCGAGATTCTCGCAGATTTTACCAACTGGGATTCGTCAATTGACGAATAATAATGGTAAAGTTGGAAATATCCACCTGGTGGCAAAAAAACAACCCTATTAGATAGACAAATTTTTGTCAGCTGATTGTTACATGGCGGTTTGTGTGTAATTTTGTGATTTGGAGAATAATTTTTAAATTATTGAAATGGAACATAAACCGTTTTTTCGTTACATTTTTCTTTCATTTTGGTGCTTGAAATTGGTTTCTGAAAATAATAAATTTTGTTTTTGATATGTTATGATACGTTTGTCTTTCTTATTTAATTATGAGGTTCATTTAAATTCACTTTAAGCGATATTTTGGAGTTAAACACTTTTATTCGAGCTCAATCTCAATTTTGTATGAAAATCATATGCAACTGCCAGTTTCTGTCTATCTTAAAGGGTTCCGAAATTTGCCACCAGAGCACATGGTATATTCGTCAATTAAAATCGAAACCTCATTTGATGGTCACAAACCTGTTACCAATAGAAAATGACATCAAACATGTATGACATCAAACATAAATGTTACTTTCACATTTATGCTTGAGTCACATAAAGTAGAAGCGCGACGCAGCTTGACGCCGCCAATAAATAAGCAAGTCAGATAACTATTCACTGTCTGCGTCAGTTTGAGTTTTGAATAAATTTCAAATTTTCCAAAAAGCGTTCGCATTCGTGCATACGAAGCAGCGAACAATTAAAAACGATTTTTAAGCTAATTTTAATTCAGTCCGGTCATATCAAGTAACGATTCAATGTTTTAAAGAAAAAAAAGTCACTTGTCGATTTCGAGGTTAACTACAGGCTACGGAAAAGTTCAGAGTTGACGAACACTTTTGGATGGCTGCGTAAGGCTGCCTTCGTCTACGTTCGTTGTGACTACCACAATGGAAATACACCGCAATCAACTTTTTGACAGCTAGTCTGCCTCGGACTGCGTTGCCGTTGTGACTTAGGGGTTAAGCTGTGAAATCCTTTTCTATTGTAATACAAGTGTTGCGTTTCCATGGCCGGTTTTATTACGAAACTCGAGTCGAGTGAGTAAGTCGACTCACATTTGAACTCGACTCGAGCTAAAGTTCATAATTATGAAACTCAACACTTGGAAAGTCACTTCATTTCCAGCAGTCGAGTGAATTTGACATTTCTTTCAAGTGAATACTCCCTCGATCGGTTGTCATAATACGCAGTTCATTTTACTCAAAGTCGAGTGAAACTCGACTAGTAGGCACTCGTCGAGTTTCAGAATTTCAGAATGTGAGTTTTTTGGTCGAGTCGAGTTTCATAATAGGCCCGTAAATTTCATTAACGCACCCTATAACACCCGGAAATCGACATTTGTTGTAAAACTTTAGCTTGGCTTGGTGTTTTTCAGCATTAGTATTTTTTTGAATATTGTTTTAGCTGCAAATTGTAATAAATTGCCTATAGTTGTACATGTTTAATGGATTTGAGGAATCTCGCAACCATTTTCTCTTCCACCTCATCGATTGTAGAGCTGCTAGATTATCCTTATCACATTTCTCGTCAAAAAATAATTCGTACGAAGTCATTTCACCAAATCGATAAAAAGCACTGAATTATAATACTGATAATTCAAATATAACGTGGAATCTTAGCACTTTTGGCGGTTAAAGCTATTCACAATTACCCTTTTATTCACAGTAATACAATTCACACGACTCTCCTGTGGCAGTACTAACAAGGCGAGTCGATCGACACCATAGAGATATATATACTGGAAATGACAATTGGCGATTGAGTTGAAGGCGGGCGTCGTCACATTCACTCACGCAAAACAACAACAATTGACATAATGACCCTGTTTTTTCTCACTCACATTTATACTATGTCCCGCTATTGAAACACGCTAAACAACAACAACACGGCTTCAAACCGGTGGCTCGTCGTCTCCAGTATCTCTATGATCGACACTCATAATACCAAACTTCAATCGCCACGACAAGCTCGTCGATTGTCGATCGTCACGGCACTCATAACACGGGTGATTATAATTGTGGATTTACAATCTTTGAGGCGAGCCTATTGACAAATATACCGTGTGCTCTGGTGGCAAATTTCGGAACCTTCCAAGCAGGCGCGTAGCGTAAAACTTCATGGGGCTAGCGCAATAACACGATCATCAAATTCTATAACCATAAACACGTAATTTTCATTCAGAAATAAAATTTCGATTGCTAAATTCCAGGAAGTAATTAAAAAATTCCGCTAAATTAAGCGCTAGCCCTACGAAGATTCACGCTACGCACCTGCTTTCAAGATAGACAGAAACTGGTAGTTGCATGTTATTTTCATACAAAACTGAGATTGAGCTCGAAGAAAAGTGCTTTTCTCCAAAATATCGCTTGAAGTGAATTTAAATGAACCTCATAATTAAATAAGAATGACAAACGTATCATAATTTTTCATAAAGAAAATTTATTTTTTTAAGACACCAAAATGAAAGAATAATGTAACGGAAAAATGGTTTAGGTTCGTCTTAAATGATATCCTAATTTTGTCGTATTTATTTTTCTCGGAATATAAAACATTTGTGAAGTTATTTCGAAGTTTATACCGCTCATTCATTGAGAAAAATTATCCATTTTCTGACTGAGCTGTGGGAGTTTGAGCCTAACATTTTCGGAATGTAAAACCGGAAATAAATACGTTGCTATCAAGAGCACCGACTTTTATCAATTTTTATTATTGGTTTCATAATGAAATTTAGAAAGAATCGAAAACTTCCCGAGCTCCAAATCACAAAATTACGCACGAACTGGAATAATTTTTAAATTATTTAAAAGGAACATAAACCGTTTTTTTGTTTCATTTTGGTGCTTGAAATTGGTTTCTGAAAAAATAAATTTTGTTTTCGATATGTTATGATACGTTTGTCCTTCTTATTTATTTATGAGGTTCATTTAAATTCACTTTAAGTGATATTTTGGAGTAAAACACTTTTATTCGAGCTCAATCTCAATTTCGTATGAAAATCACATGCAACTGCCAGTTTCTGTCTATCTTAGAAGGTTCTGAAATTGGCCGCCAGAGCACATGGTATATTCGTCAATAGTACAAAACAACACGGACTGCGACAGTGATTTGCATATCTTTCGGCGTGAGGTTCGACTACGCAGTTGGTGTTGAACAGAACACCTACTACGACTTCGATTCTATGTCAGGAAGAAGAAGAACGAGTGTTAAAGCCAGAAATACATGTGCAGAATATATGCACGCAGCGATGCATGCATCTCTGCATGTGAAACAGACGTGCAGAGTTTTTGACTGATCTCTTAGTTGTTTTTGTCATAAATGACCGCATTTTCTGATAGTCAGTTTGAGTTTCAGTTTCAGTTTATTTTAATAGACAAAAAATGATCTTAGTTTTGATCCCGCAAAAATATATTTTTGTAATTTCGACTGGTTTTATCGAATACAAATTGGTTATTTTTTATAAGTTCGATTAATCGCTCCTCCATTGCTACTCCACTCCACAACTACAACTAAAAAATAACCTGTCAAACCACTTTTTTCTTTTTCTGTGTTGGTAAATTTCAATATCAAGTTGTGGCAACACTGCCGCTGTGCAGCAAAAGTAGAAGTAGAGACATGTTGCAGCGCTCCGCTGCATGCAGAATAAGCGTGTGTTTCGTCGCATTTAAACTCAAGCGTTCTAAATCCGTTTTGCCGCGCTGCATGCAGAAATATGCACATGTATTTCTGGCTTAAGGCTGGTTTTCATTACTGAGACATAGTTTTCATTACTCCGACATTAGCAGAAAACTAAAAAGAGACAGAAAATCGGTTTTAAGAAGGAGGAAAGGGACACAATTTTCGACTTTATAGCGAAATTATGGCAATAGTTTTTGACAGACAGAAATTTCTAACCTAAAATTTCTTGTGTTTTTTGGTATTTGTACGCTTTCAGTTGAGAAAAAGTACAATATGTGAATTTTCTCGACAACTATTGTAAGGTAAGACCGATCTGCGGCTTGTTAATTGCAACGTATCTCTCATATCGAGCGAATAGACAGCAGAATGATCTATGCATGCACCTCTAATCAAATTCTAAGCATATTTATCTCCTTTTTTGATATTCATCTCACATTACAAAATTGTTAACTAAACAATTACCGGCTCGACATATGTCAAAACCATAATTGCCATAATTTGGCACAATAGTGTGCGTACGGATGTCTATTGTGTAGGTTTGTCGGAAGCAAATTATAGGAAAAAGATGTGCATGCAAGTCTTTGCTATAATGTACGTCCTTACTTTATGCTAACAGATCTGAATTTGCAGACGAGACACTTTTTTACAGATCTGTTGCAGATGATATTTCCTCTCTTTCGCACGCATGTACAGTTTATATTTTCATCTTGTTCTTACAGACATCTGCAGAATGTCGGTGTAATGAAAACCAGCCTTTAGTTCTGTTTTGTTTAATATTTTTGAAAATGGACGTGTTTTGGAGTGTTTGCGTTTATTAAAAACGAGGAAGTGAATAGGAATCGGGATGAATTTGGAAAATAGAAACCCAGCAGGCAGAGCGTACTCGCGCAAAATATCAAAATTCTATATGTCCATATGTGAGATAGAGATAGCATGTACTAAGCTATCGCGGTCTCTTAAATGCGAACATTTTGAAGGGGCCATGTAAATATTCCATGTATAGTGCTCGTAAAAAACTATAATATGTAATATGTACAGCAAACAGGCACCATCGTTCCCAAAATGTCTAACCGCTTATACGACTTGGATACGGTTTCGTTTCGACGAAAAGAGCCGTACAGAATGAACGCAATCGCAGTCGGATTGCAATGTCAAAATGAAACGCTGTAAACCGCAAGTAAACGCTGCATGAACACAATGACCGGATTGAGTTCGCAGTTCTACCAGTGTCAATAATCAAAGCAAAATTGATATGGGCGCAAGAATCTGTGAATTATTTTTAATGCTCATCGAAATCTCTTTCATTTTCTATTTTATTATTTTCTTTAAATAATATAGTGCGTTTTAGGTTCTGATATTGTCATATTTGACATTTCGATGCGTTCACTTGCGATCATTTTAAATATTACGAACTTACTTGGGACCCATAGAGTTCATTCTGTTTAGCTACATACAATCACATGCATTTTAAGAGCCGTACAGAATGAACGCAATCGCAGTAGGATTGGAGTGTCAAAATAACGGAGGGGAGAAAACGAGTTTAAAATGCATGTGATTGTATGTAGCTAAACAGAATGAACGCTAGGGGTCGCAGATGTCGCAAGTAAGTTCTTAATATTTAAAATGATCGCAAGTGAACGCATCGAAATGTCAAATATGACAATATCAGAACCTAAAAGGGACTATATTATTTAAAGAAGAAAATAATAAAATGGAAAATGAAAGAGATTTCGATGAGCATTAAAAATAGATCTCCGATTTTTGCGTCCATATCAATTTCGCTTTGATTATTGACACTGATAGAACTGCGAACTCAATCCGGTCATTGTGTTCATGCAGCGCTTACTTGCGGTTTACAGCGTTTCATTGCATCACCGACATTTTGACATTCCAATCCGACTGCGCTTGCGTTCATTCTGCACGGACCTCGACTGCGATTTGCCTACCTTGCTGCGTGAGGTTCGACTGCGCAGTTAGTGTTGAACAGAACACCGACTACGACCTCGATTCTATGCAAGCAAGAAGAAGAACGTGTGTCAAGCGTCACTTCTGTTTTGTTTAATACTTTTGAAAATGGACGTGTTTCTGGTAGCGTGTATATTTTATATAGTGTTTTTAATCAATTTGGAGTGTTTGCGTTTATTAATAACGAGAAAGTTAATAGGAATTGAGACGAATTTGAAGAATAGAAACCTAGTAGGCAAAGCGTACTCACGCAAAATAGCATCAAAATTCTATATGTAAGATAAAGACAGCATGTACTAAGCTATCATGGTCTCCTCTTAAAAGTAAACAGAATTCAATTCATATTAAGAGGTCATGTAAATATTATACAGGGTGTTTGGCACTCCGTGTGCCACCTTGTAAGGGGTTATCCCTTGATATATTTGGAGAAAAAAATTGTTCTACAGTGTGGGTCAATTTTCAATATTAGTGGAGATACAGGGTGGTTAAGAAAAGTGTTTTTGACCGGTACCCTCACTCACTTAAAACGTTATATCTTGAAAACGAATAATCACAAGGCAAAGTGTTATAACTCGTTTTTTAGGCAATCGAATTACCTTTCATTTGATGTAACAGTCTAAACTGTAACTGCACCTAATCTTGAGATATTTACTCGAAAACACAGATGTTTGCTACGTCAACCCTTAAAATTCAGTGATCAATGTAGTTTTTCTCAAAAAACCCCATTATAAAAATGTCATTTTAATTTTATTTTTTTATGAACCATATTATTACCTACAAAAGCTGCATACATATGTATGAGTTACGATTAACATTTTTGAAGTAATAGGTAAAAATACATATCGCATAAAAATTAAATATTTCAAAAGTCGAAATGACCCCTCTGAGATTCTCTTAAGAGAACGAATTAAAAAATATAAAACAACATTTTCATCTTCATTATCATGGCAAGCAAAACAACAAATAAATTTCAGCCACTAAGTGACCTTACTGACGACAATGAGGTTCAAAGTGCTCCCGAACCCAGAAAAATCGCCAAAAATAAAGGTACCGCCAATTAAATTCATTTCATTGCCTCGTGAAACCATTTATGCTATTATGGAAAACCTCGGAATAACTGTATCCGAGTTCAACATCCACAACACATCCACCGGTATAAAATTACTTCTAACAACGATAGAGAACTTCGAAAAAACCGAAAAACATTTGATATCGAAGAAAGTAAACTTCCACACTTACAGCCGAAATGACAAACGTCAAATAAAAATTGTCCTATCCGGGCTTCACAAAATGTCTTCGGAAGCACTTAAAGATCATCTTAATGAAATGGAAATACCTTGTAAAAATGTAAAACAGTTCTTCACGAAAAACAAAAGGTACGATGATCAAACCTTCTACATTCTTTACTTCGACCCAGGCTCTGTCAAAATCTCCGAATTATGGAAAACAAAAGCTGTGATGAATACTGTAGTCCAAATGGTCGGGGTTCCACTCTAGACCTCGTTATACACTCTGTGGTAGCTATTTCTCAACCAACAACGCTACACAAGCTTTCCTCACCGCACCTACCAGTAGCCTTTTCAATACTTGGAACAGTTATCCGAGACATCTCATCTATGCAAATTCCAAATTTTTTCAAAACAAATTGGATAAAATTACGCAACAATAAAAGGCGCCAGTGGCAGAGAGGGCATGATCTATACTAAAAGCAGAAGTCAATAGGCTGCAAAAAAGAATTAATAAAGCAATTTCCGAAATCAGAAATTCAAGTTGGAATTTAATGCTCTCCGAACTTGAAAAAGGATCAGGGAAACTATGGAAATTGAATAAAGTATTCCGGAAGAAAAAATTAATTATCCCCGAGCTTCAGCCAGGAGGAGGTAAAATACAAACCAATGAAGCAAAGGTCGAACTCTTAGCGGATAAATTTATATCCGCACACAAGTTAACCGAAAACTATAGCGATCCTCAAACAACTACCTCGGTTGACAACGCCGTTCGTAACTTTGAAATGCTACCATCTCACTTAGCAAATAATCTATTGTGCAAGCCCAAAGAAATAATATTAATCATCAGAAGACTGAAAAATAGGAAAAGCCCTGGGAAAGATAAAGTCCCCAACATTCTTCTCAAAAACCTACCTAAAAAAGCCATTGTCTATTTGAATGCTATCTTTAACTCCTGTTTAAAGCTTGGGTATTTTCCCAACAAGTGGGAGGTAGCGGAAATAGTTCCACTCCCAAAGCCTGGCAAAGATTCTTCAGATCCAAATAATTACCGACCTATAAGCCTACTGTCATCAATAGGAAAGATCTTCGAAAAAATTTTAATTACCCGCTTACAAAACCACATCCACGAAAAGTGTATAATACCAAATTATCAGTTCGGTTTCCGACAAGGTCACTCTACTAGTCACCGGTTACTACGAGTTACCAACTACATCAAAAATGCAATGAATGATAAAAAATCAGCTGCGTTGGTTACCCTAGATGTGGAAAAAGCGTTTGACTCGGTATTCAATTGTCCTTTCCTCCCCCTATTATCAAAATAATAAAATCATTTCTACATGACAGATCATTTCAAATCCGAATCCATTCAACTCTTTCAACCAGTCGTATTATTCCGCCGGGCGTTCCCCAGGGATCAGCGTTGAGTCCAATATTATACACTTACCGGAAAATACACAGTGTGAACTTGCAACCTTTGCTGACGATGTAGCGATTCTTAGCATGAGTCATGATCACAACGATATTATAAACAACCTCCAGCAGCAATTGGATGCCATCGAAGATTACTTCTTTAGATGGGAAATCAAAATCATCAGATCGAAAACAAATGCCATATTTTTCACTAGAAGACGGGCTCATAGACATTTGCCTAATCCCACTATTAATATCTTAGGGTAGAGCATCACATGGTCTCAAAATATAAAATATCTCGGGGTCTACTTAGACAAGAGACTTACATTCCAATTCCATACTACGGAGGCTTGTTCGAGAACTATTAAAAGTATTAGAATTCTTTATCCACTCATTAATAGAAAATCCGAACTCTCTAATGAAAACAAATTACTCATATACACGTCCGTAATGCGTCCTATCCTTGTGTACGCAGCACCAGTCTGGAACTGCTGTGCGGCTGTGCACAAGAAGAGGATGCAAATCATACAAAACAAGTGCCTTAAGATTATTTTGAATAAGCCATGGCATTTCGCTACACAAGAACTTCATGCATTGACTAAGTTGCCGCGAATAATCGATTTTATTGATAAACAGACTGCAAAGTTTATAACCAACTGTGAAAACTCAGTAAACCCACTCATTCTATCTATCTTTCCTGGTCACCATTGACGTAATTTAAAAGTAGCTTAAGGTTAGGTTAATTTAGCTTTAAGTTAAATATAAGGTTTTTCACTCCGTTTTCCTTGTATCGTAAGATTATAAAATGACAATAAAAAACTAAAAAGCTATATGCGAAAAAATAATATTGAAGTTGTAAAGACCACAAGGTAATCTGATCACTGATGAATTTAAACTAAATTAAGCTAAACATATGTACATATTTTGGAAATAAAATCAATCAATCACTCAATATACGAAACTTTTTTTGCTGGGAAGTAGTGGAAATCCGAGACTACAACCGCAGTCCTTGAATTAGAGTGTAGCACGACTGCGCAGTCGCAGGCGAAGTTGGTGTTGTGGGCATCGCCATATAATCCTGTGTATTCTAAAGACAGGGACTGCGCAGTCGCAGTCGAGGTCCGTGTTCTGTTTAGGCCTTAATGGTGCGTTTACACTCACTCTTGAGGCGAGCCTCTACCCCCTTCCGGCCATTGCAAACCGGTTTTCGTCGGCTGTGTTCTTTGCTGTGTTGAAAGCAATTTACACTCAACATGCCTCTGCGGCGCAACTTGCCTATAAGTGCGAAACGACAGAAATACGATGAGCTGCGAATTGTGTGGTACCACAGTTTATTGTATGGTACCGCAGTTCATTGTATGGTACCACAGTTCATTGTATGTGTGTACACATATGGTGTGTCGGAGAAAAAGTTGAAGAATGTAGACTCTTGCGACTTCACAAGCCATCTGATTGGGTGATTTTTTGGTGGGGATAGAGCTTGGATAAGATAACTAAGGATAGGACACCCCGGTGTAAAAGCACGTAAAAAATAGAGACCAAAATTATTTTGACAGTACCATGGGATCCAAGGATGCCAAGGGATCTTGCTTGTCAAAAACACACGTGAAATAATTACGAAGGAATATTTTGTTCATTGTTTTTATTGGTTGCCATGGTAGCCTGAATGGTTAGGATCTTGGATCCAATGGTGTAGCAAAATAACGTGGTGAATATGCAACCGTACTTAGAAAAGAAATATTTATTAAAATATCCATTTCTGTACAAATGCTTTGCATCGAAAGAAATCTTTTCGATGACTAGACTCCCTTGAGTTCACAACAATATAGCCTTCTCATTAAATTTGTGATAAAAAAATGGTTGCATTATTGTTAAAAATAAGTCTGACGAAATATCGAAATTTGGTGTTTGTCAAAAAACACATTTGAAAAAGCTACTCGTTTCTGGTATTTCGCCAAGATTTCAGTTACAGAATCGTACCAGATCATAAGTAGTAATGTACATATATGATAAAATAACATGCATCTGTAAAGCATACATACATAGATTACAAAGAGATAGATAGTTTTATACTCTAGATGAAATCAGAGAGTATTATAAGTTTAATCCAGCCCAAAAGTTTGTAACGCTTAGAACGAAGCCTCGGAACACCAAAAAAGTTTAATATTGTTTTGTGCGTATTTGGGGCCAAAACGTCCGTCCGTCTGTCCGCTAGCATGATAGTTCAAGAACGCCTTGACTTAGGAACTTGAAATTTTGATCTGGGCGAATTTGTAAGTCTAAAGAGCCGTACAGAATGAACGCAATCGCAGTCGGATTGGAATGTCAAAATGTCGCAACGAGATGCAATGAAACGCTGTAAACCGCAAGTAAACGCTGCATGAACACAATGACCGGATTGACTTCGCAGTTCTATCAGTGTCAATAATCAAAGCGAAATCGATATGGACGCAAAAATCGGAGAATTATTTTTAATGCTCATCGAAATCTCTTTCATTTTCCATTTTATTATTTTCTTCTTTAAATAATATAGTGCGTTTTAGGTTCTGATATTGTCATATTTGACATTGCGATGCGTTCACTTGCGATCATTTTAAATATTACGAACTTACTTGCGACTATCTGCGACCCATAGCGTTCATTCTGTTTAGCTGCATACAATCACATGCATTTGAAACTCGTTTTTCCCCTCCGTTATTTTGACACTCCAATCCTACTGCGATTGCGTTCATTCTGTACGACTCTTAAGTTCGTTAACGGACAAAATCGTCCTCATCTAGAGTATCATACGATTGGCTTGCAGCTGATCGTGACTGCAGTATGTTTATGCAATATATTTAATATATGCAAAAAACTTTTAAAATGCCAGCTAAAATTTTTGCCCCTAAAATAAAAAAAATCAGTTTTGTACGCCCATGCAGCTTTTACTTCGACATGCGCATAAAACAACTTGGCTCTTTTTTATGGTGTCATGTCCAATCCTTTTAAGTATATAATCTAAGGGATAGAGGCTCGCCCAGGGACCTGTCAATAGGTCTGTTCTTTTTGTCGAGTGTAGTGTACTCAGTGTACACTTTCTGCCCTAATGCTGTTCTTTTTGTCGGTGTGACGTCAGAGGTGGCTGTTCTTTTTGCTAGTGTAGTGTACTCAGTGTACACTTTCTTACACTGGGTCGGGAGCCGGTGTAAGTTCTTCTTCTTTACCATCTGTCAAAATTGATGGCTGTATGCAGATAAAATTGACTTTGTGCATTTATGAAAATACTGTTTTGAATGAATATATGCAAGAATATTGAATGGTAATAAATTTGCATTGATAGAAGTGAAAGAATAAAACAAGTAAAAAAGTTCGAAATTTTAGCTGTCATTTTTCTACACTGACCCGTTCTTTTTGCGCGGTCTACACCCTACACTTTCAGTGTAAGTTGTATCGCATTTTCAGTGTAAGTTACACTAAAATGTGAACTTAACCTGGCAAAAAGAACAAACCTAATACAAATGGACTACCTATGTCTCTATCTCATGTGGGACAAGTTTTCTGATTTGAAGTTTCAACATTTTTAATATAAATTTAGGTACGATATCGTTTTTAAATTGTCAATCAACATAGAATAATTTTTGATAATAACTTTTATTATTTATAGTTTCATTCAGAAATACAATTTTTTACTAGATTTTAGCTCTATTTTGGAACTTCGAAAGTTGAGGGACATATTTGGGTAATTTAATTTTCTTCTTGTGCCGGACAAAGCAAGCGGTGGTGATACGCGTAAAATCCGTGTACATGAGCGTAATTTTTCATGAGAAGGAGAAAGATTGAAAATTGGATTGTTGTAGAAGTGAGATGCAAGTAGGTACTCTTAGGTTAGGTACTCTTGGGTGTCCAGTGTCAAAAGAAAGAGACTGAAGAACAACAGCTTGTAGTGGAAGTGAGATGCAAGCATGATGCAAATTACATGTTGGGTGTAGAATGTCAAATTTCATGTTGCTGATTGGCTAAAGCTTACCAATATTCATACTTTCATGAGCTAAGACAATCAGAGCCGCGATTCTGGCGACATGTGAACTGCGAAAATTCCGCATATTTTCCTTCATTTTCGAAACAGGGAAATTTGTCGGTTTCATAAGGCAAGCCTTTTGGCGAATATTTTCGTGACCTTCCTAGGTATTCAAATTGAAATTCGTATATGTGAATTGAGGAAACTGTTTGTTTTTCGTTTCGTGTTTGTTGTAAATATTAGGTCTGTTCTTTTTGACTGATTGAATTGTTGCAGGGTGTTGGAATGGGGGGAAGGACAATGCGTCCGAATTGCTCGAAAGCTGAGATTGAAAAATTCTAAAATTGATATCTCCTGAACTGTTGATGTCAGACGGTTGAAACTTTGTGGCTGTTTTATGGGATACTAGGAGCCTAGACAAGGACTAAAATTTTGAAGGAGGGGAATGTTGGGGTGGATTAAAAAACTTCGGATTACAATATCTTCCGAACCAATTATACCAGGAAGTTCGATATGTATTTTTACCTATTACTTCCAAAATATTAATCGTAACTCATACATATGTATGCAGCTTTCGTAGGTAATAATACGGCTCATAAAAAAAAAATTAAAATAGAATTTTTATAATGGGGTTTTCTGAGAAAAACTACATTGATCACTGAATTTTAAGGGTTCACGTAGCAAAAATTTGTGTTTTCGAGTAAATATCTCAAGATTGGGTACAGTTACAATTTAGACTGTTACATCAAATGAAAGGTAATTCGATTGCCTAAAAAACGAGTTATAACACTTTGCCTTGTGATTATTCGTTTTCAAGATATAACGTTTTAAGTGAGTGAGGGTACCGGTCAAAAACACTTTTCTTAACCACCCTGTATCTCCACTAATATTGAAACACCGCTCCTGCTGTACGCTAGTTTGTACAAAAAGTTTGTGAGACTGGCATGCTAGTGGAAACCACTCATGGCCCCCGTCGGGGTACGGTGCGCACAGACGAGAATGTGGCTGCTCTAGCCGAGAGTGTGAGACTCACTCCACGAACATCAACTCGCCGTCGATCTCAACAGTTCAACATTTCACGCACTAGCCTGAGGAGAATTCTGCACAAAGATCTCGGATTATTCACTTACAAGGTCCAATTGACTCAGCAATTGAAGGCGCACGACTGTAGCGACTTCGACAGATAGATGTCGACACAAAAAAGTACGACCAACTTCACAGCCATATCCGCGTAATGACGAGTACCAAAAATTGAGTTCGTTTCCTTCTTCGCTTACTGACCAGGAAGCCAACCACATCTCGTTCAAAACCGGTCTTAGTAAATTAAATCAAGTATACAGTGAATTATAATGCGTATTGAAATATTTTATAAAACCCTCAAAATTAAATCTAGTGATAACGATACCTAAGTTAAGAAAAAGTGAATTTGTGTAAAAGTTAGAATAAAAATATTTTATAGTATAACCGAAAGAAAAGAGTATTTATTACTAAAACATGCGGTTATAAGTGGTGACCCCGACGTGATCAAATACAACCACGTTATCGCGTCCTTACCGCAAGACGTTGTAGAGTCCATTTTAGACTTTATTTCAAACCCACCGACTTCTGATTTATACCCACAATTGAAGAAAATTCTAACAGAAAGACATTCAATAAGTGAGGAAAAACGTATAGAGCAACTCATTTCGAATGAAGAAATGGGCGATAGAAAACCCTCAGAATTTTACCGGTATTTGAAACAATTAGCCGGTACATCTGGAACTATAGGAGAAACCTTCATAAAAAAACTTTGGCTGAGCCGACTGCCTCATCTTATTAATTTATCACTGATACCTCAAAGCGAAAAGGATTTCACAGAACTTAGTTCACTTGCCGATAAGCTTTGGGAAGCATTACCAAGAGAAACTACCATTTCGCCTGTAGAAAATAAAAATATAAAAACCCATCATAATAACAATAATAATTTCCAAAACGAAAACAACAACGCGGCCATTGACGAACTAAAGAGCGAAATCAAGTCCCTAAAAACAATGATATCCAAACTTCTATCCGACAAAAATAAATCCCCAAGATTTGCAAGAAAAAGTAGGTCCAAAAGTCGTCAAGCTAGTCCAAAGGCCGAAAAATGTTGCTACCATACAAAATTCGGAAATAAAGCAACAAAATGCGTACCTCCTTGCTCCGAGAAGCTACATCAACCACAGCCTTCAACAAGCTCAAATTTTTAGAGCACCCTACAATACGTGCGGCAACAAGTAGGGGTAACAATATTATGTCACGCCGCCTTTTCGTAAGAGACTCCATAAATAAACTCGATTTTCTTATCGACAGAGGTGCGGATTTATCCGTAGTCCCACATGACATTTTTAATAATCCAAAAAAACCTTCACACTTATCCTTATCTGCTGCAAATGGCTCCGCAATAACAACTTATGGAACAAAACTTCTGCAGATCAATTTCTCCTGTGCGTAGAAATTTCATACATGCATTTACCATTGCTGCAGTCAACAGGCCAATAATAGGCGCCGATTTCTTAACGAAATGCGAATTAATAATCGATTTAAAAAATAAAAAATTGATCGATTCTAAAACTAGGCTGTCAATAAACGCAATGGATGCATATGTTAATACACCTACTCTCCGTTTCAGTACCATCGACAGCACGTTCGGTAACATTTTACAACAGTACCCTACCTTAACAGCCTCACCCGATTTCAATGCTCTAATCAGACACAGTATAGTTCACCATATACTAACAACTGGACCACTGCCTTATGAAAGACCGCGTCGACTTAACCCCATTAAGCACAAAACAGCCGTGGCCGAATTCAAACATATGGTCGAACTGGGAATCTGCCGACCGTCCTCATCTTCAGTGTCATCGCCCTTACATTTAGCAATGAAGAAAAACACTGAAAACTGGCGACCGTGTGGGGACTACCGACGTCTCAACGCCGTAACAATACCAGACAGGTATCCCATACCTCACATTCAAAACTTCTCATTACAACTTCGAGACTGCAAAATTTTCTCGAAAATAGACCTAGTGCGTGCATATCACCACATACCAGTTGCTTCAGAAGATGTGCACAAAACAGCAATAACGACACCTTTCGGACTTTTCGAGTTCGTGCGCATGCCATTCGGACTTCGAAACGCAGCTCAAACCTTTCAACGGTTCATGCACGAAGTGATTAAAGGCCTGGACTTTGTATTCGTGTACATTGACGATATTCTTATCACCAGCAAAACTAAACAAGAACATTGTCAACACTTACACACGTTATTTCAACGACTTAGGGATTATGGTTTACGTGTAAAGACCAGTAAGTGTGTCCTAGGTGTGACTTCCTTAGACTTTCTAAGCCACAAAATAGCAAAAGACGGGATCTCACCGTCAAAAGAACGGGTGGAAGCCATCAATAATTACCCGCCTCCAACTTCAATTAAACAAATCCAGAAATTCATTGGTATGGTGAACTATTACCACCGTTTTTTACCAAAATTGGCACAACTATTAGCCCCCATTCATGAACAACTAGTTCACTTGCTTAAGTTGAAGAATAAAAAGAACTTCGAATGGCCAAATGCCTGCGTCGAAGCTTACACCAAGGTGAAAGACGCACTATTCGAAGCAACCTTATTGGCACACCCCATAGAAAATGCGGAACTAAGTCTCACAATGGATGCCTCCAACATCGCGGTAGGAGCAGTCCTTCAACAGCGAAACAACAAAATATGGGAACCTTTAGCCTTTTTTTCAAAAAAACTAACAACGGCTGAACAAAAATATTCGGCTTTCGACCGAGAGTTACTCGCAATACTTTTGTCTATAAAACATTTTCGCTACTTCGTAGAAGGTAAAAGTTTCACGATATTTACCGACCATAAGCCACTAACTAAAGCTATCGTATCAAAAACCGAGCGCAGTCCACGACAGACCCGACATTTGGAGTTTATATCTCAATTCACCACAGATATAAAACACATACCTGGGAAAGACAATGTCGTGGCAGATGCCCTTTCACGATCCGGTGAGGACGTTGGTGCTTTATCTATCGTCTCAGAAGCTGAGAAAATAATGAAAGCCCAAGAAGAAGATGAGGAACTAAAAGCACTCATAACCTCTGAAAAAGAATCGAAAGCAAAATATCATTTAAAATTATGCGAATACCCCTTGTCTTCTCTCAAACTATGGTGCGAAACCAGCACACAAAAAAATAGAGTATACATTCCAGAAGAATTAAGACGCAACATTTTCGAAACCGTGCACAACCTATCTCATCCTGGCATTCGCGCTACTCGAAAATTAATCAATTCACAATACTTTTGGCCCAAACTAAATAAAGATACAAACCACTGGTCGAGGGCTTGTATGAATTGCCAAAAGGCAAAGGTGCAGAGACATACAAAATCCGAATTCGGACAAGTCAATACACCGTCCAAAAGGTTTGAACACATCCACATGGATTTAGTAGGACCCCTTCCTCAGTCAAACGGATACAATTACATCCTAACAATAATAGACTGATTCACTCGCTGGCCGGAAGCATACCCTTTAAAAGACATGACGGCCCAGACGGTAGCAGAAGCCTTTGTTCATCAATATATATCCCGATTCGGAGTCCCAAGCATAATCAGCACTGATCGCGGAAGCCAATTTGAATCAAAACTATTCACAGAAGTTAACAAAATACTGGGAAGTTGTCGCATACGCACCACCGCGTATCATCCGCAGGCAAACGGTATGGTGGAGCGATTCCATCGTACCCTAAAAGCTTTATTAATGGCCCGCGACAATACAATAAATTGGAGCGAAGAACTATCTCTTGTACTTTTGGGTATCCGTACAACACCAAAAGATACTTAAAACTGCAGCCCGGCAGAATTAGTATATGGAGAAACTCTACGGATACCCGGAGACTTTCTATGGCCCAATTAAAACCCCGATGAAACGTGTTCTTCCAATTTTGCTGAACAACTGCGGAATAGCATGCAAAAATTACAAGCAACCCCACCAAAACAATCTAAACAAAACAACGTACACGTACCCGACGCCCTCCGAACAGCAGATTTCGTCTTTATTCGTGAAGACAAGGTAAAATCAGCCCTTTCCACACCTTATAAGGGTCCATATAAAATTAAAAAAAAATTAAGAAAATTCTTCATTGTGGATATAAACGGAAAAAATACTTCGGTCTCAATTGACCGACAGAAACCAACTTATAGCATTCAGGATTCTGTTTCCGATCGTAACAAACCCGGAACTGTCACTTTCAAAATATAACACGCTACGCTGGAGGGGGAGTGATGTAGCGACTTCGACAGATAGATGTCGACACAAAAAAGTACGACCAACTTCACAGCCATATCCGCGTAACGACCATGGATGTAGTAGTATAACTGGATCGGCGATAAATAAAATTTTGCCTAATAGGCCCTGGTTGTGTTAGTTGTCTAATTGCGTTAGTGTAAGTGTGCAGTGGCGCCGTACAAAATAGACAAATTGGGAGGGGTTGTCAATCGATATTTTTTATGGCATAAATCTACATATCGTACAATATTTTTACAACAAATAAATAAAAACAAACAAACAAAAATTATTTATTAACATAATTTAAAAACAACAAAATATCTTAAACAAAAAATTGCATGATAAACCATCTGAAGTAGAAAAGGTTAAATTGTATTCACATTCCTTGAAATAAAATCATTTTGGTATAATGTTGCCGCAGTGAAATTTTTTCTGATGCCTTTTTGACAATGAAATAATATCTTGTATGTAGGTACTTTTCAATTATTAATTTTATAACTAAACTGTAGTGATTGCTGCATTCCATGTGTTCTTGTTGATCTTCAAACAGAGATCTATTAATGAAGTATTTTTGAGTAGCCGGTATTTCACTACGGCCACCATCTCCTACATCCACATATCCATATGCTTTTTCACCAGACCAATCAATGTGTTTTCTAATATGCATTTCGTCAAACACTAAGTTTAGAAACAACTTTTGATTTCCGGCTGCTTCGCAAGCAGCTTTAATGGCTATAAATGATTCCTTTGTAAAGCCTGGGCTACAGTCATACACTTTATACCATTCTCTTATGGTCCTGGAATGTGGTAAGCAATTGGAAAAAACATTTCTCACGTATGAGTATGCTTTCGGCGACATAAAATTCAAATTCAAAGCAAAGGCACGGATTTGAGGATTGTACGTTTTAGATACAGTATTACCTCTGATTTTTGCGAAGTGTCTTTCAAAAATGTTTTTAGAGTATCCCACAATTTCACACAAAGTATTTTCTGTATCTTCACCTATCAGATTTTTCGATTTTAGTTCATCAATTATTTTTTGTACTTTTATTATTTTCTTATTTCGATGTAGTACTCTCTGACGTAATCTGTTAATAACTTTGCCTTTGCTCCGGACACATTCTCTTAATTTTCCTAGTTTTGCCCTAGTCCTTAAATGCTTTTCAGTCAAATCTGGAGAACTATCTTCAGACGTTTCCATAGCTTCTTTTATTGACATATTTTTCTTAATGGTTTCCTAAAAAATTAATAATAGATATTACTTATCAATTTATTAATAATAGATATTACTTTCAATATCTCCAAGTTTAATAATTAACTGGTTTAACAAATAACAAGTAACACACTTTACTAGCTAGGAACATTTTTTTAAATTAATTTTAACAGAAATGGAACGAAAGCATTTTTATTCTAATTAAACTAAGTAATAATAAGCAGTACGCACAAACGTAACTGGAGTGGGTCCATTTTCCGCCTAACCCCACATATGATGAGAGAGAAATAATTATTATCATTCATAATTCAAATAAAGAAGTAATTATAACATACATTTGATAAATTTTGTGCAGCTATATTTGTCGAAACGTTAATAGGTAAAGGTAAAACTTCATGTACCAATTCTACAGGAGTCTAAGACCGGAAAGATTAAATAAAAAAAATTTAATACAGAAACTATAGCGTTATATGAAATTATATTTACTGATTCCATTCTTACACAAGAAGTAAACAGCCCTGTTTCACCATCGTCAGTATCAGGTTCAAAAGAGTAACTCTATTATATATAAAATATTACATTAATAACACAAATAAAATTTTTAATATTATGTAGCTAACCGTTCCGGCTGGTACATCGTAATATGGAAACGATATATTTTCATTACATTGAGACTCCATACTCGTTTCGAAGCCCTAAAATTTAATTGGCAATAGAAAGACTTAATAATAAATAAATAAAATTACGAAAACAGTGTTGCTCAACACTGACCCTTCAATATATGGAGTCAATTTATTTTATATTATAGATATTTGAGATTGGCTAGATGACCTAATGTATGTATGTCATTTTTACTTACCATATTAATGCGCAGGGAAGGAACGGCTACGCTTATTAACCTTTTGTAGCGTTTACCGGCAAATAACAGAGTTTCGGATTTCAAAAAGTGATCCTCACATATCACACTTCCTTCGCTTAAGATTAAGTTTGGCTCCCTTATTGCTTCCAACCACATTTTCCTCATTTCAATATTCTTAGGAAATCTGAAGGAGGTAATTTATTGGTCAATTTAATTGTTTATTATTGGTTTTAAAATTGATTCTCAATAACACTTTTTAAAAATTCACCGATTTTATTCATAGTTTTATTACTATATAATATGTACTCTACCCTAGAAATTTTTTTGCCCCGACGTTGTGATGAAAACAACTGTCAGAAATGATTGTCATTAAAACGTAAACAATTTTTTTTTTAGATAAAACGTTTAAATTTTCACTTAAATTGGCACTAATTTCGAAATGTTGGGCTATAAATGTTTTGCTCAATTGACTAAATTGTAATTTATATAGTGTACTTACTTGAAAAACGATTTTCCTTGCCGGCAATGCGATTTATTCATCCAACCGTTCACTTCGCACTTCATTGCAATTTTTTTCTTTTTCCTGATTTGTTCTCACTGAAAATGTTAAGAAAAAAGTTTTTCGGTTCACTCCACGTTAATTTTAATCAAAAACTGGTTATATACTTACCGTTTAACTGCAGAAAACTACTTTTTTGTTTTGTGCTTTTTACAAGTCCAAAATCAATTTGACATAATAGAACAAATGTTCAGTATATCCCTTTCACATCGATGTTTTGTCCTGCTCTTGACGAATTAGTCTCACATATAGGAACTTTACACAATACAGCCGATCCAGTTATACTACTACATCCATGGTAACGACGAGTACCAAAAATTGAGTTCGTTTCCTTCTTTGAGCTATTTTTGCGGCTTTAAAGCGGCTAGAAAATCCAAATGGAGAGGGATATAGACTTTAACATACAATTTAGACATTGGTGTGAGAGAGACATTACGAACAGCAAAACTATGAGTAACTGTCCAAAAACAATCCAGAACTGTCAAAAAAAAGCGGCAAGAAAGCGCATTCGAGCAGTGCTTCGCAACATTCTAGCAGTTAATCCAAGAAAAATCCACTGGCGGCTAGATTTTCCAGCCACTACAGACTTGTTTTTGACAGTTCGGTACGTATAAATTATGGAAAGTGCCATGTTATGTATTTTTCTTAACAAACCAGTTGTTAGTTTCGTTTATCGGTATCTCTTTCTTTTAATGTTGTTAGCCTTGTCGCACGATTGGCTATTATTGCACTTTTTTCTAGCGAGAAAATAGCCAGTGTCATAACAGCATAAGTTTGATAGCGTTTTCTCCTTTTTCTCTCCTATTTTCCAAATTCTAATTTTTTCGTTAAGTGTATTATGTAACCTTTCAATATCCGCATTACCTGTGTGGTAGTTCGGCGTTGTAAAATGTGTTTCTATTCCTTCCTCAATCAAGAAATTCTTTATAGATTCAGTTCTGAATCCTGCTTCGTCAAAGCCCGATTACCCACTAGGCTGACTAGGCTAAAGCCTAGGGCGCCAAAAAACCTAGGGCGCCAAAAAAAGTATTGTTATGACTAGGCTTCAGCCTAACGTCATACAAGAAAGGGCAGCTAATATAATTTTACTGAGTCGGGTACTATAATATAATAAAATTTTAGGGAAATCTAGGGATTTTCTTTTATAAATTTGGGGAATTAATTGTTCAAAGGTTGGTAGCTCTGGTCTGAATTCGATCGAGAGGGCGATAATCTAGTGCATTTCTTTGTAATACCAACAACACGCAACACAAAAAGTTCGCTTCATTCGAATGTGTTTCATTTCTTTTATTTTTTAGTGTACCATTTTTGGAATTCGCATCGCGCATTTCGTAGTAGTAGTAGCCGCTAGCCGGCCGTCTCAACTAATACCAACAACACGCAACACAAAAATTTCGCTTCATTCGACTGTTTCATTTGTTTTGTTTTTTAGTGTATCATTTTCGGAGTTCGCATCGCGCATTTCGCAGTAGTAGTAGCCAGCCGCTACTCGCTACTCTTCGTGCTGACAGCCTATTGTAATACCACGCGACACCCGAATGGCCAATCACAAGCAAAAGTGTTCAGTTTTTCTTTTGACACTTAGTTTCAGTGGTTCAACAGATTTTTTTGGAAATATTAAAATTCAAGTAGTTTTGTTGTTGTAACTTATGCTTTATTTTTCAAAAGAAATTGTTTTTGAATCAGTTGAAACGTGTTTTGTGGACAGAGACAGTGTCGTATTTATGCGATTATTGCAAACCCTATGAGGTACTTTGTGCTTAAATAATTTTTTTGTGATTAAATTATTTAACCAGTGGTTTTTACAGCAATTAAAAACAAAACCAGAATACAGTCCGTCCTGCCAAACGCTGAAAAAACGTTCTATCCGGCGAAGAACCAGACGATTCTTCTAACTTGTGCCGTATATTTCAAAGGCAATTGTTTTTGAAAAATTGATCGGTTGAAGTGTGTTTTGGGGACAGAGACAGTGTCGTATTTATGCGATTATTGCAAACCCTATGAGGTACTTTGTGCTTAAACAACTTTTTTGTGATTAAATTATTTAACGATTTACAAGTTGACGAAGACAGTTCGATGATTAATATACTGCTACGAACTATTCGAAATAAAAATTTAATTTATACATTTCCAAATATGGATATTATTCTGAGGATATATATATGTCTTCCAGTGGCAAATTGCATGGGGGAAAGGTCCTTTTCCACCCTTAAACGTATGAAATCATGTTTAAGAAGCTCTTTAACTAATGAGAAACTAGTGATCTTTCTACTCTATGTATTGAGTCAGAAATCGTAAAAACATGTAATTTCGAAGACATTATTCAATAATTTGCTAGTCTAAATTGCCGGAAGAAACACCTATCCTACACTCAGAAAAATATTATATAATATTAATGCAAAAATACAGTTACATTAATGAAAATTGAACTTGATTTCGAGCCAATGAAATAGTACGTTAAAATAATGATACCATTTAATTTGATTTAAATATAATAGATCCGGAATCATTTATTTAAAGGACCTTTTTATACTCTAGATGAAATCATATAGAGTATTATAAGTTTAATCCAGCGCAAAAGTTTGTAACGCATAGAACCAAGCCTCGGACGAAAAAAAGTTATATATTATTTTTTGTTTATTTGTGCCCAAAAACCTCAAATCCGCGTGACGTCCGTCCGTTCGTGAACACGATAACTCAAGAACGCCTTCACCTTGGATCTTGAAATTTTGAATCTGGATGTTTGGTTGAATTTGTAAGGCTAAGTTCGTTAACGGGCAAAATTGTGCTACTCCTTCGGGTAGCTGCCACACAAAATGTCCTTAAAACACGTGTTTAAGAATATTGGTCAATAACTTCAGAAGGGTTTAAGCTACGACTTTAAAATTTTGTATGTGTTATTTTTCCAATAGTTGGAGCTAAATATATAATTATGAAGAAAATCCTGTTAGTCCTTCGTGTAGCTGCCATACAAATATCCTGTCAAAATGTATTCACTTAATTTACGAAACTCACTATAACTCAAGGATTTCATTCGAGGCACACTCCAGAATGACTCCCTTTTGAGTAAAAAAAATGGTTTAAGTTTAATCTCAATAAGCTAAGACGAACACGTTAATACACGTGGTTACCTTATCTGATCGGAATTAAACTTAAATTATAATTTTTTAGACTAACTACAACCATTCTGGGGTGTACCGCTAAAGAAATTCAAACATTTTAAATAATAGCCACCCTAATGTCTTATACATTCATATATAATACCTCTGATTTATATTTTATATATGTATGTACTTACTTACATTCGAAATATATTTACAAGTAAATGTAAAAAGTTATAACTAAAAAAAGATTTTGGTCTTATTAGATGGCAATTTGTAAAGATGAACTGGATGATTTTTAAACGTCGTTATTTCATTTAATTCATAACAGGGAAGATCATTACCGACAACGTAGCTAAGGATGTGTTGTTTATAATGCAAAATCTCTACCTTCTGATATAATAGAAATAGGATTTCATTTATTTTTAATACCTCTTTAATTTTAGTATAAGCACAGAAATCTGTTTTATATGATGTTACAACATAATCCCGCTTATAAAAAGTTTCACAAAACTCAACCGCTTTG